>OY776281.1:17251541-17319041 GCA_963675445.1 Linnaemya vulpina
AAAAATGCAAGGATCGTAATGCAACCTCACGTCAAAATCAACCTTTATATGATTGTGATGATTACAATATGACAACAATGTCCTATCAAAATAAAAGATCATCTGATGTTCTATTATTATTAGATGAAAAGTCACATTCAGCCTGTCCTACTATATCAAATATATCTGGTATGTATATCTATATATACATATATCCTCAGGCTTATTAAGAGTTGTATGTATCAGGTACGTACGTCCATAGGTTTGCAGGTTGTTGATATAACATGAGACGCAACTACTGGTAATATTCTTAAAAGCACAGAACCATAAATATATTTCTCATAAATTGTAAAATTTTGAGCTATTTTGTTTTCCATTTCATGTGAGAAAGTGGAGCATGGAAAGTGGAGCTACATAACCTTGACTTCATTATCTAGGATACTCTTCAGTTTTCTTCAACACCTTTTTAATGCGGATCAAAAATTATTTTTGTTTACGTTAAAATTAAGATTCGAAAGTTTTTAACGTTACCTTAGCTTTCCGCAAACTACAATTTGTAAACTTCGTCTCATCATTTTCATGGATATTCAATGGCTACTCGAACAGCGAAATTTTCGTTCCCTTTAAAAATTTGAAATAACTGGTTCCGAAGTATTAACTATGCCTACCGTATGCTGCTTTTTGCCGTGTGACGTCCCAGTATCACTGTCTTACAGGGCGGCTTTTTCATTACCCCGACTTATACGAAAAAACAGTAGTTCACAATATCTTGTATTTTCCAGAGTAGTCAACGTCTTTTAAGCGATCACGGTCGTCTTACAGCAGGTACCCATTAACTTAAAACTTTTATTACCCTCCAGTCGCAGTTTCTTAGGTCTAATTGCTTTAGACGACCTATATATATATATATATATATATATATATATATATACTGTTTGCGTTTAAAGAAGGAAGTTAAATAAAAAGCAATTGTTGTTAATGTTTTCAAATCAAAGATATGTTTATATATTTTTACCTTTTGTAAATTTGTTTATGGTTTTGATAATATGTGTCATTTTCGTAAAGGCTCACAAACAATTAAAACCAAACCGTTTGATATTTTACTAGTCAGAATCCAAGGAATACTCCGAAAAATCAAGAATAATAATATTCGTATTTCTATCGTTCGGCTATAGGTCATGTTTTGAAAAAGTCCATAAACATTAAATATTTTTATTATTTAATGTTTATTTAATCTTATCTTTCCAATATTTCGAATAGCTTTGCTATTCATCTTCAGGGAAACAATGTAAATTAAAAATTAAATAAAAATATAAAAATAGATAAAGTGTACATATTTTAAATATGTCGATCGTCTGTAGTCCTTAGCTGCGAAAACTGATCATCTATCACATAGATCTTCTTTCAGAAGATAAGATTAAATAATAAAAATATTTAATGTCGATGGACTTTTTCAAAACATGACCTATAGCCGAACGATAGGAATACGAATATTATTATAATACAACAGGTCAACGATTCAACTAAACTATATATATATATATATATATATATATATAATATCAAGAATGATATAAAAATGGAGCAAACTTGGACCCTGAAAAAATACTAATTATTGCCATAAGTCATTGTAATGATCAAAGTAAGAAATAAATTATAGAAGTCAAAGGTTTTGGCTTAAACATTGCCGGCCACCTTGCAATAACGAAGTTATTCAATGCAAATAGAGATATATCATGTATTTAGAAAAAAAATTAATATACATTCTAAAATACAGGGTGGCTGATGAATATTGCTACATTAAGAAACTCAAATAACTTTTTTTTCAGTGTATGGAATACATTTTTCTTTTATTCATGTTAAAGCTCATTCAATTTTATTAAATATAGTTTAATTTGTCTTAGAAATAATGGAATTTAAATGCCCCCTCTGCTCGTTGATGCATGTGCGGCATCTTAGCAAAAAGTTGTTCATTACTGCTCGAATGGATTGCTTTAGTTCATTCAAATTTGTTGGTTCTGCTTTGTAAACTTCCTGTTTGCAATAACGCCACAAGAAAAAGTCAGGTGCAGTAAGGTCAGGCGACCTGGGTGGCCAACGGAATGTGGAGTTTCTGGATATCAGCTTATTGGGAAATTTTCGTCGCAATTCTGTCATAACAGGTTGGCCTATGTGAGGAGGTGCACCATCTTGCTGAAACCACACAGAGTTAAAAGGAATTCTCTTTCGGCGTAACTCTGGATAGAAAAACTCTCTCAACATGCTCAAGTAACGGTCTCCAGTAACCGTAACGGGGTGACCGTTTTCTTCGAAGAAGTAGGGCCCGACAATGCAGCGTGATGAAACTGCACACAACACTGTGACACGAAGTGGATGCAATTCCGTCTCATGGAGTGTCTGTGGGTTGGAAGCACACCATATTCGACAATTTTGTTTGTTTATGTTGCTGTTCAAATCGAAATGGGCCTCGTCAGACATGAAAAGATAGTTCAACATGTTTCCATCCTCTTCCACCATTTGAAACATCTTCTGGCAAAATTCCAAGCGAATCGGCAAGTCTGCAGCGCTCAGTTTGTTGGCCATTTGAATTTTATATGGGAATAAGTCCAAATCTTTGTGCATAATTGACTGTCTGCTTATACCCATTTGAGCAGATAAGCTTCTTGTCGAAACTCTTGGATTGTGTTGTATCGCAGCAGCTACAGCAGCGATTATTTCCTCCGTTCGAACTGAAGGGTTTCGATGGTAAGGTCTTCTGTTGACTGTCCCATGCTCGGCAAAATTGTTTACAAGTCTCAGTATGGTCCATCTGCTCGGAGGATTGCCGCCAAATGTGCGCCTATACTCTCTTTGAACTGAAACTACGAACTCCAGTGCGTGATAACGGCGGACAATCCAAATTCTTGTTTCGGTGTCCCAGTTATCAATTTTTGTCAAATCTAAGAGTCAATATGCAAAATAAAAAAAAATTGGACCACATTCATTAAATAGAAAAAAAGTTATTAAATTTTTTTTGGTAGCGGCTTTCATCAGCCACCCGGTACATTAGATATGTATATTAAAGTGGTTACAAACCGGAGATCACCCAACCAAAAATGGTTGTTGCGGCTAAATAATTGTCGACTTCAAATATTTAAACATCTGGTTTGTTTTTAGTTTTGTTCTTTATTCCACATTCAGTTTTGTTCATTATTCAACAGTCAGTTAATGATCATTATTCACATCTTCTTTTATCCTGTATTAGTTATATACATATGTATGTATTCATATTTAAGAAAAAATTTACACATTGTAAAAAAGGAATAACGGTCCAGTGCAAAAAGTCACGTCCGCATATATTCCAGAAGCTTGTTATTTGCCATTTCGTAAAATAGAATTACTTCTGTTTAAATAGTCGGCGGAACAACACAAATAATTTTGAAGCGCTTCTCGCTATTAAAAAGAAATTAATATAAAATCAAGTTAAATTTAATACTGTTTGTTTTATAAATTAAATAATAGTGAGGAGCTATTAAGACTTGTCAGAGTTCAGTGACTTTAAAAAAAAATTAATTTGTTCAGTGACTTAAAAAAAAAAATTATTTGCTGAGTGAATCCTTTATTTGAAATAATTATTTTTGAGCGACTTATAAAAATAAAAAATAAGAAAAACTGTAACAGAAACAATAATGGTCGGAGAAAATAATTGCAAAAAGTGCTGTGAGACGGATACAGTTGAGATGGTACAATGCGATGTCTGTGACCAATGGTATCACTTTGGATGTGTTGGAGTGGACAGCAACGTAGCGAACGTAAGTTGGACTTGTGAATATTGTAAAGGCGTGTCACCTCTTACACTTGCCGGGCATGTAACTCACACGTCCACACCAACTAACACTTACGCTAACGTACAACGATCATCAACCGAAATACAAGGGGTAAGTCAAAAGGTTTATATAACGACGCCGTCATCGAGTTGATGTCAGGGTCAGCAAACATCTTCATCAGAAAGTTTAACAACTTTACACCTGGCAACAACTGTAGCACCACAACAATATTCCCCTGCATCAATGGGACTACCATCTAGGATTTATTCTGCTCCCATAATGTCGCTCGTACCACGATCTTCATGGCAAAACGCGCATAAACCTTTCATTCCAGTATCCGTACCATCAAATTTAGTGCCAAATTACTTTCATCCTTCCACTTCTTCAAATTTTCAAAGCCAAACAACGCAATCAGCACAAAGCATAAATGTTGATGATATTGCTAGGCGAAGAATGTTAAAGATAAAACGTCTCGAAGAAGAAATGCAGGTCAAGCGGCAGCACTTAGATGAGGAATATAAAATATTACCACAAACACAAGAATCATCGACACCATATTTGTCGACATCAAACTCTGGGTCAGCAGTGGCTTCTGCAATAAACATGGGACCAACACCAGCGCAATTAAAAGCGAGGCAATCTTTTCCAAAGCAACTTCCAATCTTTAACAGCGATCCTGATGAATGGCTCCTTTTCATAAGTAGTTTTGAAAACAGCACATCTTTAGCTGGCTACACAGATGCTGAAAATTTAATGAGGCTGCAGTCATCACTTAAAGGTAAGGCTCGTGAAATTGTTAAAAATAAGCTATTAGTACCACAGATGGTTCCCGAAATTATACGGACACTTCGTATGTGTTTTGGAAGACTGGAACACATTTTAGAGCGCGCAATTGCTAAGGCTAGAAGCTTTCCGCCAAACAAATTGGAAACTTTAATAGAGTTTGCAATGTGTGTTCGCAACATATGTGCTACAATGGAAGGGTGTCAACTAGGTTCTCATTTAAATAATCCGCTATTAGTCAAGGAATTAGTGGACAAACTTCCTAACAACCATAAATTGAACTGGGCGATGTTTCCTAAGGACTGCAGTGTTCCTAGCGTTAAGATTTTTAGTGATTGGCTATATAATATGGCAGAAGCAGCAAGTAGCGTGACCCCTTTGTTCGGAAAAACTAGTGCAACAGTAAATACGTACAACCACAAAGAACCCTATGAGAATAACAACACAGTGGGTACCTCATGCCTTATATGTAATGGTGGTAACCATAAAGTAGTCCAATGTGCTGCATTTAAAAATATGTCGCTCAATCACAAGTGGGAATGTGTGAAAGCCAAACATTTGTGTCGCCAATGCTTATGTAGACATAAACGTAAATGCGACCTTAACAAAGAATGTGGCATTGACGGCTGTAAGTATAAACATAATCCTTTGCTGCACAAAAAGGTGAGCGTTGAGCAAAATATTAACATAAATTCTCCTAATCAACAAAACCAAGACCAGACTGGGGTGGACGTTGCAGGGCTCAAACAATAAGGGCGCCAAGGAATATCGTATGAATATACACGCGTGTTACTGCCGGCAAAATTACAACGAGCTTCATGATATGGTAAAAGAATACTTCTCTCTAGAGTCGTGTAAAGAAAAACAACTGCTTTCCTACGACGACAACCGAGCTATGGCCATTTTGAAAAATACGATTAAAAAAGTCGCCAGTCACTACGAGACTGGTTTGCTATGGCGCAATCCAAACGTGTACTTACCTGATAGCTATAATAAAGCCTTAAAACGTTTGCAGTGTCTTCAAAATAAATTCAAAAGGAATCCATCCTTAGAAAGAACGGTACAAAATCAAATTGACAATCTTCTTTTAAAAGGATATACTAAAAAACTCAGTCCAAAGGAATTAGAGGTGCATCGTGACAAAGTGGTACTTGCCGATATTCGTAGTCGTCAACCCTAACAAACCAAGTAAAATCGGTTTAGTTTGGGACGCAACGGCGAAATCCAACGGTGTGTCATTAAATGACTTCATGTTGTCAGGGCCTGACCTTCTAAAGCCCTTGATGGAAATCCTCCTTAAATTTCGCACTGGAAAAATTGCTATATGCGGCGACATTTCTGAAATGTTTCATAGGGTAAACGTAATAGAAAACGATATGCATGCGCAGCGACTCCTTTGGTACGAAGAAAGCGCCAATGACGCACTGCATCAGTTGTGCTTCTTGTATCGCTCACTATGTACGCGATAAAAATTCGGACACGTTCAAGGAAAAATATCCTCTGGCAGTTGAGGCCATACAACAAAATCACTACGTCGATGATTTTATTGATAGCGCTCCGTATGAATCCCAGGCCATAGAATTTGCGATGCAAGTGAAGGAAATCCATGAAACTGGTGGCTTTAGAGTGCATAATTGGACATCAAACTCCAAAACCGTCTTAAAGCAGTTAAGCGACAACAACAGCCTACCTGAGACGGAAATAAAAGATTGGGGCTCGACTACAAAAATACTGGGTTTGTATTGGGATCATAATAGTGATGAGTTCAGATATATTTGTAGATTTGCAAGACTAAAACGAGATGTCCTTAATGAAAGCATAATACCAACCAAACGTGAAACTCTCCAAGGGTTGATGTCCATATTCCATCCTCTGGGGTTTGTACCCTGCTACACCATAGGCCTAAAAATATTAATCCAGCAAATATGGCGATCTGGTATAGCATGGGACGAAGAGTTAACAGATGATTTAAGCAAGGACTGGTCTAAATGGAAATCCTTCATTTCAAAAATAACGGCCATCAGAATTCCCAGATGCTACTCCTCAGTAATGGAAGCCGCTGACGATGTCCAACTACACACTTTCGTTGATGCCGGCGAAAATACTTGCGCTGCTGTGTGATACCTACGTGTAAAGAAAAATGACGTCAGAACCGTATCTCTAGTCGCTGCCAAGAGCAAAGTTGCACCGTTTAAGCCACTATCGATTCCAAGGATCGAGCTGCAGGCTGCATTACTCGGCACAAGATTGGCCAAAAATTTATTGCTAGTGCCGCAAATTAAAATCGACTCGCAGTTCTGGTGGAGTGATTCAAATACTATTCTGAAATGGCTGCAAATGAATCCTAAGAGATTCCATCAATTCGTCATGCATCGTGTGGGTGAGATTCTTGAGTCTACAAATGTCAAACAGTGGAAATGGGTTCCATCAAAGCAAAATCCTGCCGACCTTGCTACGAAGGTACTTGCTCCAGCCAATTTACCGATGTGGTTTGACGGTCCAGAATTTCTACGCGCTAGTTCAGTTGAGTGGCCTTACTGTGACGATTTTGGAATGATTAATGCATCAGAAATAAAACGCTGCAATTTGGTGATTGAAACCACGAAAATAACCAAAATTAGTGTTGAATATTTTTCAAATTGGAGACGGTTATACCGCGCTGTGACTACTTTTATCCTGTATTGTCAACGACTCAAAGAATTTCCGATGCACAAAACCATTTAAAGGCATATAGGGATAGATGTAACCCTAATTGAAAGGGCCCAACAGTTTTTGTTTAAATTTGTACAGGGTATCGAGTATGGAGCAGAAATACATTGTTTAGTATGCGGTAAACCTATACCTAAAGGAAGCAAACTAATTTCCATGAACATATACTTGTATAAAAATGGTGTTATAAGACGTAATCGTTTTGCCTAATAATCACCACTTGAAATTTTTATTAATTCGACATTTTCACGAAAAATTTCGTCAACAGTCCCACGAAACTGCACTTAATGAAATAAGTTCTCATTATTATATTTCGAAGCTACGAGTTCTATTCCGAAGAGTGAGACGAATGTGCCAATGGTGCAAAATCAACTACGCCACACCACAAGTACCACAAATGGTTTCGTTGCCAGCAGCAAGACTAGCTGCATTCGAAGGACCTTTTACTTATGTGGGTGTGGATTATTTCGGCCCTATAAACGTAGCAGTTGACAGAAGATGTGAGAAAAGGTGGGGTGTAATTTTTACCTGCCTAACAGTGCGTGCCGAACATATAGAGATCGCACATAGCTTAGATACCAGCTCCTGCATAATGGCGATTAGAAATTTTATTTCCAGACGCGGTACACCTAAAGAAATATATTCCGATAATGGAACCAATTTCAAAGCTGCTGAAAAAATTTTGTGCAGTCAATTTAAAAACATCGATGTATCTACAATCCAAAAATCCTGTGACCAAATCAAATGGAAGTTTAACCCACACGTAGCGCCGCACATGGGCGGTGCTTGTGAGAGGTTGGTGAGGTCTGTTAAAAACGTCATTTACAGCATTTGCCCAACAATGAAGTTTACCGATGAGAGTCTGAAAAATGCATTGTGTGAAGCTGACTTCACAATAAATTCTCGCCCACTAACCTTTGTTTCGATTGAGAACAGCGATTATGAAGCCCTCGCTTCCAACCACCTACTAATCCGATCATCAGATGGCTACAAACCGATTTGCTGATCAGTTTTGGAGAAGATGGCTGAAGGAATATGTACCTATAATCTTACGACGAAACAAATGGTTCGCCAAAACACCACCCGTTAAATCAGGAGATGTAGTCGTCCTTGTTGACCCAGATCTACCCAGAAATATTTGGCCCAAAGGGATGGTGATTGATACTGTTGTAGCAAAAGATGGCCAAGTACACAGAGCGAGAATCAAAACCAAGACTGGTATTCTACAAAGACCAGTGGCGAAATTAGCAGTTTTGGACGTGTCTGGTGCCTTTAAAGGTAAACTCAACCTGGCGACCCCGTTTACGGAGGAGGGCATTGTTGCGGCTAAATAATTGTCGACTTCAAATATTTAAACATTTGGTTTGTTCTTAGTTTTGTTCATTATTCCACATTCAGTTTTGTTCATTATTCAACATTCAGTTAATGATCATTATTCATATCTTCTTTTATCCTGTATTAGTTATATACATATTTATGTATTCATATTTAAGAAAAATTTTATACATTGTAAAAAAAAGGAATAACGGTAAAGTGCAAAAAGTCACGTCCGCATATTTTCTATAAGCTTGTTATTTGCCATTTTGTAAAATAGAATTACTTCTGTTTAAATAGTCGGCGGAACAACACAAATAATTTTGAAGCGCTTCTCGCTATTAAAAAGAGATTAAAATAAACCCAAATTAAATTTAACACTATTAAAACTTGTCAGAGTTTCACCTGTAACAATGCTATATTGAACTAAGGGTGAACCCGGCGACTCGAATATATTGCCCGTCATAATTTGCCCGCTCAATTCCGGGCCTAAAACTAATGCCACCTGCCCCGAATGATAGAACGTAGGATCAGCCAATTGCAATCCCGGAAATCTATCTTTTATCGCCTATGCTACACTTTCCCGTGGGGAGCTTGTCCTTTGGTTTCGGAGGGCTTTTTTCATTCCAAATGACCACTTTGGTGATTGGTCGCTTCACAATGCCGTTTGCAGCACGTATGTCCGCGAATCAGTCTCTGAATATGTTACATTCGGGCTTTACATTCAGACAAAAATGTACGAAATTCCCTTTCAATATCTTTAGAAGCGCCAACAAAATTTATACCATTATAAGAAAATATAGTATGAGGACAATCACGCCTAGCAATGAAACGATGAAAAGCTGCCAAAAATGCATTTAAGTGGACTGCTTTACTAGAAAAACAAACGAAAATACACACATATACTTTCGTTATCTTACAAGCGCGACCAATAAAACTTTCATATCAAACGGATCAGTAAAGTCTACACCAGTAGTGTTAAAAGATCGATCTAGAACAGTTCTTGTTGGGGGCAGAGCGGCCACAATTTGAGTGCAAGAGCATTTTCGGTGTAATATACAACGTTTGCACCGATTTATTACAGTACGTACCAAAACTTTCCAACGAGAAACCCAATATTCAATGCGAATAATTCCCAGCATAAATTGATTTCCGCCATGAATGGAAAGTATGTGCACAAATTCTGTTAACAGTAGCGTAAAACGGCAAGAGTACGATAGAATAAGTGTTTTTCTGTATAAGACAGAGATGGAGATTTTACCAAACGACCATTCATTCCTTACTCCATTTATCCAAAAATGGAGTAAGGAATTGCAATGAACTTTTAGAAGAAATAGATTTCTTTATTTGCAAAAATTTACATTCTTCTGCAAAACGTAATTTAACTTTTGACAACTCATCGCTGGTAGTTGCTGTCGAAATAAATGAAACGGATGTGTCATATGTGAGGGATTTGTCATATAAAAAAATCGCAACATATAAACTATCATCCAGTGTTGCCAAAAGTAGGGACAAATCCCTACATGTAGGGCTTTTAGCAACCAAAATTATAACATAGGAAAAATCAGTCAGATTTTTTTCTTTGGTGCAAATGTATGTATTTTTCCAAAATTATAAACATTTACTTTTAACAGCGATTTTTAAGCAAAAAAAAAACTATTTAGGGTGGTAATGTGTTGACGCCACTTAAAAGTTTTCGTTTACTGACTGGCAGTAACAAAAAAAGAAAACAAAACGGTTCTTTTTTATTGCTTTTGAGTTGTATATACAACTTTTAGCTGCGAATTTTTTCAAAGAAAACCTAAAGTCTAAAGAAAACTAAACCAAAAACTAATATCATAAAGAAATATATTTAAAATTAAAACAAACCACGTAAGTTTAATTAACAAAATTTATAGCATCAATTGTTTATTGAAATTAAACAGTATAAATTTTAATTTAGGAAATGCCTTCAGACAGAGACTCTTCGGAAAATGAAACAAGCAAATTGAAGTACAGAAAATAGAAGTTCCGTTTTGAATGGTTGGATGTAGAAGAATTTAAAGGATGGTTGATGGAAATTAAAGAAGATAAATTTAAATGCAAATTTAAAGCTTGCGGGAAAATTTTAAACTGCGGAAGATCTGAATTAAGCAGACATGCTTTAACAAAAGTGCACAATACAAATGTTAAGTCTGCTATTAATTTAAGACCAATGAACACATTTTTTGGAAAAAAAAAAACTAAAGAAGATGACGTTGTTGCAAACTTTGAAATGCGCATTAGCTTATTCTTTGCAGAGCACAATGTAGCCGTTCACATTATCGACCATTTAGTACCTCTATTAAAAGAAATTTTTCCAGACTCCAGTATTGTAAAAAAAAGTATATTGGGAAGAACAAAATGTACAAAAATAATAAAAAACGTTTTGGCAAATGTAGAAAAGTCCAACTTAATAAAAAAAAACTACAAAAATACAAATTCTCTGTACTTGTGGACGAAAGCACTGACATAAGTTCAAGCAAGACGATGTGTGTTCTGGTTAGATTTTTTGATGAAGAGGGGGAAGAGGTAACGGTTAAACTTCTCGATATTCTTCATGTTAGAGCTGATTGCAGTGCAGAAGCTCTTTACAAGTCTTGAATTCAATTTTTCTAATAAGAAGCTTTCTACAAAACAATGAAAAAGACTGCACCAATTTTCAATGTACTAATAGTCACTTTAGATTGTTTAACTCTAAAGAACTGTATAACTTAAATATGAATACACTTACTGCCTAATTTTACCTGAATTTATTTAACAGTACATATTATAACTTGCTTTTCATAACTTATATAACATTAATATGTATGTAAACTTATTAAAAATTAATACATTTTTTTTTAATTAAACCGACTTCTGTTTTTCAGTTTTACCTGAAAAATGTGTAGGGTAAAATGTAGGGATTTATTTTTTGAGATGTAGGGAAAATAGGGTTTTTTCTTACAAGAGTAGGTACGAAGAAAAAAATCCACTGGCAATACTGTTATCACACTAAGAGCACGATCTAACATAGAAAACCTTTCTAGAACGATGCATGAGTTTTTACCGCTCGAGCTTCCGTCTCTGTGTCCATGGATGACAATTGCACTTAATTTTTCGCAGCCATGTAGGTTCATACTACCAAAGGTCACTTCTTGACAATTCCGATGAGGAAACTCCCCTGCTCGCTAAATCCGCTGGATTTTCTTTCGATCTAACGTGATACCAAATATGATTTTTGACATTTTCTTGAATCCGACATACTCTATTGGCTACAAAAGTGGTCCAGCTACTAGGAGTTTTCTTTAACTAGCAAAGAACAATGGTAGAGTCTGTCCAGCATACACTTGTTCAAGAGGAATATCAATTTCTCTGACAATAGTTCTTAAAAGTTCAGAAGCTAGTACTGCACCACAGAGCTCTAATGGAGGTAGAGAAATCTTTTTTATAGGCGTGACTTTGCTTTTACAGGAAATCAAATAAGTATGGATCTGCCCAAGAGCCTCAATTCTAATATACACTACCTCCGCGTATGATTTCTCTGAGGCGTCAGAAAAAACATGAAGTTCAGCAGAAGAATTAGGCCATATTGTACCCATCTTAGTATTTGTATATTATTTACTTCCGTGTAAAAACTTACGAATTTTCTCCACTCATTTTCCGTTGATGAATGTAATGTATCATCCCAATCAATGTTGGCACGCCGTATTGTCTGCATAATCATCTTTGGAGTAATAATGACAGGACCTAGCCAACCTATTTTATTAAATTATTATTATTTTTATTATTTTTTTTTTCGTGTGAGGATGGTTTAAAATGTCTTCGCATTCCATTGAATACCTAATGTTTTAGAGCTACTGGATTCAACAAAAGTTAAAAGCTTCGAATCTACTAAATACTCTGACGGAAGACCATTCAAAATTTCTATAGTTTTAGAAGTCCATTTTCTAAGCTCAAATTTTGCTGACGATAAAACATTTCGAAGTTGATCCCTAGCCTTCAGAGCAGATGAAATATCAACATACATAGATTTGCTCAAAATATATGTGCCGCAAGAGGGTATTCATTTGCTGAATCATTTGCTAGTTGTAAAAGTGTCTGTATCGCCAGATAGGGAGCACGATTTACACCAAAGGTTACAGTCTGTAACTCATACGTTTTGACCTCCTCCGTCGGAGAAAATCGGAATAGGAGTATGAGCAGGGTCTAGACGAATTTGTCTATACATTTGCGTAATGTCTGAATTAAACACATATCGAAAGAGCCTCCTACGTAGAATTAAAAGCACCAAATCAAATTACGATATGGGGCCCACATATAAGCTTTTTCCGTTCGATGTCTTATTTGATGCGTTAAATACGACACGCAATTTCGTAGTTTTCCTGTCAGGTTTAATTACAGGATGATGAGGAAGACAACACGAAACCACGTTTTTGCCAGAAGTATTTTTTAACACAGGTCTCATATGGTCTAAAATACTATATTCATTAACCATATTATCATATAATGTTTTGACTTCAGGTTTGCGCAGAAGAGAACACTTGTTTCTCAAGAATTGTACCAGGACATTCTGTTTTGAAAAGCCCAAATTGATTGATTGAGGAAATTCCAGCCTAAATAGTAACGTCTCTTGTATTGCATGCAGGGAAAGGGTAATGATTTTTATATATTTTTATTGTGCCGGCGCTTATAAGCGCCTCTGGCCAAAAGTTGCAGTTAAGACAGTTTTATGCCTTTTTATGAAAAGAATGGCTGACTTCCAAAACCTTCGTATACAAAGTTTGTATACAGTATTGCTACTGTATTTAAACCATATACATATGCAAAGTTCCGAAACAATGCATCAACTACAAAACCGATACTCTGCTTGCTCTCTTACTGCATTAAAAATGCTTGGCGGCGGCGTTTTGAAATGGTAGGCCGACTTCCTAAACGCAAGTTGCAATGCATATTTACAATGCATACACTTCGTAAAACGCATTTGTCAACTTTCTGGCAACGTCTAATGTTCCTAATCGTTTGGCAACTCATTTTAATGAGTATCAGCTGTCAAAATCACGCATCATTTTTATTTTGTATGCATTTGAGCTGCAATGGCCGAGTAAGTATTTTCTTGTTTGTTTTTAATAAATTATTTATAATTTATTGTTAATAATTAAACAATTTATATTCTAGAGATAAAAAGTGGACCCACGATCGCAAAAAGTTATTGATTGCAACAAGACTTCGCCATGAATCAGACTTTAGTGGAAAGAAGAAGAAGCGAAACACCATTTGGGAAACAATCTTAAGGGAAATAAAAGATGTGGATAGTTCCTTTCCATTTTCGAGAGAAGATATCGCTAGATGCTTCCTAAATATTATGGGGACTTACAAGCGTATAAAAAAAAGAAACAATACATCCGGTGAGGCAGCCACGAATTGGGAGTTTTTTGATGAAATTGACGAAGTATTTGGAAGCCGTAGTAGTATTGATGTACCACAAGATATGCTTGAATATTCTTTGGATGATGTAACTAATATGCTGCTAGATAGTCCGACCACACAATTAAGAGAGGAGACTGAAAATACACCGACAACGTCTATGAAAAGAAAGAAAAATGACGTCCTTGAATTTTTAGAAAAAGATTCTAAAAAGGATGAAGAACTTGTAAACAAAATGCTTAAAATTGAAAGTGAGAAATTAGAAATCGAAAAAGAAAAGGTTAAAGAATTAAGGGAGCTGCGCGAGTTATTTAAGAAAATCGTTGAGAAGAATGCTGCGGATTGATCCCAACAAACCTACAAAAACTGTGTGCCTTATAGTTTAAGAAAATCGTGGGAAAAATGAAGTGATCTCAATAAAAGTACAAATATCATTTTTCTATATATTTATAGTAAGAAATTGAATTAAAAAAGTTTCCAAGGATTTGAAATCAATTTAGTTTTTTATGCTTTAGTTACGTTAACTGGAGTAAAAGATAAAATAATTTGTTCTCTTTTATTACTAGTTTAACTTGAAAACAGCGCTGTTAGGGCATCTCGTTTCTGTACGGCTTCATCTCTTTCCAACGTTGGAACGTTGACTTCCGTAGGTGCAGGATTTTCATCGGCCAATTCTGTGAAATCGTAGTGATGCTTTCCTTCATTGATGATTATTAGATTATGTAGAATCATACACGCTAGAACAATCATTTTTGGTATATGAGCAAGTTGTACGCCAATGAATTTTAGAATTCTAAATTTTTGCTTTAAAATACCGAAAGCCTGTTCAACAAATACTCTGTTGGAGCTTAAAATTGTATTGAATTTGCTTTGTTTTCTTGTTAAGAATCCATTATCCCGGTATGGCACCATTAGGAATGTTTCCAAAGGGTAAGCTGCGTCACCTAAGAAGTGGTGATTTGGAGGAATGGGTAATTGCCCGCTGACAATTGCCCTGCGAAGTGCACTTCTTTGCCACACTGATGCATCATGACATCGCCCCGGACAACCGATAAACACGTCCAGAAACTTCATTTCACTGTCTGCAACGGCCTGTAAAAACCAATTTATGAAATATGTTGCAAGATACAAGTTATCGTCATAATTACCTGCGCAATGATGGAAAACGTCCCTTTTCGGTTGTAAAAACTGATTGAATCCTTTTTGGGTTGTGATATTGGAATATGAGTTCCATCTATACAACCTAACACAAAAGGAAATATGTTGTCACGGCGTTGCGAAAAACCATCAGATATCTTTTTTTGTTCTTCAGCTGTGGTAGGAAACTTTATTACTGTTCCTTTTAAACGACATATGACTTTAAGTGTTTTCATAAAAATTCTATAAGTGGCGCCCATTCCTACGCAAAATCTATCACTAATTTGCCGGAAAGAATTGTTATTCGCAAGCTTCCAAATTGTAATATACAAAGCTTTTTTCAGAGAAATTGCTATACGACCTGTTGGTGACTCGGTCCACATGGGTTTCATCATGGCCATCAGCTTCTAGAATTTTAGAGAACTTATTGTTAATCAGATTTATGTACTCACTATACGTTTGTACTTACATTGAAGGTGCTTCTTTGCATACGGAAATGTGAATAAAAAATGTCATCATCCATTAATTCAATGCATTCCATAAAATTTTTATTTTTGATCACTTTTCTTTTGTGGATTTTTATTGTCCTTAATAAAAGTTGTCTCTTCTTTTTTTTCTTTTTAATAAGTTTCTTCAACAAATCAATATTTTTTGTACATTTAGCCTGAGATAATTCCTCAGCACTTGCCAAAAAAATGGATAAATAATTTTGTGTTACCTCCATTTTTCTAAAAATTTATTCAATTTGATACCATATGTTTTTGACATTTGTTTTATGTATGAGTTGCATAACGACGTTCCTAAATGCCGATAAAATGCAACAAATTTCCATGCAGCGCAAGGTTGCATTTAAGAAGTGTTTAGCATTGCATACGCATTTTTTTAAATAATGCACTGCAACTTGCGTTTAGGAAGTCGACCGTATTCATTGTATATTTATTGTACTGCGGCGTTATGAAATGTGGTGCTTTGTTCAAACACAAACAGTTAAACCAACAAGCGGTAAGAATGGTTAGTGTCGTTTAATTGCTGATTTTTCGGAGATGCACAAAGAAACTCCCCTGCAAGAAAAGATTAACCGAAACTAAACACACAACATTTTTTCACTAACACATATGAAGCAAATTTTTATGGAATTTTTTGTAGCGATGTTGCCATTGTTTTGTTTTCGCTGTGAAATTTGAAGGATGGTTCTTGTAATACATATTGTTAATTTTATAATAGTCGTATATGTACCTATTCATTTAATTATCGTTTGAATAGAAGTTTTAAGAAAAGTTATTGATTATACTTTCGTTACTTATTTATTTATTGTCGCAATAATATAGTTTGTACACAAATAAATTTACGAGATTACGGAGATTCTTAGGAAATAAAATGGTGTATAGAAAAAGACTTTGCTAGTGGTAACGTAGGCGAATATCGCATTTGTTGTCCATTTCTAACATATATGTTAGAGTGGAATATATATAGTTGCGAATGAAGTTACTAATTTTACTATTGCCATGTCATTAATGAAATTTTTTTTGCATTCACTGAGACCTGCAATAATGGCCCAAGCGAATGCGCTAATGGAATGTAAGGTGGTCTTAATATGAAGGCTATAAATATATTTGAATATTAAAACTTTTACAGCTTACGTACACCTACAATCACAGACGACCTACTGCAAATGTAAAATTGGAAAGGGAGGTGGAAAAAAAACCATTTCAGATCTCGCAATTTCAAACAAAATTATACGAGGTAAATATATATATATATATATATATATATATATATATATAAATATATATATATATATATATATATAAATATATATATATATATATATATATATATATATATATATATGCATATATTTATACTAATGTCTATAAATTAATATGTTTTCTTTACATTCCAGATGTTTTCCAAAGTCTATCTGTGACCGACTTCGAAAAAGCGTTTCAGAAGGCTATAGACCGCAGCTACAATAGGTCAAAACAAAAAGAATATATAAAACAATATGTAACTTAAACTATTTTTAATAAAACTTAATGTAAATAGTATATTTTAACTGTTATATTTAATGAATTTGTTCATTAGGGTTGACTAGTTAGTATTAACCAATATTTTGGTTATCATTAACTAGGTAATATTACCCAATATTTTGGTTATATTTAACCAAAACTATGAATGCTAATATGCACTAGAGTGAGCAGTACAGATCTATGTTTCATCTTACGGGAGAAAAAGTGAGATAGAGAAAGATGCAAGATCAAACGTATAAAAGAGTTTCGGGTAATTTTGTCATTTCGCTCTTAAGAAATTAGCTGAAACTTTACACGATATATCAGTTAACACTATCGGGTAATTAACCAGTGAATTAACCGGTAGTCTTCTTGTAGGGTCGTCAATCAGCATTTGTGTTTTGGCTTCGTACCGTTCGTATGCAAGCATGTCGTCATCGGATGATGATTTTTTGTGATTGACTACCTGTGCAGTTTTGTTTAAAGATATATATTGTTTTACATCTATTGTTTCTTGGGGATATTGTTCTTTCAATACACTTAATAACATCTCATATTGTTTATTTTTTTCTTTCTTCTCTATTGCTATACGCTTCTAATTTTACATTCCACACATTTATTTATTTTACATATATATATATATATATATATATATATATATATTGTTACGTTTTTAGACCTTTTCGTAAAAACGGTTTTTTACTTATCCTTCAGGAATTCGTTTAATTGCATCAAATTAAAACACAAAACAAATTAATTTTAGAAATATAATGCGGCAACACTTTATTTATTACTTTATTAACACGAGTATTTGTACTACTGAACACTTATCAATGTTAACACGTCTATATTTGAACATACTCTCTCGCTGAGCTCTGGCAGCGCCTTTATATAGCGAAAATGACGTTGACTAGTAACTTCGCGAAGCTTCTTGGGCATGATTGTTGTTGGTTGTACTTTACTTAATATGTAGTTATATATACGTGTGTTTGTATACATGACAATGCTAACTTGTGTGTTTTGCTTATGGTAACTATGTGTGGTTGTATGTATGAGTGTTCTGTGTGTTTTGCCTATGGTAACTATGAGTGGTTGTATGGATGAGTGTTCTGTGTGTTGTGTGGTTTTGTTTCTTCTTCTGCTATGTGTATATGGCTGTGTATACTTGTGAACCTGTTTAGCTTTATTACCAGCGAAAACTTGCATACAAGATCATTAAGAATAACATCTCTTAGCATTTATGTTGCTAGGTTTTTCGTTGTTGTTATTTACACTTATTATTGGCACAGCCTCAAATGATAATGTATATTCCGGAGTATTCTATTTCCGTTAATTTGAATATTATCTATATTGTGTTGACCAGGGTTGTAACATTTTGACAACTAGAGATTAATTGGCAGTGCTGCCAAGTACATATACCCACATTGTCGTTTTATTTAAATCTATTTCTAATCTTTGTAACACTGCCGCCCACTTAAGCCTGTTCGACCCGAATAGACATACAATCACCTCTTCCATAGTGCGCCAATCGTTCGAGATGTACTATCTTCATTTTCAACCTTGGGCTATTATGCTTCTGTATCTGGTATACAACGTCATTCACTCTCTTAATCACTTTATACGGGCCATCCCAGTGAGTCTGTAATTTTGGGGACAATCCTTTCTTCCGTTGTGGGTTATAAAGTAGAACCAATTGTCCTTCCATAAATCCCTCCGAATTTGCTGCGCGGTCATACCTAGACTTCATCTTGTCACTGACCATCTTGATTCTATTACGCACGAACTCATGCAGTTCGTTTAAGTCCTCCTTCTCTTGGGACGTAATAGCTCCTTCTACAGTTGGCTTAACACCAAATTCCAAATCACCAGGTAGTTTTAATTCCGTCCCGAAGATAATTTTGGCTGGCGTTCTCGATGTTGAGTCGTGTACAGCTGACCTATATGCCATCAAAAATTTGGGAATGTACTCGTCCCAATCCCTTGGTCGGAATGTAATTCTATTGGGACACCATAGCGACATACCCAGTTGTTGACGAATGCATTTACATTTGTCTTTGCTTCCGGATTAGGTATAGCATATACCTCTGGCCATTTACTGAAATAGTCCATTACCACAAGTACATAACGATTTCCGGCTTCAGTGACGGGAAAGGGACCTGCTACATCCATTGCGATCCGCTCGAATGGTGCTCCTGAGTTGTATTGTTGTAGCGGTCCCCATCTTCTTCTTACTGGGCTTTTGGCTGCTATGCACTGTGGGCAGTTTGCTATCCAGTCGGTTACGGCTTGTTGACATCCAACCCAATAAAAACGCTGCTTCAGTTTCTCAAGTGTTTTTGTTACTCCAAGATGACCGCCAATAGGTCCATTATGAAACTCCTTGAAAACTTTACTTATCTTGGAGTATGGCACAACTATTAAATTTGAAGTTGTTTTGCCATCTACACTTTCCCATACGCGGTATAAACACCCTTTTATTACCTTGAGGCTGTTCCGCTGAGCCCAATAAGATTTGGCGAGTGGGCTTTCAGCCAAAATTTCATTCCGGGTTGGTCGTCTGTCCTCTTCTTTGGCCGCTATAATATTCCTTAGTATGCGGTCGTCCCTCTGTGCCGCTGACCAGTCTTCATCAGGGCCGATGTGCATTAGCCGAACATCAACAACGCCTTCCTTTTGCTCGGTTCTAACACAATGTTCACACTCTAAACAGCAGGGTCTTCTTGAAAGAGCATCCGAATTGTTATGCGTTGTGCCCCTTCTATGCTCAATGTTGTTTCTTGGTGGCGAAACAGATCTACCTCTCTCCTTTGATGCTTTGCGGCTGCGCTGAAAATGACCGATCTTTCCACAGTTAAGGCACTTAGGCTTTTCTTCGGTAGCACTTTCTGCCAGCAGTTGTCGCATTGCCTCCTTAAATCTAGCAACTATGTTGTTATCCTCCTCAGACAAAACCTCCAATTTCCGCACTCTATCTCTCTTCCTTGATGCTTTGCAGCTGCGCTGAAACTGACCGACCTTTCCGCAGTTAAAGCACTTAGGCTTTTCTTTGGTAGCACTTTCTGCCAGCAGTTGTCGCATTGCCTCCTTAAAGCTAGCAACTAGGTTGTTATCCTCCTCAGACAAAACCTCCACATTCCGCACTTTACATATCTGTGGCTTGAAAACCATCCTTGCAGTCTCTTGAGCCAGCGCAAATGAAACAGTTTCAGCGAAAGTGGATTTCTGCGTAGCGTACACCGCCAGTTTAACCTCAAAGTCGCGAATGCCGTTAACGAAAGCCTCAGTTTTAAAGTGGTCCAGGAACGGGTGACTCTCGCCTGGATATGTGAGCTGCACTAAACGCTCGATTTCCATTGCGAAATCTTGTAGAGATTCGTTAGGCTTCTGAACTCTACATCACAATTCCATTCTGTATAAATCGCGCTTGTGCTCACCACCATACTTGCGCTGCAACGCTGCCATTATTTGATTATAGTTGTTTCTACTGCTTACTGGCACAGCCCCAAGTACCTCTGCGGCTGTACCCTTTAAGGAAAAAATCAACTCTATGGCCTTTTCTTCAGCATCCCATCCATTTCTGATAGCAACCGTCTCGAACTGGAATTTGAAGATGCCTAATGGTACGCTGCCGTCGAAGCACGCTTTTATCCACGCAGAAACCTCCGCAACTGCTCGTACTGGCCCGCCGCTACACTCCAGGTTATGCACTTTGTCCTCTAGAGCATGCAATTTCTCTTCGAACTCCTTTGCATGCTGTTTCATGCCACCGCTTTCTAGATGTTGGACTCTATCCGCCAGCTCTGAGAATAGATTCTCAATAGAATCCACCCTCCTGTTAATGGCTTCAGAAACCTCTACCAGGGTTTCGTTTACGAAACAAACATCATTTCAATGAAACAAACTGACTAAAAAGTAACAATATATATATTTAAGTATATGTACATATATATGTACATTTATTAAAAAAGGATTTTTTTTAAGAAAAGGTATCATTAAATTCAATATCACATTAAATTATTATAATATTGACAAAAATTCAAGGTAACTTCAACCATAAATGACTTTTAATTCGTATTTTAATACAATTTGTATAAGTATATTAAAAATATAAATTACATACGTGATCCAATGAATATTCTTCAGCTTCGTTGGATATATCATTATAATATATATTCTTATTTCATTTTCTTATGACATCATTCGTTATTTTAAAATTTGCCTAATACAAAGTAGCGAGTTCATAGTGTTAATATCATTCTGTTTAGATTTTTCGTTCTTATGAGATTCATGCAACTAAAAACACGTTGTTAAATGAAAAACCCAAGAACTTCATTGCAAAAATGGCTGATTCGCTGAAGGGATTTTCATATAGTGCATTTTTATATTCATATACATTTACCAAAAAGTCAACTGTTTAATATCTATTTAAACATTCATATGAATTTAGTTTCTGACCCTGATACTCCAAAGCTGTAATTTCTTCTACAGATTTATAAATTAAGATTAATTACTATTTTCAATAAATAAATCTTTTGATTAATATAAAGAATGCTAAAAAATGTTGTATATATATATATATATATATATATATATATATTAAAAATTATGGCTGCAAAATGGAATATATACAGCTAAATTAAAAAAAAAATGCTATATCAAGCCGCAAAAATGCCAAAATGGCCACACTGCTGTTCAGAATACAGAAATTTTTTAAGCGAGAGCATGTCAATGAAGCGGAAAGTTGGTTATCAATTAAATACAATTACAAGAGGACGAAAACGAAGATAAAATTTAATTTTTTATACCCAATAATATTTAATATCATATTGTGGTATAAATCTGATGTTTTTTTCCCACAATTGCGGCAGATTTTTATATAATTCTATTAATTCTGAAGGACATGTTTCTTGCAAGTTTCCAATCAACGCGCAGTAACCTCAACGGTAACGGCAACTAGTGAACTGAATTTTTACATGAAGTACGACCGAAACGTTATTACACCAGTATGTTGGTAAGCCACGAGCATCAGAAAATCAAAAATATTTGAAAACAAAGTTGTAACATTTTGACAACTAGAGATTAATTGGCAGTGCTGCCAAGTACATATACCCACATTGTCGTTTTATTTAAATCTATTTCTAATCTTTGTAACACTGCCGCCCACTTAAGCCTGTTCGACCCGAATAGGCATACAATCACCTCTTCCATAGTGCGCCAATCGTTCGATGTACTATCTTCATTTTCGACCTTGGGCTATTGTGCTTCTGTATCCGGCATACAACGTCATTCACTCTCTTAATCACTTTATACGGGCCATCCCAGTGAGTCTGTAATTTTGGGGACAATCCTTTCTTCCGTTGTGGGTTATAAAGTAGAACCAATTATCCTTCTATAAATCACTCCGAATTTGCTGCGCGGTCATACCTAGCCGCTTGTCACTGACCATCTTGATTCTATTACGCACGAGCTCATGCAGTTCGTTTAAGTCCTCCTTCTCTTGGGACGTAATAGCTCCTTCTTCTACAGTTGGCTTAACACCAAATTCCAAATCACCAGGTAGTTTTAATTCCGCCCCGAAGATAATTTTGGCTGGCGTTCTCGATGTTGAGTCGTGTACAGCTGACCTATATGCCATCAAAAATTTGGGAATGTGCTCTTCCCAATCCCTCTGATGGTTGCTTACTACTTTTCGCAGGTACTCTTCTAAGGTGCGATTGAACCTCTCTACCATGCCATCAGACTATAGATGCAACGGCGTCGCTCTGGTTTTCTTTATCCCATAAAACTCGCACATTTCCCTGAACATGGCAGACTCGAAATTCCTTCCTTGGTCGGAATTTAATTCTATTAGGACACCATAGCGACATACCCAGTTGTTGACGAATGCATTTATAACTGTCTTTGCTTCCTGGTTAAGTATAGCATATACCTCTGGCCATTTGCTGAAATAGTCCATTACCACAAGTACATAACGATTTCCGGCTTCAGTGACGGGAAAGGGAACTGCTACATCAATTGCGATCCGCTCGAATGGCGCTTCTGAGTTGTATTGTTGTAGCTGTCCCCGGCTTCTTCTTACTGGGCCTAGGCCAGTCGGCTACGGCTTGTTGACATCCAACCCAATAAAAATAAAAGTGTTTTTTTTACTCCAAGATGACCTTCACTAGGTCCATTATGAAACTCCTTGAAAACTTTACTTATCTTGGAGTATGGCACAACTATTAAATTTGAAGTTGTTTTGCCATCTACACTTTCCCATACGCGGTATAAACACCCTTTTATTACCTTGAGGCTGTTCCACTGAGCCCAATAAGATTTGGCGAGTGGGCTTTCAGCCGAAATTTCATTCCGGGACGGTCGTCTGTCCTCTTCTTTGGCCGCAATAATTTTCCTTAGTATGCCGTCGTCCCTCTGTGCCGCTGACCAGTCTTCATCAGTGCCGATGTGCATTAGCCGAACATCAACAACGCCTTCCTTTTGCTCGGTTATAACACAATGTTCACACTCTAAACAGCAGGGTCTTCTTGAAAGAGCATCCGAATCGTTATGCTTTGTGCCCCTTCTATGCTCAATGTTGTTTCTTGGTGGCGAAACAGATCTACCTCTCTCCTTTGATGCTTTGCGGCTGCGCTGAAAATGACCGATCTTTCCACAGTTAAGGCACTTAGGCTTTTCTTCGGTAGCACTTTCTGCCAGCAGTTGTCGCATTGCCTCCTTAAATCTAGCAACTATGTTGTTATCCTCCTCAGACGAAACCTCCAATTTCCGCACTCTATCTCTCTTCCTTGATGCTTTGCAGCTGCGCTGAAACTGACCGACCTTTCCGCAGTTAAAGCACTTAGGCTTTCCTTTGGTAGCACTTTCTGCCAGCAGTTGTCGCATTGCCTCCTTAAAGCTAGCAACTAGGTTGTTATCCTCCTCAGACAAAACCTCCACATTCCGCACTTTACATATCTGTGGCTTGAAAACCATCCTTGCAGTCTCTTGAGCCAGCGCAAATGAAACAGTTTCAGCGAAAGTGGATTTCTGCGTAGCGTACACCGCCAGTTTAACCTCAAAGTCGCGAATGCCGTTAACGAAAGCCTCAGTTTTAAAGTGGTCCAGGGACGGGTGACTCTCGCCTGGATATGTGAGCTGCACTAAACGCTCGATTTCCATTGCGAAATCTTGTAGAGATTCGTTAGGCTTCTGAACTCTACATCACAATTCCATTCTGTATAAATCGCGCTTGTGCTCACCACCATACTTGCGCTGCAACGCTGCCATTATTTGATTATAGTTGTTTCTACTGCTTACTGGCACAGCCCCAAGTACCTCTGCGGCTGTACCCTTTAAGGAAAAAATCAACTCTATGGCCTTTTCTTCAGCATCCCATCCATTTCTGATAGCAACCGTCTCGAACTGGAATTTGAAGATGCCTAATGGTACGCTGCCGTCGAAGCACGCTTTTATCCACGCAGAAACCTCCGCAACTGCTCGTACTGGCCCGCCGCTACACTCCAGGTTATGCACTTTGTCCTCTAGAGCATGCAATTTCTCTTCGAACTCCTTTGCATGCTGTTTCATGCCACCGCTTTCTAGATGTTGGACTCTATCCGCCAGCTCTGAGAATAGATTCTCAATAGAATCCACCCTCCTGTTAATGGCTTCAGAAACCTCTACCAGGGTTTCGTTTACGAAACAAACATCATTTCAATGAAACAAACTGACTAAAAAGTAACAATATATATATTTAAGTATATGTACATATATATGTACATTTATTAAAAAAGGATTTTTTTTAAGAAAAGGTATCATTAAATTCAATATCACATTAAATTATTATAATATTGACAAAAATTCAAGGTAACTTCAACCATAAATGACTTTTAATTCGTATTTTAATACAATTTGTATAAGTATATTAAAAATATAAATTACATACGTGATCCAATGAATATTCTTCAGCTTCGTTGGATATATCATTATAATATATATTCTTATTTCATTTTCTTATGACATCATTCGTTATTTTAAAATTTGCCTAATACAAAGTAGCGAGTTCATAGTGTTAATATCATTCTGTTTAGATTTTTCGTTCTTATGAGATTCATGCAACTAAAAACACGTTGTTAAATGAAAAACCCAAGAACTTCATTGCAAAAATGGCTGATTCGCTGAAGGGATTTTCATATAGTGCATTTTTATATTCATATACATTTACCAAAAAGTCAACTGTTTAATATCTATTTAAACATTCATATGAATTTAGTTTCTGACCCTGATACTCCAAAGCTGTAATTTCTTCTACAGATTTATAAATTAAGATTAATTACTATTTTCAATAAATAAATCTTTTGATTAATATAAAGAATGCTAAAAAATGTTGTATATATATATATATATATATATATATATATTAAAAATTATGGCTGCAAAATGGAATATATACAGCTAAATTAAAAAAAAAATGCTATATCAAGCCGCAAAAATGCCAAAATGGCCACACTGCTGTTCAGAATACAGAAATTTTTTAAGCGAGAGCATGTCAATGAAGCGGAAAGTTGGTTATCAATTAAATACAATTACAAGAGGACGAAAACGAAGATAAAATTTAATTTTTTATACCCAATAATATTTAATATCATATTGTGGTATAAATCTGATGTTTTTTTCCCACAATTGCGGCAGATTTTTATATAATTCTATTAATTCTGAAGGACATGTTTCTTGCAAGTTTCCAATCAACGCGCAGTAACCTCAACGGTAACGGCAACTAGTGAACTGAATTTTTACATGAAGTACGACCGAAACGTTATTACACCAGTATGTTGGTAAGCCACGAGCATCAGAAAATCAAAAATATTTGAAAACAAAGTTGTAACATTTTGACAACTAGAGATTAATTGGCAGTGCTGCCAAGTACATATACCCACATTGTCGTTTTATTTAAATCTATTTCTAATCTTTGTAACACTGCCGCCCACTTAAGCCTGTTCGACCCGAATAGGCATACAATCACCTCTTCCATAGTGCGCCAATCGTTCGATGTACTATCTTCATTTTCGACCTTGGGCTATTGTGCTTCTGTATCCGGCATACAACGTCATTCACTCTCTTAATCACTTTATACGGGCCATCCCAGTGAGTCTGTAATTTTGGGGACAATCCTTTCTTCCGTTGTGGGTTATAAAGTAGAACCAATTATCCTTCTATAAATCACTCCGAATTTGCTGCGCGGTCATACCTAGCCGCTTGTCACTGACCATCTTGATTCTATTACGCACGAGCTCATGCAGTTCGTTTAAGTCCTCCTTCTCTTGGGACGTAATAGCTCCTTCTTCTACAGTTGGCTTAACACCAAATTCCAAATCACCAGGTAGTTTTAATTCCGCCCCGAAGATAATTTTGGCTGGCGTTCTCGATGTTGAGTCGTGTACAGCTGACCTATATGCCATCAAAAATTTGGGAATGTGCTCTTCCCAATCCCTCTGATGGTTGCTTACTACTTTTCGCAGGTACTCTTCTAAGGTGCGATTGAACCTCTCTACCATGCCATCAGACTATAGATGCAACGGCGTCGCTCTGGTTTTCTTTATCCCATAAAACTCGCACATTTCCCTGAACATGGCAGACTCGAAATTCCTTCCTTGGTCGGAATTTAATTCTATTAGGACACCATAGCGACATACCCAGTTGTTGACGAATGCATTTATAACTGTCTTTGCTTCCTGGTTAAGTATAGCATATACCTCTGGCCATTTGCTGAAATAGTCCATTACCACAAGTACATAACGATTTCCGGCTTCAGTGACGGGAAAGGGAACTGCTACATCAATTGCGATCCGCTCGAATGGCGCTTCTGAGTTGTATTGTTGTAGCTGTCCCCGGCTTCTTCTTACTGGGCCTAGGCCAGTCGGCTACGGCTTGTTGACATCCAACCCAATAAAAATAAAAGTGTTTTTTTTACTCCAAGATGACCTTCACTAGGTCCATTATGAAACTCCTTGAAAACTTTACTTATCTTGGAGTATGGCACAACTATTAAATTTGAAGTTGTTTTGCCATCTACACTTTCCCATACGCGGTATAAACACCCTTTTATTACCTTGAGGCTGTTCCACTGAGCCCAATAAGATTTGGCGAGTGGGCTTTCAGCCGAAATTTCATTCCGGGACGGTCGTCTGTCCTCTTCTTTGGCCGCAATAATTTTCCTTAGTATGCCGTCGTCCCTCTGTGCCGCTGACCAGTCTTCATCAGTGCCGATGTGCATTAGCCGAACATCAACAACGCCTTCCTTTTGCTCGGTTATAACACAATGTTCACACTCTAAACAGCAGGGTCTTCTTGAAAGAGCATCCGAATCGTTATGCTTTGTGCCCCTTCTATGCTCAATGTTGTTTCTTGGTGGCGAAACAGATCTACCTCTCTCCTTTGATGCTTTGCGGCTGCGCTGAAAATGACCGATCTTTCCACAGTTAAGGCACTTAGGCTTTTCTTCGGTAGCACTTTCTGCCAGCAGTTGTCGCATTGCCTCCTTAAATCTAGCAACTATGTTGTTATCCTCCTCAGACGAAACCTCCAATTTCCGCACTCTATCTCTCTTCCTTGATGCTTTGCAGCTGCGCTGAAACTGACCGACCTTTCCGCAGTTAAAGCACTTAGGCTTTCCTTTGGTAGCACTTTCTGCCAGCAGTTGTCGCATTGCCTCCTTAAAGCTAGCAACTAGGTTGTTATCCTCCTCAGACAAAACCTCCACATTCCGCACTTTACATATCTGTGGCTTGAAAACCATCCTTGCAGTCTCTTGAGCCAGCGCAAATGAAACAGTTTCAGCGAAAGTGGATTTCTGCGTAGCGTACACCGCCAGTTTAACCTCAAAGTCGCGAATGCCGTTAACGAAAGCCTCAGTTTTAAAGTGGTCCAGGGACGGGTGACTCTCGCCTGGATATGTGAGCTGCACTAAACGCTCGATTTCCATTGCGAAATCTTGTAGAGATTCGTTAGGCTTCTGAACTCTACATCACAATTCCATTCTGTATAAATCGCGCTTGTGCTCACCACCATACTTGCGCTGCAACGCTGCCATTATTTGATTATAGTTGTTTCTACTGCTTACTGGCACAGCCCCAAGTACCTCTGCGGCTGTACCCTTTAAGGAAAAAATCAACTCTATGGCCTTTTCTTCAGCATCCCATCCATTTCTGATAGCAACCGTCTCGAACTGGAATTTGAAGATGCCTAATGGTACGCTGCCGTCGAAGCACGCTTTTATCCACGCAGAAACCTCCGCAACTGCTCGTACTGGCCCGCCGCTACACTCCAGGTTATGCACTTTGTCCTCTAGAGCATGCAATTTCTCTTCGAACTCCTTTGCATGCTGTTCCATGCCACCGCTTTCTAGATGTTGGACTCTATCCGCCAGCTCTGAGAATAGATTCTCAATAGAATCCACCCTCCTGTTAATGGCTTCAGAAACCTCTACCAGGGTTTCGTTTACGAAACAAACATCATTTCAATGAAACAAACTGACTAAAAAGTAACAATATATATATTTAAGTATATGTACATATATATGTACATTTATTAAAAAAGGATTTTTTTTAAGAAAAGGTATCATTAAATTCAATATCACATTAAATTATTATAATATTGACAAAAATTCAAGGTAACTTCAACCATAAATGACTTTTAATTCGTATTTTAATACAATTTGTATAAGTATATTAAAAATATAAATTACATACGTGATCCAATGAATATTCTTCAGCTTCGTTGGATATATCATTATAATATATATTCTTATTTCATTTTCTTATGACATCATTCGTTATTTTAAAATTTGCCTAATACAAAGTAGCGAGTTCATAGTGTTAATATCATTCTGTTTAGATTTTTCGTTCTTATGAGATTCATGCAACTAAAAACACGTTGTTAAATGAAAAACCCAAGAACTTCATTGCAAAAATGGCTGATTCGCTGAAGGGATTTTCATATAGTGCATTTTTATATTCATATACATTTACCAAAAAGTCAACTGTTTAATATCTATTTAAACATTCATATGAATTTAGTTTCTGACCCTGATACTCCAAAGCTGTAATTTCTTCTACAGATTTATAAATTAAGATTAATTACTATTTTCAATAAATAAATCTTTTGATTAATATAAAGAATGCTAAAAAATGTTGTATATATATATATATATATATATATATATATATATTAAAAATTATGGCTGCAAAATGGAATATATACAGCTAAATTAAAAAAAAAATGCTATATCAAGCCGCAAAAATGCCAAAATGGCCACACTGCTGTTCAGAATACAGAAATTTTTTAAGCGAGAGCATGTCAATGAAGCGGAAAGTTGGTTATCAATTAAATACAATTACAAGAGGACGAAAACGAAGATAAAATTTAATTTTTTATACCCAATAATATTTAATATCATATTGTGGTATAAATCTGATGTTTTTTTCCCACAATTGCGGCAGATTTTTATATAATTCTATTAATTCTGAAGGACATGTTTCTTGCAAGTTTCCAATCAACGCGCAGTAACCTCAACGGTAACGGCAACTAGTGAACTGAATTTTTACATGAAGTACGACCGAAACGTTATTACACCAGTATGTTGGTAAGCCACGAGCATCAGAAAATCAAAAATATTTGAAAACAAAGTTGTAACATTTTGACAACTAGAGATTAATTGGCAGTGCTGCCAAGTACATATACCCACATTGTCGTTTTATTTAAATCTATTTCTAATCTTTGTAACACTGCCGCCCACTTAAGCCTGTTCGACCCGAATAGGCATACAATCACCTCTTCCATAGTGCGCCAATCGTTCGATGTACTATCTTCATTTTCGACCTTGGGCTATTGTGCTTCTGTATCCGGCATACAACGTCATTCACTCTCTTAATCACTTTATACGGGCCATCCCAGTGAGTCTGTAATTTTGGGGACAATCCTTTCTTCCGTTGTGGGTTATAAAGTAGAACCAATTATCCTTCCATAAATCACTCCGAATTTGCTGGGCGGTCATACCTAGCCTTCATCTTGTCACTGACCATCTTGATTCTATTACGCACGAACTCATTCAGTTCGTTTAAGTCCTCCTTCTCTTGGGACGTAATAGCTCCTTCTACAGTTGGCTTAACACCAAATTCCAAATCACCAGGTAGTTTTAATTCCGTCCCGAAGATAATTTTGGCTGGCGTTCTCGATGTTGAGTCGTGTACAGCTGACCTATATGCCATCAAAAATTTGGGAATGTACTCGTCCCAATCCCTTGGTCGGAATGTAATTCTATTGGGACACCATAGCGACATACCCAGTTGTTGACTAATGCATTTACATTTGTCTTTGCTTCCGGATTAGGTATAGCATATACCTCTGGCCATTTACTGAAATAGTCCATTACCACAAGTACATAACGATTTCCGGCTTCAGTGACGGGAAAGGGACCTGCTACATCCATTGCGATCCGCTCGAATGGTGCTCCTGAGTTGTATTGTTGTAGCGGTCCCCATCTTCTTCTTACTGGGCTTTTGGCTGCTATGCACTGTGGGCAGTTTGCTATCCAGTCGGCTACGGCTTGTTGACACCCAACCCAATAAAAACGCTGCTTCAGTTTCTCAAGTGTTTTTGTTACTCCAAGATGACCGCCAATGGGTCCATTATGAAACTTCTTGAAAACTTTACTTATCTTGGAGTATGGCACAACTATTAAATTTGAAGTTGTTTTGCCATCTACACTTTCCCATACGCGGTATAAACACCCTTTTATTACCTTGAGGCTGTTCCGCTGAGCCCAATAAGATTTGGCGAGTGGGCTTTCAGCCAAAATTTCATTCCGGGTTGGTCGTCTGTCCTCTTCTTTGGCCGCTATAATATTCCTTAGTATGCGGTCGTCCCTCTGTGCCGCTGACCAGTCTTCATCAGGGCCGATGTGCATTAGCCGAACATCAACAACGCCTTCCTTTTGCTCGGTTCTAACACAATGTTCACACTCTAAACAGCAGGGTCTTCTTGAAAGAGCATCCGAATTGTTATGCGTTGTGCCCCTTCTATGCTCAATGTTGTTTCTTGGTGGCGAAACAGATCTACCTCTCTTCTTTGATGCTTTGCGGCTGCGCTGAAAATGACCGATCTTTCCACAGTTAAGGCCCTTAGGCTTTTCTTCGGTAGCACTTTCTGCCAGCAGTTGTCGCATTGCCTCCTTAAATCTAGCAACAAGGTTGTTATCCTCCTCAGACAAAACCTCCAATTTCCGCACTCTATCTCTCTTCCTTGATGCTTTGCAGCTGCGCTGAAAATGACCGACCTTTCCGCAGTTAAAGCACTTAGGCTTTTCTTTGGTAGCACTTTCTGCCAGCAGTTGTCGCATTGCCTCCTTAAATCTAGCAACTAGGTTGTTATCCTCCTCAGACAAAACCTCCAATTTCCGCACTCTATCTCTCTTCCTTGATGCTTTGCAGCTGCGCTGAAAATGACCGACCTTTCCGCAGTTAAAGCACTTAGGCTTTTCTTTGGTAGCACTTTCTGCCAGCAGTTGTCGCATTGCCTCCTTAAAGCTAGCAACTAGGTTGTTATCCTCCTCAGACAAAACCTCCACATTCCGCACTTTACATATCTGTGGCTTGAAAACCATCCTTGCAGTCTCTTGAGCCAGCGCAAATGAAACAGTTTCAGCGAAAGTGGATTTCTGCGTAGCGCACACCGCCAGTTTAACCTCAAAGTCGCGAATGCCGTTAACGAAAGCCTCAGTTTTAAAGTGGTCCAGGAACGGGTGACTCTCGCCTGGATATCTGAGCTGCACTAAACGCTCGATTTCCATTGCGAAATCTTGTAGAGATTCGTTAGGCTTCTGAACTCTACATCACAATTCCATTCTGTATAAATCGCGCTTGTGCTCACCACCATACTTGCGCTGCAACGCTGCCATTATTTGATTATAGTTGTTTCTACTGCTTACTGGCACAGCCCCAAGTACCTCTGCGGCTGTACCCTTTAAGGAAAAAATCAACTCTATGGCCTTTTCTTCAGCATCCCATCCATTTCTGCTAGCAACCGTCTCGAACTGGAATTTGAAGATGCCTAATGGTACGCTGCCGTCGAAGCACGCTTTTATCCACGCAGAAACGTCGCTACACTCCAGGTTATGCACTTTGTCCTCTAGAGCATGCAATTTCTCTTCGAACTCCTTTGCATGCTGTTCCATGCCACCGCTTTCTAGATGTTGGACTCTATTCGCCAGCTCTGAGAATAGATTCTCAATAGAATCCACCCTCCTGTTAATGGCTTCAGAAACCTCTACCAGGGTTTCGTTCGTGGCTTTATTTGACTCCTGTATTTCGGCTACAAGCTTTTCCTGCATCTGCTGAGAGTTCTGTTTTATTTCAGTTATTTCGGCTACAAGCTTGTCACTGCTGATCCTTGATGCCTCCTGCATCTGCTGAGAGCTTTGTTTTATTTCACTTATTTCGGCTACAAGCTTGTCACTGCTGATCCTTGATGCCTCCTGCATCTGCTGAGAGTTTTGTTTTATTTCGATCATCATAGCAGCGAACATTGAATTTATGTCCATGCTGCTGGTCGTTTCAGGAGGGCATACCTGCACATCGTCTTTGTCCTCAAACTCGTATGTCCCGATGTCCATGCCGCGATTCTTAAACTCATCTATAAGCCTCTTCTGCAGTTCAGCCTTGTTACCTGCAGTTGGCAATTCCAGCTTACTGAGCTCCTTTTTCAGCTGTTCAACTTTTAGCTCATCAAATTTCATGATTATTTATTTAAATTTTTTTTTAATGCCCTTTTTTTCTTAAATTGCAATGTCCTTTTAATTATTTTTGAAATCCCACTTCTGACACCAATTGTAAGGTTTTAGACCTTATCGGAAAAACGGTTTTTTTACTTATCCTTCAAGGGTTCGTTTAATTGCATCAAATTAAAACACAGACAAATTAATTTTAGATATATAATGCGGCAACACTTTATTTATTACTTTATTAACACGAGTATTTGTACTACTAAGCACTTAGCGATGTTAACACGTCTATATTTGAAATCACACTCTCTCGCTGAGCTCTAGCAACGCCTTTATATAGCGAAAATGACGTCGTCTGGTAACTTCGCGAAGCTTCTTGGGCATGATTGTTGTTGGTTGTACTTTACTTAATATGTAGCTATATACATGTGTCTGTATACATGACAATGCTGACTTGTGTGTTTTGCTTATGGTAACTATGTGTGGTTGTATGTATGAGTGTTCTCTGTGTGTTTTGCCTATGGTAACTATGAGTGGTTGTATGGATGAGTGTTCTGTGTGTTGTGTGGTTTTGTTTCTTCTTCTGCTATGTGTATATGGCTGTGTATACTTGTGAACCTGTTTAACTTTATTAGCAGCGAATACTTGCATACAAGATCATTAAGAAGAATATCTCTTAGCATTTATGTTGCTAGGTTTTCCGTTGTTGTTATTTACACTTATTATTGGCACAGCCTCGAATGATGTTGTATATTCCGGGGTATTCTATATAATCTGAATATTATCTATATTATGTTAACCAGGGTTGTAACATTTTGACAACTAGAGATTAATTGGCAGTGCTGCCAAGTACATATAGCCACATTGTCGTTTTATTTAAATCTATTTCTAATCTTTGTAACAATATATATATATATATATATATATATATATATATATATTTATTTATTTATTTATTTTATTTATTAATTTTTATATCCCACACACAAAACATTGTATTCTTATATTGCGAAATATATATATGTACAGTTAAAAAAAAATTTAATTGAAGTAAGTTATACAAAATTTAAATTTAGTTACAAAGTTTATAAAAAGAAATATAAGAAATAATGTACATAGACATATACATATGAATAAGTTTATAATGTATAATAAGAAACCATATTAACCAAAAATGTATCAAAAAAGTATAAGTATGTATTTATATGTGTACTATGTATTCAACGTGAAAAATGACAAGAAACATACATATTTCCTGAACAAAATGTAAACTATTTTTTTTCATCCGCACACTTTTCCATGTCTTCACGCAACAAATTCAACAAGCAAATAACGTTTTTTCCTTCAATCAGAATCGGTGACGTACAAAAAATCAGGCGAAAAATAAATATATCAAAATGTTTTGATTTTCATCAATCAGAGCCGACAACATATACGTGTCGCCGAAAAAACACGATTCCTATGTGATTGTTAGTTTATTTTGTACGTCTCCTGAGCCCATTAACGTTTTGGAAGTCAGCCAAACTTTGTATACGAAGATTTTGGAAGTCAGATCTCTGTGAAGAAAACAAGATGTCATATTTTCTGGTTTTAACAAGATTTTTTTTCTTGGCAACAACGTGGCTGGTTTTGGTTTTTTTTTTTTTTAATAGGCCCATTACACTGGCATGTCGGTCGACATATACGACCGACATACTCGACGGCGAAGTTTACGTTTTGATATTACACTATCGAATATACTTCAGTACAAGTGTGGCCATGTCAAAATATTTTACAGCTAAACTGGCTTTAAAATAATGCTATAAGTAATCCTAAGCTGCAAAATAATAATGCTAAAATCTTATTTGTATTAACTGTTGTTACTTTAGGTAATATATCTTTAAAAAATTTGTATTTTTCATAATGCTTTCCTATAAACACTTATTGCACATCATTTCAATGAAACAAACTGACTAAAAAGTAACAATATATATATTTAAGTATATGTACATATATATGCACATTTATTAAAAAAGGATTTTTTTTAAGAAAAGGTATCATTAAATTCAATATCACATTAAATTATTATAATATTGACAAAAATTCAAGGTAACTTCAACCATAAATCACTTTTAATTCGTATTTTAATACAATTTGTATAAGTATATTAAAAATATAAATTACATACGTGATCCAATGAATATTCTTCAGCTTCGTTGGATATATCATTATAATATATATTCTTATTTCATTTTTTTATGACATCATTCGTTATTTTAAAATTTTCCTAATACAAAGTAGCGAAATCATAGTGTTAATATCATTCTGTTTAGATTTTTCGTTCTTATGAGATTCATGCAGCTAAAAACACGTTGTTAAATGAAAAACCCAAGAACTTCATTGCAAAAATGGCTGATTCGCTGAAGGGATTTTCATATAGTGCATTTTTATATTCATATACATTTACCAAAAAGTCAACTGTTTAATATCTATTTAAACATTCATATGAATTTAGTTTCTGACCCTGATACTCCAAAGCTGTAATTTCTTCTACAGATTTATAAATTAAGATTAATTACTATTTTCAATAAATAAATCTTTTGATTAATATAAAGAATGCTAAAAAATGTTGTATATATATATATATATATATATATATATATATATATATATATATATTAAAAATTATGGCTGCAAAATGGAATATATACAGCTAAATTAAAAAAAAAAATGCTATATCAAGGCGCAAAAATGCCAAAATGGCCACACTGCTGTTCAGAATACAGAAATTTTTTAAGCGAGAGCATGTCAATGAAGCGGAAAGTTGGTTATCAATTAAATACAATTACAAGAGGACGAAAACGAAGATAAAATTTAATTTTTTATACCCAATAATATTTAATATCATATTGTGGTATAAATCTGATGTTTTTTTTCCACAATTGCGGCAGATTTTTATATAATTCTATTAATTCTGAAGGACATGTTTCTTGCAAGTTTCCGATAAACGCACAGTAACCTCGACGGTAACGGCAACTAGTGAACTGAATTTTTACATGAAGTACGACCGAAACGTTATTACACCAGTATGTTGGTAAGCCACGAGCATCAGAAAATCAAAAATATTTGAAAACAAAGTTGTAACATTTTGACAACTAGAGATTAATTGGCAGTGCTGCCAAGTACATATACCCACATTGTCGTTTTATTTAAATCTATTTCTAATCTTTTTAACACTGCCGCCCACTTAAGCCTGTTCGACCCGAATAGGAATACAATCACCTCTTCCATAGTGCGCCAATCGTTCGATGTACTATCTTCATTTTCGACCTTGGGCTATTGTGCTTCTGTATCCGGCATACAACGTCATTCACTCTCTTAATCACTTTATACGGGCCATCCCAGTGAGTCTGTAATTTTGGGGACAATCCTTTCTTCCGTTGTGGGTTATAAAGTAGAACCAATTATCCTTCCATAAATCACTCCGAATTTGCTGGGCGGTCATACCTAGCCTTCATCTTGTCACTGACCATCTTGATTCTATTACGCACGAACTCATGTAGTTCGTTTAAGTCCTCCTTCTCTTGGGACGTAATAGCTCCTTCTACAGTTGGCTTAACACCAAATTCCAAATCACCAGGTAGTTTTAATTCCGTCCCGAAGATAATTTTGGCTGGCGTTCTCGATGTTGAGTCGTGTACAGCTGACCTATATGCCATCAAAAATTTGGGAATGTACTCGTCCCAATCCCTTGGTCGGAATGTAATTCTATTGGGACACCATAGCGACATACCCAGTTGTTGACTAATGCATTTACATTTGTCTTTGCTTCCGGATTAGGTATAGCATATACCTCTGGCCATTTACTGAAATAGTCCATTACCACAAGTACATAACGATTTCCGGCTTCAGTGACGGGAAAGGGACCTGCTACATCCATTGCGATCCGCTCGAATGGTGCTCCTGAGTTGTATTGTTGTAGCGGTCCCCATCTTCTTCTTACTGGGCTTTTGGCTGCTATGCACTGTGGGCAGTTTGCTATCCAGTCGGCTACGGCTTGTTGACACCCAACCCAATAAAAACGCTGCTTCAGTTTCTCAAGTGTTTTTGTTACTCCAAGATGACCGCCAATAGGTCCATTATGAAACTCCTTGAAAACTTTACTTATCTTGGAGTATGGCACAACTATTAAATTTGAAGTTGTTTTGCCATCTACACTTTCCCATACGCGGTATAAACACCCTTTTATTACCTTGAGGCTGTACCGCTGAGCCCAATAAGATTTGGCGAGTGGGCTTTCAGCCAAAATTTCATTCCGGGTTGGTCGTCTGTCCTCTTCTTTGGCCGCTATAATATTCCTTAGTATGCGGTCGTCCCTCTGTGCCGCTGACCAGTCTTCATCAGGGCCGATGTGCATTAGCCGAACATCAACAACGCCTTCCTTTTGCTCGGTTCTAACACAATGTTCACACTCTAAACAGCAGGGTCTTCTTGAAAGAGCATCCGAATTGTTATGCGTTGTGCTCCTTCTATGCTCAATGTTGTTTCTTGGTGGCGAAACAGATCTACCTCTCTTCTTTGATGCTTTGCGGCTGCGCTGAAAATGACCGATCTTTCCACAGTTAAGGCCCTTAGGCTTTTCTTCGGTAGCACTTTCTGCCAGCAGTTGTCGCATTGCCTCCTTAAATCTAGCAACTAGGTTGTTATCCTCCTCAGACAAAACCTCCAATTTCCGCACTCTATCTCTCTTCCTTGATGCTTTGCAGCTGCGCTGAAAATGACCGACCTTTCCGCAGTTAAAGCACTTAGGCTTTTCTTTGGTAGCACTTTCTGCCAGCAGTTGTCGCATTGCCTCCTTAAAGCTAGCAACTAGGTTGTTATCCTCCTCAGACAAAACCTCCACATTCCGCACTTTACATATCTGTGGCTTGAAAACCATCCTTGCAGTCTCTTGAGCCAGCGCAAATGAAACAGTTTCAGCGAAAGTGGATTTCTGCGTAGCGCACACCGCCAGTTTAACCTCAAAGTCGCGAATGCCGTTAACGAAAGCCTCAGTTTTAAAGTTGTCCAGGAACGGGTGACTCTCGCCTGGATATGTGAGCTGCACTAAACGCTCGATTTCCATTGCGAAATCTTGTAGAGATTCGTTAGGCTTCTGAACTCTACATCGCAATTCCATTCTGTATAAATCGCGCTTGTGCTCACCACCATACTTGCGCTGCAACGCTGCCATTATTTCATTATAGTTGTTTCTACTGCTTACTGGCACAGCCCCAAGTACCTCTGCGGTTGTACCCTTTAAGGAAAAAATCAACTCTATGGCCTTTTCTTCAGCATCCCATCCATTTCTGCTAGCAACCGTCTCGAACTGGAATTTGAAGATGCCTAATGGTACGCTGCCGTCGAAGCACGCTTTTATCCACGCAGAAACCTCCGCAACTGCTCGTACTGGCCCGCCGCTACACTCCAGGTTATGCAGTTTGTCCTCTAGAGCATGCAATTTCTCTTCGAACTCCTTTGCATGCTGTTCCATGCCACCGCTTTCTAGATGTTGGACTCTATCCGCCAGCTCTGAGAATAGATTCTCAATAGAATCCACCCTCCTGTTAATGGCTTCAGAAACCTCTACCAGGGTTTCGTTCGTGGCTTTATTTGACTCCTGTATTTCGGCTACAAGCTTTTCCTGCATCTGCTGAGAGTTCTGTTTTATTTCAGTTATTTCGGCTACAAGCTTGTCACTGCTGATCCTTGATGCCTCCTGCATCTGCTGAGAGCTTTGTTTTATTTCACTTATTTCGGCTACAAGCTTGTCACTGCTGATCCTTGATGCCTCCTGCATCTGCTGAGAGTTTTGTTTTATTTCGATCATCATAGCAGCGAACATTGAATTTATGTCCATGCTGCTGGTCGTTTCAGGAGGGCATACCTGCACATCGTCTTTGTCCTCAAACTCGTATGTCCCGATGTCCATGCCGCGATTCTTAAACTCATCTATCAGCCTCTTCTGCAGTTCAGCCTTGTTACCTGCAGTTGGCAATTCCAGCTTACTGAGCTCCTTTTTCAGCTGTTCAACTTTTAGCTCATCAAATTTCATGATTATTTATTTAAATTTTTTTTTAATGCCCTTTTTTTCTTAAATTGCAATGTCCTTTTAATTATTTTTGAAATCCCACTTCTGACACCAATTGTAAGGTTTTAGACCTTTTCGGAAAAACCGTTTTTTTACTTATCCTTCAAGGGTTCGTTTAATTAACACGAGTATTTGTACTACTAAACACTTAGCGATGTTAACACGTCTATATTTGAAATCACACTCTCTCGCTGAGCTCTAGCAACGCCTTTATATAGCGAAAATGACGTCGTCTGGTAACTTCGCGAAGCTTCTGGGCATGATTGTTGTTGGTTGTACTTTACTTAATATGTAGCTATATACATGTGTTTGTATACATGACAATGCTGACTTGTGTGTTTTGCTTATGGTAACTATGTGTGGTTGTATGTATGAGTGTTCTGTGTGTTTTGCCTATGGTAACTATGAGTGGTTGTATGGATGAGTGTTCTGTGTGTTGTGTGGTTTTGTTTCTTCTTCTGCTATGTGTATATGGCTGTGTATACTTGTGAACCTGTTTAACTTTATTAGCAGCGAAAACTTGCATACAAGATCATTAAGAATAATATCTCTTAGCATTTATGTTGATAGGTTTTCCGTTGTTGTTATTTACACTTATTATTGGCACAGCCTCGAATGATGTTGTATATTCCGGGGTATTCTATATAATCTGAATATTATCTATATTATGTTAACCAGGGTTGTAACATTTTGACAACTAGAGATTAATTGGCAGTGCTGCCAAGTACATATAGCCACATTGTCGTTTTATTTAAATCTATTTCTAATCTTTGTAACAATATATATATATATATATATATATATATATATATTTATTTATTTATTTATTTATTTTATTTATTAATTTTTATATCCCACACACAAAACATTGTAGTCTTATATTGCGAAATATATATATGTACAGTTAAAAAAAAATTTAATTGAAGTAAGTTATACAAAATTTAAATTTAGTTACAAAGTTTATAAAAAGAAATATAAGAAATAATGTACATAGACATATACATATGAATAAGTTTATAATGTATAATAAGAAACCATATTAACCAAAAATGTATCAAAAAAGTATAAGTATGTATTTATATGTGTACTATGTATTCAACGTGAAAAATGACAAGAAACATACATATTTCCTGAACAAAATGTAAACTATTTTTTTTCATCCGCACACTTTTCCATATCTTCACGCAACAAATTCAACAAGCAAATAACGTTTTTTCCTTCAATCAGAATCGGTGACGTACAAAAAATCAGGCGAAAAATAGCTATATCAAAATGTTTTGATTTTCATCAATTAGAGCCGACAACATATACGTGTCGCAGAAAAAACACGATTGCTATGTGATTGTTAGTTTATTTTGTACGTCTCCTGGGCCCATTAACGTTTTGGAAGTCAGCCAAACTTTGTATACGAAGATTTTGGAAGTCAGATCTCTGTGAAGAAAACAAGATGCCATATTTTCTGGTTTTAACAAGATTTTTTTTTCTTGGCAACAACGTGGCTGGTTTTCGTTTTTTTTTTTAATAGGCCCATTACACTGGCATGTCGGTCGACATATACGACCGACATACTCGACGGCGAAGTTTACGTTTTGATATTACACTATCGAATATACTTCAGTACAAGTGTGGCCATGTCAAAATATTTTACAGCTAAACTGGCTTTAAAATAATGCTATAAGTAATCCTAAGCTGCAAAATAATAATGCTAAAATCTTATTTGTATTAACTGTTGTTACTTTAGGTAATATATCTTTAAAAAATTTGTATTTTTCATAATGCTTTCCTATAAACACTTATTGCACATCATTTCAATGAAACAAACTGACTAAAAAGTAACAATATATATATTTAAGTATATGTACATATATATGTACATTTATTAAAAAAGGATTTTTTTTAAGAAAAGGTATCATTAAATTCAATATCACATTAAATTATTATAATATTGACAAAAATTCAAGGTAACTTCAACCATAAATGACTTTTAATTCGTATTTTAATACAATTTGTATAAGTATATTAAAAATATAAATTACATACGTGATCCAATGAATATTCTTCAGCTTCGTTGGATATATCATTATAATATATATTCTTATTTCATTTTCTTATGACATCATTCGTTATTTTAAAATTTGCCTAATACAAAGTAGCGAGTTCATAGTGTTAATATCATTCTGTTTAGATTTTTCGTTCTTATGAGATTCATGCAACTAAAAACACGTTGTTAAATGAAAAACCCAAGAACTTCATTGCAAAAATGGCTGATTCGCTGAAGGGATTTTCATATAGTGCATTTTTATATTCATATACATTTACCAAAAAGTCAACTGTTTAATATCTATTTAAACATTCATATGAATTTAGTTTCTGACCCTGATACTCCAAAGCTGTAATTTCTTCTACAGATTTATAAATTAAGATTAATTACTATTTTCAATAAATAAATCTTTTGATTAATATAAAGAATGCTAAAAAATGTTGTATATATATATATATATATATATATATATATATATATATTAAAAATTATGGCTGCAAAATGGAATATATACAGCTAAATTAAAAAAAAAATGCTATATCAAGCCGCAAAAATGCCAAAATGGCCACACTGCTGTTCAGAATACAGAAATTTTTTAAGCGAGAGCATGTCAATGAAGCGGAAAGTTGGTTATCAATTAAATACAATTACAAGAGGACGAAAACGAAGATAAAATTTAATTTTTTATACCCAATAATATTTAATATCATATTGTGGTATAAATCTGATGTTTTTTTCCCACAATTGCGGCAGATTTTTATATAATTCTATTAATTCTGAAGGACATGTTTCTTGCAAGTTTCCAATCAACGCGCAGTAACCTCAACGGTAACGGCAACTAGTGAACTGAATTTTTACATGAAGTACGACCGAAACGTTATTACACCAGTATGTTGGTAAGCCACGAGCATCAGAAAATCAAAAATATTTGAAAACAAAGTTGTAACATTTTGACAACTAGAGATTAATTGGCAGTGCTGCCAAGTACATATACCCACATTGTCGTTTTATTTAAATCTATTTCTAATCTTTGTAACACTGCCGCCCACTTAAGCCTGTTCGACCCGAATAGGCATACAATCACCTCTTCCATAGTGCGCCAATCGTTCGATGTACTATCTTCATTTTCGACCTTGGGCTATTGTGCTTCTGTATCCGGCATACAACGTCATTCACTCTCTTAATCACTTTATACGGGCCATCCCAGTGAGTCTGTAATTTTGGGGACAATCCTTTCTTCCGTTGTGGGTTATAAAGTAGAACCAATTATCCTTCTATAAATCACTCCGAATTTGCTGCGCGGTCATACCTAGCCGCTTGTCACTGACCATCTTGATTCTATTACGCACGAGCTCATGCAGTTCGTTTAAGTCCTCCTTCTCTTGGGACGTAATAGCTCCTTCTTCTACAGTTGGCTTAACACCAAATTCCAAATCACCAGGTAGTTTTAATTCCGCCCCGAAGATAATTTTGGCTGGCGTTCTCGATGTTGAGTCGTGTACAGCTGACCTATATGCCATCAAAAATTTGGGAATGTGCTCTTCCCAATCCCTCTGATGGTTGCTTACTACTTTTCGCAGGTACTCTTCTAAGGTGCGATTGAACCTCTCTACCATGCCATCAGACTATAGATGCAACGGCGTCGCTCTGGTTTTCTTTATCCCATAAAACTCGCACATTTCCCTGAACATGGCAGACTCGAAATTCCTTCCTTGGTCGGAATTTAATTCTATTAGGACACCATAGCGACATACCCAGTTGTTGACGAATGCATTTATAACTGTCTTTGCTTCCTGGTTAAGTATAGCATATACCTCTGGCCATTTGCTGAAATAGTCCATTACCACAAGTACATAACGATTTCCGGCTTCAGTGACGGGAAAGGGAACTGCTACATCAATTGCGATCCGCTCGAATGGCGCTTCTGAGTTGTATTGTTGTAGCTGTCCCCGGCTTCTTCTTACTGGGCCTAGGCCAGTCGGCTACGGCTTGTTGACATCCAACCCAATAAAAATAAAAGTGTTTTTTTTACTCCAAGATGACCTTCACTAGGTCCATTATGAAACTCCTTGAAAACTTTACTTATCTTGGAGTATGGCACAACTATTAAATTTGAAGTTGTTTTGCCATCTACACTTTCCCATACGCGGTATAAACACCCTTTTATTACCTTGAGGCTGTTCCACTGAGCCCAATAAGATTTGGCGAGTGGGCTTTCAGCCGAAATTTCATTCCGGGACGGTCGTCTGTCCTCTTCTTTGGCCGCAATAATTTTCCTTAGTATGCCGTCGTCCCTCTGTGCCGCTGACCAGTCTTCATCAGTGCCGATGTGCATTAGCCGAACATCAACAACGCCTTCCTTTTGCTCGGTTATAACACAATGTTCACACTCTAAACAGCAGGGTCTTCTTGAAAGAGCATCCGAATCGTTATGCTTTGTGCCCCTTCTATGCTCAATGTTGTTTCTTGGTGGCGAAACAGATCTACCTCTCTCCTTTGATGCTTTGCGGCTGCGCTGAAAATGACCGATCTTTCCACAGTTAAGGCACTTAGGCTTTTCTTCGGTAGCACTTTCTGCCAGCAGTTGTCGCATTGCCTCCTTAAATCTAGCAACTATGTTGTTATCCTCCTCAGACAAAACCTCCAATTTTCGCACTCTATCTCTCTTCCTTGATGCTTTGCAGCTGCGCTGAAACTGACCGACCTTTCCGCAGTTAAAGCACTTAGGCTTTTCTTTGGTAGCACTTTCTGCCAGCAGTTGTCGCATTGCCTCCTTAAAGCTAGCAACTAGGTTGTTATCCTCCTCAGACAAAACCTCCACATTCCGCACTTTACATATCTGTGGCTTGAAAACCATCCTTGCAGTCTCTTGAGCCAGCGCAAATGAAACAGTTTCAGCGAAAGTGGATTTCTGCGTAGCGTACACCGCCAGTTTAACCTCAAAGTCGCGAATGCCGTTAACGAAAGCCTCAGTTTTAAAGTGGTCCAGGGACGGGTGACTCTCGCCTGGATATGTGAGCTGCACTAAACGCTCGATTTCCATTGCGAAATCTTGTAGAGATTCGTTAGGCTTCTGAACTCTACATCACAATTCCATTCTGTATAAATCGCGCTTGTGCTCACCACCATACTTGCGCTGCAACGCTGCCATTATTTGATTATAGTTGTTTCTACTGCTTACTGGCACAGCCCCAAGTACCTCTGCGGCTGTACCCTTTAAGGAAAAAATCAACTCTATGGCCTTTTCTTCAGCATCCCATCCATTTCTGATAGCAACCGTCTCGAACTGGAATTTGAAGATGCCTAATGGTACGCTGCCGTCGAAGCACGCTTTTATCCACGCAGAAACCTCCGCAACTGCTCGTACTGGCCCGCCGCTACACTCCAGGTTATGCACTTTGTCCTCTAGAGCATGCAATTTCTCTTCGAACTCCTTTGCATGCTGTTCCATGCCACCGCTTTCTAGATGTTGGACTCTATCCGCCAGCTCTGAGAATAGATTCTCAATAGAATCCACCCTCCTGTTAATGGCTTCAGAAACCTCTGCCAGGGTTTCGTTTACGAAACAAACATCATTTCAATGAAACAAACTGACTAAAAAGTAACAATATATATATTTAAGTATATGTACATATATATGTACATTTATTAAAAAAGGATTTTTTTTAAGAAAAGGTATCATTAAATTCAATATCACATTAAATTATTATAATATTGACAAAAATTCAAGGTAACTTCAACCATAAATGACTTTTAATTCGTATTTTAATACAATTTGTATAAGTATATTAAAAATATAAATTACATACGTGATCCAATGAATATTCTTCAGCTTCGTTGGATATATCATTATAATATATATTCTTATTTCATTTTCTTATGACATCATTCGTTATTTTAAAATTTGCCTAATACAAAGTAGCGAGTTCATAGTGTTAATATCATTCTGTTTAGATTTTTCGTTCTTATGAGATTCATGCAACTAAAAACACGTTGTTAAATGAAAAACCCAAGAACTTCATTGCAAAAATGGCTGATTCGCTGAAGGGATTTTCATATAGTGCATTTTTATATTCATATACATTTACCAAAAAGTCAACTGTTTAATATCTATTTAAACATTCATATGAATTTAGTTTCTGACCCTGATACTCCAAAGCTGTAATTTCTTCTACAGATTTATAAATTAAGATTAATTACTATTTTCAATAAATAAATCTTTTGATTAATATAAAGAATGCTAAAAAATGTTGTATATATATATATATATATATATATATATATATATTAAAAATTATGGCTGCAAAATGGAATATATACAGCTAAATTAAAAAAAAAATGCTATATCAAGCCGCAAAAATGCCAAAATGGCCACACTGCTGTTCAGAATACAGAAATTTTTTAAGCGAGAGCATGTCACTGAAGCGGAAAGTTGGTTATCAATTAAATACAATTACAAGAGGACGAAAACGAAGATAAAATTTAATTTTTTATACCCAATAATATTTAATATCATATTGTGGTATAAATCTGATGTTTTTTTCCCACAATTGCGGCAGATTTTTATATAATTCTATTAATTCTGAAGGACATGTTTCTTGCAAGTTTCCAATCAACGCGCAGTAACCTCAACGGTAACGGCAACTAGTGAACTGAATTTTTACATGAAGTACGACCGAAACGTTATTACACCAGTATGTTGGTAAGCCACGAGCATCAGAAAATCAAAAATATTTGAAAACAAAGTTGTAACATTTTGACAACTAGAGATTAATTGGCAGTGCTGCCAAGTACATATACCCACATTGTCGTTTTATTTAAATCTATTTCTAATCTTTGTAACACTGCCGCCCACTTAAGCCTGTTCGACCCGAATAGGCATACAATCACCTCTTCCATAGTGCGCCAATCGTTCGATGTACTATCTTCATTTTCGACCTTGGGCTATTGTGCTTCTGTATCCGGCATACAACGTCATTCACTCTCTTAATCACTTTATACGGGCCATCCCAGTGAGTCTGTAATTTTGGGGACAATCCTTTCTTCCGTTGTGGGTTATAAAGTAGAACCAATTATCCTTCTATAAATCACTCCGAATTTGCTGCGCGGTCATACCTAGCCGCTTGTCACTGACCATCTTGATTCTATTACGCACGAGCTCATGCAGTTCGTTTAAGTCCTCCTTCTCTTGGGACGTAATAGCTCCTTCTTCTACAGTTGGCTTAACACCAAATTCCAAATCACCAGGTAGTTTTAATTCCGCCCCGAAGATAATTTTGGCTGGCGTTCTCGATGTTGAGTCGTGTACAGCTGACCTATATGCCATCAAAAATTTGGGAATGTGCTCTTCCCAATCCCTCTGATGGTTGCTTACTACTTTTCGCAGGTACTCTTCTAAGGTGCGATTGAACCTCTCTACCATGCCATCAGACTATAGATGCAACGGCGTCGCTCTGGTTTTCTTTATCCCATAAAACTCGCACATTTCCCTGAACATGGCAGACTCGAAATTCCTTCCTTGGTCGGAATTTAATTCTATTAGGACACCATAGCGACATACCCAGTTGTTGACGAATGCATTTATAACTGTCTTTGCTTCCTGGTTAAGTATAGCATATACCTCTGGCCATTTGCTGAAATAGTCCATTACCACAAGTACATAACGATTTCCGGCTTCAGTGACGGGAAAGGGAACTGCTACATCAATTGCGATCCGCTCGAATGGCGCTTCTGAGTTGTATTGTTGTAGCTGTCCCCGGCTTCTTCTTACTGGGCCTAGGCCAGTCGGCTACGGCTTGTTGACATCCAACCCAATAAAAATAAAAGTGTTTTTTTTACTCCAAGATGACCTTCACTAGGTCCATTATGAAACTCCTTGAAAACTTTACTTATCTTGGAGTATGGCACAACTATTAAATTTGAAGTTGTTTTGCCATCTACACTTTCCCATACGCGGTATAAACACCCTTTTATTACCTTGAGGCTGTTCCACTGAGCCCAATAAGATTTGGCGAGTGGGCTTTCAGCCGAAATTTCATTCCGGGACGGTCGTCTGTCCTCTTCTTTGGCCGCAATAATTTTCCTTAGTATGCCGTCGTCCCTCTGTGCCGCTGACCAGTCTTCATCAGTGCCGATGTGCATTAGCCGAACATCAACAACGCCTTCCTTTTGCTCGGTTATAACACAATGTTCACACTCTAAACAGCAGGGTCTTCTTGAAAGAGCATCCGAATCGTTATGCTTTGTGCCCCTTCTATGCTCAATGTTGTTTCTTGGTGGCGAAACAGATCTACCTCTCTCCTTTGATGCTTTGCGGCTGCGCTGAAAATGACCGATCTTTCCACAGTTAAGGCACTTAGGCTTTTCTTCGGTAGCACTTTCTGCCAGCAGTTGTCGCATTGCCTCCTTAAATCTAGCAACTATGTTGTTATCCTCCTCAGACAAAACCTCCAATTTCCGCACTCTATCTCTCTTCCTTGATGCTTTGCAGCTGCGCTGAAACTGACCGACCTTTCCGCAGTTAAAGCACTTAGGCTTTTCTTTGGTAGCACTTTCTGCCAGCAGTTGTCGCATTGCCTCCTTAAAGCTAGCAACTAGGTTGTTATCCTCCTCAGACAAAACCTCCACATTCCGCACTTTACATATCTGTGGCTTGAAAACCATCCTTGCAGTCTCTTGAGCCAGCGCAAATGAAACAGTTTCAGCGAAAGTGGATTTCTGCGTAGCGTACACCGCCAGTTTAACCTCAAAGTCGCGAATGCCGTTAACGAAAGCCTCAGTTTTAAAGTGGTCCAGGGACGGGTGACTCTCGCCTGGATATGTGAGCTGCACTAAACGCTCGATTTCCATTGCGAAATCTTGTAGAGATTCGTTAGGCTTCTGAACTCTACATCACAATTCCATTCTGTATAAATCGCGCTTGTGCTCACCACCATACTTGCGCTGCAACGCTGCCATTATTTGATTATAGTTGTTTCTACTGCTTACTGGCACAGCCCCAAGTACCTCTGCGGCTGTACCCTTTAAGGAAAAAATCAACTCTATGGCCTTTTCTTCAGCATCCCATCCATTTCTGATAGCAACCGTCTCGAACTGGAATTTGAAGATGCCTAATGGTACGCTGCCGTCGAAGCACGCTTTTATCCACGCAGAAACGTCGCTACACTCCAGGTTATGCACTTTGTCCTCTAGAGCATGCAATTTCTCTTCGAACTCCTTTGCATGCTGTTCCATGCCACCGCTTTCTAGATGTTGGACTCTATTCGCCAGCTCTGAGAATAGATTCTCAATAGAATCCACCCTCCTGTTAATGGCTTCAGAAACCTCTACCAGGGTTTCGTTCGTGGCTTTATTTGACTCCTGTATTTCGGCTACAAGCTTTTCCTGCATCTGCTGAGAGTTCTGTTTTATTTCAGTTATTTCGGCTACAAGCTTGTCACTGCTGATCCTTGATGCCTCCTGCATCTGCTGAGAGCTTTGTTTTATTTCACTTATTTCGGCTACAAGCTTGTCACTGCTGATCCTTGATGCCTCCTGCATCTGCTGAGAGTTTTGTTTTATTTCGATCATCATAGCAGCGAACATTGAATTTATGTCCATGCTGCTGGTCGTTTCAGGAGGGCATACCTGCACATCGTCTTTGTCCTCAAACTCGTATGTCCCGATGTCCATGCCGCGATTCTTAAACTCATCTATAAGCCTCTTCTGCAGTTCAGCCTTGTTACCTGCAGTTGGCAATTCCAGCTTACTGAGCTCCTTTTTCAGCTGTTCAACTTTTAGCTCATCAAATTTCATGATTATTTATTTAAATTTTTTTTTAATGCCCTTTTTTTCTTAAATTGCAATGTCCTTTTAATTATTTTTGAAATCCCACTTCTGACACCAATTGTAAGGTTTTAGACCTTATCGGAAAAACGGTTTTTTTACTTATCCTTCAAGGGTTCGTTTAATTGCATCAAATTAAAACACAGACAAATTAATTTTAGATATATAATGCGGCAACACTTTATTTATTACTTTATTAACAGGAGTATTTGTACTACTAAGCACTTAGCGATGTTAACACGTCTATATTTGAAATCACACTCTCTCGCTGAGCTCTAGCAACGCCTTTATATTGCGAAAATGACGTCGTCTGGTAACTTCGCGAAGCTTCTTGGGCATGATTGTTGTTGGTTGTACTTTACTTAATATGTAGCTATATACATGTGTTTGTATACATGACAATGCTGACTTGTGTGTTTTGCTTATGGTAACTATGTGTGGTTGTATGTATGAGTGTTCTCTGTGTGTTTTGCCTATGGTAACTATGAGTGGTTGTAGGGATGAGTGTTCTGTGTGTTGTGTGGTTTTGTTTCTTCTTCTGCTATGTGTATATGGCTGTGTATACTTGTGAACCTGTTTAACTTTATTAGCAGCGAATACTTGCATACAAGATCATTAAGAAGAATATCTCTTAGCATTTATGTTGCTAGGTTTTCCGTTGTTGTTATTTACACTTATTATTGGCACAGCCTCGAATGATGTTGTATATTCCGGGGTATTCTATATAATCTGAATATTATCTATATTATGTTAACCAGGGTTGTAACATTTTGACAACTAGAGATTAATTGGCAGTGCTGCCAAGTACATATAGCCACATTGTCGTTTTATTTAAATCTATTTCTAATCTTTGTAACAATATATATATATATATATATATATATATATATATTTATTTATTTATTTATTTATTTTATTTATTAATTTTTATATCCCACACACAAAACATTGTATTCTTATATTGCGAAATATATATATGTACAGTTAAAAAAAAATTTAATTGAAGTAAGTTATACAAAATTTAAATTTAGTTACAAAGTTTATAAAAAGAAATATAAGAAATAATGTACATAGACATATACATATGAATAAGTTTATAATGTATAATAAGAAACCATATTAACCAAAAATGTATCAAAAAAGTATAAGTATGTATTTATATGTGTACTATGTATTCAACGTGAAAAATGACAAGAAACATACATATTTCCTGAACAAAATGTAAACTATTTTTTTTCATCCGCACACTTTTCCATGTCTTCACGCAACAAATTCAACAAGCAAATAACGTTTTTTCCTTCAATCAGAATCGGTGACGTACAAAAAATCAGGCGAAAAATAAATATATCAAAATGTTTTGATTTTCATCAATCAGAGCCGACAACATATACGTGTCGCCGAAAAAACACGATTCCTATGTGATTGTTAGTTTATTTTGTACGTCTCCTGAGCCCATTAACGTTTTGGAAGTCAGCCAAACTTTGTATACGAAGATTTTGGAAGTCAGATCTCTGTGAAGAAAACAAGATGCCATATTTTCTGGTTTTAACAAGATTTTTTTTCTTGGCAACAACGTGGCTGGTTTTCGTTTTTTTTTTTTTTAATAGGCCCATTACACTGGCATGTCGGTCGACATATACGACCGACATACTCGACGGCGAAGTTTACGTTTTGATATTACACTATCGAATATACTTCAGTACAAGTGTGGCCATGTCAAAATATTTTACAGCTAAACTGGCTTTAAAATAATGCTATAAGTAATCCTAAGCTGCAAAATAATAATGCTAAAATCTTATTTGTATTAACTGTTGTTACTTTAGGTAATATATCTTTAAAAAATTTGTATTTTTCATAATGCTTTCCTATAAACACTTATTGCACATCATTTCAATGAAACAAACTGACTAAAAAGTAACAATATATATATTTAAGTATATGTACATATATATGCACATTTATTAAAAAAGGATTTTTTTTAAGAAAAGGTATCATTAAATTCAATATCACATTAAATTATTATAATATTGACAAAAATTCAAGGTAACTTCAACCATAAATCACTTTTAATTCGTATTTTAATACAATTTGTATAAGTATATTAAAAATATAAATTACATACGTGATCCAATGAATATTCTTCAGCTTCGTTGGATATATCATTATAATATATATTCTTATTTCATTTTTTTATGACATCATTCGTTATTTTAAGATTTTCCTAATACAAAGTAGCGAAATCATAGTGTTAATATCATTCTGTTTAGATTTTTCGTTCTTATGAGATTCATGCAGCTAAAAACACGTTGTTAAATGAAAAACCCAAGAACTTCATTGCAAAAATGGCTGATTCGCTGAAGGGATTTTCATATAGTGCATTTTTATATTCATATACATTTACCAAAAAGTCAACTGTTTAATATCTATTTAAACATTCATATGAATTTAGTTTCTGACCCTGATACTCCAAAGCTGTAATTTCTTCTACAGATTTATAAATTAAGATTAATTACTATTTTCAATAAATAAATCTTTTGATTAATATAAAGAATGCTAAAAAATGTTGTATATATATATATATATATATATATTAAAAATTATGGCTGCAAAATGGAATATATACAGCTAAATTAAAAAAAAAAATGCTATATCAAGGCGCAAAAATGCCAAAATGGCCACACTGCTGTTCAGAATACAGAAATTTTTTAAGCGAGAGCATGTCAATGAAGCGGAAAGTTGGTTATCAATTAAATACAATTACAAGAGGACGAAAACGAAGATAAAATTTAATTTTTTATACCCAATAATATTTAATATCATATTGTGGTATAAATCTGATGTTTTTTTTCCACAATTGCGGCAGATTTTTATATAATTCTATTAATTCTGAAGGACATGTTTCTTGCAAGTTTCCGATAAACGCACAGTAACCTCGACGGTAACGGCAACTAGTGAACTGAATTTTTACATGAAGTACGACCGAAACGTTATTACACCAGTATGTTGGTAAGCCACGAGCATCAGAAAATCAAAAATATTTGAAAACAAAGTTGTAACATTTTGACAACTAGAGATTAATTGGCAGTGCTGCCAAGTACATATACCCACATTGTCGTTTTATTTAAATCTATTTCTAATCTTTTTAACACTGCCGCCCACTTAAGCCTGTTCGACCCGAATAGGCATACAATCACCTCTTCCATAGTGCGCCAATCGTTCGATGTACTATCTTCATTTTCGACCTTGGGCTATTGTGCTTCTGTATCCGGCATACAACGTCATTCACTCTCTTAATCACTTTATACGGGCCATCCCAGTGAGTCTGTAATTTTGGGGACAATCCTTTCTTCCGTTGTGGGTTATAAAGTAGAACCAATTATCCTTCCATAAATCACTCCGAATTTGCTGGGCGGTCATACCTAGCCTTCATCTTGTCACTGACCATCTTGATTCTATTACGCACGAACTCATGCAGTTCGTTTAAGTCCTCCTTCTCTTGGGACGTAATAGCTCCTTCTACAGTTGGCTTAACACCAAATTCCAAATCACCAGGTAGTTTTAATTCCGTCCCGAAGATAATTTTGGCTGGCGTTCTCGATGTTGAGTCGTGTACAGCTGACCTATATGCCATCAAAAATTTGGGAATGTACTCGTCCCAATCCCTTGGTCGGAATGTAATTCTATTGGGACACCATAGCGACATACCCAGTTGTTGACTAATGCATTTACATTTGTCTTTGCTTCCGGATTAGGTATAGCATATACCTCTGGCCATTTACTGAAATAGTCCATTACCACAAGTACATAACGATTTCCGGCTTCAGTGACGGGAAAGGGACCTGCTACATCCATTGCGATCCGCTCGAATGGTGCTCCTGAGTTGTATTGTTGTAGCGGTCCCCATCTTCTTCTTACTGGGCTTTTGGCTGCTATGCACTGTGGGCAGTTTGCTATCCAGTCGGCTACGGCTTGTTGACACCCAACCCAATAAAAACGCTGCTTCAGTTTCTCAAGTGTTTTTGTTACTCCAAGATGACCGCCAATAGGTCCATTATGAAACTCCTTGAAAACTTTACTTATCTTGGAGTATGGCACAACTATTAAATTTGAAGTTGTTTTGCCATCTACACTTTCCCATACGCGGTATAAACACCCTTTTATTACCTTGAGGCTGTTCCGCTGAGCCCAATAAGATTTGGCGAGTGGGCTTTCAGCCAAAATTTCATTCCGGGTTGGTCGTCTGTCCTCTTCTTTGGCCGCTATAATATTCCTTAGTATGCGGTCGTCCCTCTGTGCCGCTGACCAGTCTTCATCAGGGCCGATGTGCATTAGCCGAACATCAACAACGCCTTCCTTTTGCTCGGTTCTAACACAATGTTCACACTCTAAACAGCAGGGTCTTCTTGAAAGAGCATCCGAATTGTTATGCGTTGTGCTCCTTCTATGCTCAATGTTGTTTCTTGGTGGCGAAACAGATCTACCTCTCTTCTTTGATGCTTTGCGGCTGCGCTGAAAATGACCGATCTTTCCACAGTTAAGGCCCTTAGGCTTTTCTTCGGTAGCACTTTCTGCCAGCAGTTGTCGCATTGCCTCCTTAAATCTAGCAACTAGGTTGTTATCCTCCTCAGACAAAACCTCCAATTTCCGCACTCTATCTCTCTTCCTTGATGCTTTGCAGCTGCGCTGAAAATGACCGACCTTTCCGCAGTTAAAGCACTTAGGCTTTTCTTTGGTAGCACTTTCTGCCAGCAGTTGTCGCATTGCCTCCTTAAAGCTAGCAACTAGGTTGTTATCCTCCTCAGACAAAACCTCCACATTCCGCACTTTACATATCTGTGGCTTGAAAACCATCCTTGCAGTCTCTTGAGCCAGCGCAAATGAAACAGTTTCAGCGAAAGTGGATTTCTGCGTAGCGCACACCGCCAGTTTAACCTCAAAGTCGCGAATGCCGTTAACGAAAGCCTCAGTTTTAAAGTTGTCCAGGAACGGGTGACTCTCGCCTGGATATGTGAGCTGCACTAAACGCTCGATTTCCATTGCGAAATCTTGTAGAGATTCGTTAGGCTTCTGAACTCTACATCGCAATTCCATTCTGTATAAATCGCGCTTGTGCTCACCACCATACTTGCGCTGCAACGCTGCCATTATTTCATTATAGTTGTTTCTACTGCTTACTGGCACAGCCCCAAGTACCTCTGCGGTTGTACCCTTTAAGGAAAAAATCAACTCTATGGCCTTTTCTTCAGCATCCCATCCATTTCTGCTAGCAACCGTCTCGAACTGGAATTTGAAGATGCCTAATGGTACGCTGCCGTCGAAGCACGCTTTTATCCACGCAGAAACCTCCGCAACTGCTCGTACTGGCCCGCCGCTACACTCCAGGTTATGCAGTTTGTCCTCTAGAGCATGCAATTTCTCTTCGAACTCCTTTGCATGCTGTTCCATGCCACCGCTTTCTAGATGTTGGACTCTATCCGCCAGCTCTGAGAATAGATTCTCAATAGAATCCACCCTCCTGTTAATGGCTTCAGAAACCTCTACCAGGGTTTCGTTCGTGGCTTTATTTGACTCCTGTATTTCGGCTACAAGCTTTTCCTGCATCTGCTGAGAGTTCTGTTTTATTTCAGTTATTTCGGCTACAAGCTTGTCACTGCTGATCCTTGATGCCTCCTGCATCTGCTGAGAGCTTTGTTTTATTTCACTTATTTCGGCTACAAGCTTGTCACTGCTGATCCTTGATGCCTCCTGCATCTGCTGAGAGTTTTGTTTTATTTCGATCATCATAGCAGCGAACATTGAATTTATGTCCATGCTGCTGGTCGTTTCAGGAGGGCATACCTGCACATCGTCTTTGTCCTCAAACTCGTATGTCCCGATGTCCATGCCGCGATTCTTAAACTCATCTATCAGCCTCTTCTGCAGTTCAGCCTTGTTACCTGCAGTTGGCAATTCCAGCTTACTGAGCTCCTTTTTCAGCTGTTCAACTTTTAGCTCATCAAATTTCATGATTATTTATTTAAATTTTTTTTTAATGCCCTTTTTTTCTTAAATTGCAATGTCCTTTTAATTATTTTTGAAATCCCACTTCTGACACCAATTGTAAGGTTTTAGACCTTTTCGGAAAAACCGTTTTTTTACTTATCTTTCAAGGGTTCGTTTAATTGCATCAAATTAAAACACACACAAATTAATTTTAGATATATAATGCGGCAACACTTTATTTATTACTTTATTAACACGAGTATTTGTACTACTAAACACTTAGCGATGTTAACACGTCTATATTTGAAATCACACTCTCTCGCTGAGCTCTAGCAACGCCTTTATATAGCGAAAATGACGTCGTCTGGTAACTTCGCGAAGCTTCTTGGGCATGATTGTTGTTGGTTGTACTTTACTTAATATGTAGCTATATACATGTGTTTGTATACATGACAATGCTGACTTGTGTGTTTTGCTTATGGTAACTATGTGTGGTTGTATGTATGAGTGTTCTGTGTGTTTTGCCTATGGTAACTATGAGTGGTTGTATGGATGAGTGTTCTGTGTGTTGTGTGGTTTTGTTTCTTCTTCTGCTATGTGTATATGGCTGTGTATACTTGTGAACCTGTTTAACTTTATTAGCAGCGAAAACTTGCATACAAGATCATTAAGAATAATATCTCTTAGCATTTATGTTGATAGGTTTTCCGTTGTTGTTATTTACACTTATTATTGGCACAGCCTCGAATGATGTTGTATATTCCGGGGTATTCTATATAATCTGAATATTATCTATATTATGTTAACCAGGGTTGTAACATTTTGACAACTAGAGATTAATTGGCAGTGCTGCCAAGTACATATAGCCACATTGTCGTTTTATTTAAATCTATTTCTAATCTTTGTAACAATATATATATATATATATATATATATATATATATATATTTATTTATTTATTTATTTTATTTATTAATTTTTATATCCCACACACAAAACATTGTAGTCTTATATTGCGAAATATATATATGTACAGTTAAAAAAAAATTTAATTGAAGTAAGTTATACAAAATTTAAATTTAGTTACAAAGTTTATAAAAAGAAATATAAGAAATAATGTACATAGACATATACATATGAATAAGTTTATAATGTATAATAAGAAACCATATTAACCAAAAATGTATCAAAAAAGTATAAGTATGTATTTATATGTGTACTATGTATTCAACGTGAAAAATGACAAGAAACATACTTATTTCCTGAACAAAATGTAAACTATTTTTTTTCATCCGCACACTTTTCCATATCTTCACGCAACAAATTCAACAAGCAAATAACGTTTTTTCCTTCAATCAGAATCGGTGACGTACAAAAAATCAGGCGAAAAATAACTATATCAAAATGTTTTGATTTTCATCAATCAGAGCCGACAACATATACGTGTCGCAGAAAAAACACGATTGCTATGTGATTGTTAGTTTATTTTGTACGTCTCCTGGGCCCATTAACGTTTTGGAAGTCAGCCAAACTTTGTATACGAAGATTTTGGAAGTCAGATCTCTGTGAAGAAAACAGGATGCCATATTTTCTGGTTTTAACAAGATTTTTTTTTCTTGGCAACAACGTGGCTGGTTTTCGTTTTTTTTTTAATAGGCCCATTACACTGGCATGTCGGTCGACATATACGACCGACATACTCGACGGCGAAGTTTACGTTTTGATATTACACTATCGAATATACTTCAGTACAAGTGTGGCCATGTCAAAATATTTTACAGCTAAACTGGCTTTAAAATAATGCTATAAGTAATCCTAAGCTGCAAAATAATAATGCTAAAATCTTATTTGTATTAACTGTTGTTACTTTAGGTAATATATCTTTAAAAAATTTGTATTTTTCATAATGCTTTCCTATAAACACTTATTGCACATCATTTCAATGAAACAAACTGACTAAAAAGTAACAATATATATATTTAAGTATATGTACATATATATGTACATTTATTAAAAAAGGATTTTTTTTAAGAAAAGGTATCATTAAATTCAATATCACATTAAATTATTATAATATTGACAAAAATTCAAGGTAACTTCAACCATAAATCACTTTTAATTCGTATTTTAATACAATTTGTATAAGTATATTAAAAATATAAATTACATACGTGATCCAATGAATATTCTTCAGCTTCGTTGGATATATCATTATAATATATATTCTTATTTCATTTTTTTATGACATCATTCGTTATTTTAAAATTTTCCTAATACAAAGTAGCGAAATCATAGTGTTAATATCATTCTGTTTAGATTTTTCGTTCTTATGAGATTCATGCAACTAAAAACACGTTGTTAAATGAAAAACCCAAGAACTTCATTGCAAAAATGGCTGATTCGCTGAAGGGATTTTCATATAGTGCATTTTTATATTCATATACATTTACCAAAAAGTCAACTGTTTAATATCTATTTAAACATTCATATGAATTTAGTTTCTGACCCTGATACTCCAAAGCTGTAATTTCTTCTACAGATTTATAAATTAAGATTAATTACTATTTTCAATAAATAAATCTTTTGATTAATATAAAGAATGCTAAAAAATGTTGTATATATATATATATATATATATATATATATATATATATTAAAAATTATGGCTGCAAAATGGAATATATACAGCTAAATTAAAAAAAAAATGCTATATCAAGCCGCAAAAATGCCAAAATGGCCACAGTGCTGTTCAGAATACAGAAATTTTTTAAGCGAGAGCATGTCAATGAAGCGGAAAGTTGGTTATCAATTAAATACAATTACAAGAGAACGAAAACGAAGATAAAATTTAATTTATTGTACCCAATAATATTTAATATCATATTCTGGTATAAATCTGATGTTTTTTTCCCACAATTGCGGCAGATTTTTATATAATTCTATTAATTCTTCCCAAAAACTAACGTTACTGAAAGACATGTTTCTTGGAAGTTTCCGATCAACGCACAGCAACCTCAACGGTAACGGCAACTAGTGAACTGAATTTTTACATGAAGTACGACCGAAACGTTATTACACCAGTATGTTGGTACGCCACGAGCATATGAAAATCAAAAATATTTGAAAACAAAATTGTAACATTTTGACAACTAGAGATTAATTGGCAGTGCTGCCAAGTACATATAGCCACATTGTCGTTTTATTTAAATCTATTTCTAATCTTTGTAACACTGCCGCCCACTTAAGCCTGTTCGACCCGAATAGGGATACAATCACCTCTTCCATAGTGCGCCAATCGTTCGATGTACTATCTTCATTTTCGACCTTGGGCTATTGTGCTTCTGTATCCGGCATACAACGTCATTCACTCTCTTAATCACTTTATACGGGCCATCCCAGTGACTCTGTAATTTTGGGGACAACCCTTTCTTCCGTTGTGGGTTATATAGTAGAACCAATTATCCTTCCATAAATCCCTCCGAATTTGCTGCGTGGTCATACCTAGCATTCATCTTGTCACTGACCATCTTGATTCTTTTACGCACGAACTCCTGCAGTTCGTTTAAGTCCTCCTTCTCTTGGGACGTAATAGCTCCTTCTTTTACAGTTGGCTTAACACCAAATTCCAAATCACCAGGTAGTTTTAATTCCGTCCCGAAGATAATTTTGGCTAGCGTTCTCGATGTTGAGTCGTGTACAGCTGACCTATATGCCATCAAAAATTTGGGAATGTGCTCTTCCCAATCCCTCTGATGGTTGCTTACTACTTTTCGCAGGTACTCTTCTAAGGTGCGATTGAACCTCTCTACCATGCCATCAGACTGTGGATGCAACGGCGTCGCTCTGGTTTTCTTTATCCCATTAACTCGCACACTTCCCTGAATATGGCAGACTCGAAATTCCTTCCTTGGTCGGAATTTAATTCTATTAGGACACCATAGCGATATACCTAGTTGTTGACGAATGCATTTATAACTGTCTTTGCTTCCTGGTTAAGAATAGCATATACCTCTGGCCATTTACTGAAAGAGTCCATTACCACAAGTACATAACGATTTCCGGCTTCAGTGACGGGAAAGGGACCTGCTACATCAATTGCGGTCCGCTCGAATGGCGCTCCTGATTTGTATTGTTGTAGCTGTCCCCAGCTTCTTCTTACTGGGCCTGGGCTAGTCGGCTACGGCTTGTTGACATCCAACCCAATAAAAAACGCTGCTTTAGTTTCTCAAGTGTTTGTTTTACTCCAAGATGACCTCCACTAGGTCCATTATGAAACTCCTGTAAAACTTTACTTATCTTGGAGTATGGCACAACTATGAAATTTGAAGTTGTTTTACAATCTACACTTTCCCATACGCGGTATAAACACCCTTTTATTACCTTGAGGATGTTCCACTGAGCCCAATAAGATTTGACGAGTGGGCTTTCAGCCGAAATTTCATTCCGGGACGGTCGTCTGTCCTCTTCTTTGGCCGCTATAATTTTCCTTAGTATGCTGTCGTCCCTCTGTGCCGCTGACCAGTCTTCATCAGTGCCGATGTGCATTAGCCGAACATCAACAACGCCTTCCTTTTGCTCGGTTCTAACACAATGTTTACACTCTAAACAGCAGGGTCTTCTTGAAAGAGCATCCGAATTGTTATGCTTTGTGCCCCTTCTATGCTCAATGTTGTTTCTTGGTGGCGAAACAGATCTACCTCTCTTCTTTGATGCTTTGCGGCTGCGCTGAAAATGACCGATCTTTCCACAGTAAAGGCACTTAGGCTTTTCTTCGGTAGCACTTTCTGCCAGCAGTTGTCGCATTGCCTCCTTAAATCTAGCAACTAGGTTGTTATCCTCCACAGACAAAACCTCCAATTTCCACACTCTATCTCTCTTCCTTGATGCTTTGCAGCTGCGCTGAAAATGACCGACCTTTCCGCAGTTAAAGCACATAGGATTTTCTTTGGTAGCACTTTCTGCCAGCAGTTGTCGCATTACCTCCTTAAAGCTAGCAACTAGGTTGTTATCCTCCTCAGACAAAACCTCCAATTTCCGCACTCTATCTCTCTTCCCTGATGCTTTGCGGCTGCGCTGAAAATGACCGATCTTTCCACAGTTAAGGCACTTAGGCTTTTCTTCGGTAGCACTTTCTGCCAGCAGTTGTCGCATTGCCTCCTTAAATCTAGCAACTATGTTGTTATCCTCCTCAGACAAAACCTCCAATTTCCGCACTCTATCTCTCTTCCTTGATGCTTTGCAGCTGCGCTGAAAATGACCGACCTTTCCGCAGTTAAAGCACTTAGGCTTTTCTTTGGTAGCACTTTCTGTCAGCAGTTGTCGCATTGCCTCCTTAAATCTAGCAACTAGGTTGTTATCCTCCTCAGACAAAACCTCCACATTCCGCACTTTACATATCTGTGGCTTGAAAACCATCCTTGCAGTCTCTTGAGCCAGCGCAAATGAAACAGTTTCAGCGAAAGTGGATTTCTGCGCAGCGCACACCGCCAGTTTAACCTCAAAATCGCGAATGCCGTTAACGAAAGCCTCAGTTTTAAAGTGGTCCAGGAACGGGTGACTCTCGCCTGGATATGTGAGCTGCACTTAACGCTCGATTTCCATTGCGAAATCTTGTAGAGATTCGTTAGGCTTCTGAACTCTACATCGCAATTCCATTCTGTATAAATCGCGCTTGTGCTCACCACCATACTTGCGCTGCAACGCTGCCATTATTTCATTATAGTTGTTTCTACTGCTTACTGGCACAGCATCAAGTACCTCTGCGGCTGTACCCTCTAAGGAAAAAATCAACTCTATGGCCTTTTCTTCAGCATCCCATCCATTTCTGCTAGCAACCGTCTCGAACTGGAATTTGAAGATGCCTAATGGTACGCTGCCGTCGAAGCATGGCGCTTTTATCCACGCAGAAACTTCCGCAACTGCTCGTACTGGCCCGCCGCTACACTCCAGGTTATGCACTTTGTCCTCTAGAGCATGCAATTTCTCTTCGAACTCCTTTGCATGCTGTTCCATGCCACCGCTTTCTAGATGTTGGACTCTATCCGCCAGCTCTGAGAATAGATTATCAATAGAATCCACCCTCCTGTTAATGGCTTTAGAAACCTCTACCAGGGTTTCGTTCGTGGCTTTATTTGACTCCTCTATTTCGGCTACAAGCTTTTCCTGCATCTTCTGTTTTATTTCAGTTATTTCGGCTACAAGCTTGTCACTGCTGATCCTTGATGCCTCCTGCATCTGCTGAGAGCTTTGTTTTATTTCACTTATTTCGGCTACAAGCTTGTCACTGCTGATCCTTGATGCCTCCTGCATCTGCTGAGAGTTTTGTTTTATTTCGATCATCATAGCAGCGAACATTGAATTTATGTCCATGCTGGTCGTTTCATGAGGGCGTACCTGCACATCGTCTTTGTCCTCAAACTCGTATGTCCCGATGTCCATGCCGCGATTCTTAAACTCATCTATCAGCCTCTTTTGCAGTTCAGCCTTGTTACCTGCAGTTGGCAATTCCAGCTTACTGAGCTCCTTTTTCAGCTGTTCAACTTTTAGCTCATCAAATTTCATGATTATTTATTTCAATTTTTTTTTTTTAATGTCCTTTTTTTCTTAAATTGTAATGTCCTTTTAATTATTTTTGAAATCCCACTTCTGACACCAATTGTAAGGTTTTAGACCTTTTCGTAAAAACGGTTTTTTTACTTATCCTTCAAGGGTTCGTTTAATTGCATCAAATTAAAACACAGACAAATTAATTTTAGAAATATAATGCGGCAACACTTTATTATTTACTTTATTAACACGAGTATTTGTACTACTAAACACTTAGCGATGTTAACACGTCTATATTTGAAATCACAGTCTCTCGCTGAGCTCTGGCAGCGCCTTTATATAGCGAAAATGACGTCGTCTGGTAACTTCGCGAAGCTTCTTGGGCATGATTGTTGTTGGTTGTACTTTACTTAACATGTAGCTATATACGTGTGTTTGTATATATGACAATGCTGACTTGTGTGTTTTGCCTATGGTAACTACGAGTGGTTGTATGGATGAGTGTTCTGTGTGTTGTGTGGTTTTGTTTCTTCTTCTGCTATGTGTATATGGCTGTGTATACTTGTGAACCTGTTTAGCTTTATTAGCAGCGAATACTTGCATACAAGATCATTAAGATTAATATCTCTTAGCATTTATGTTGCTAGGTTTTCCGTTGTTGTTATTTACACTTATTATTGGCACAGCCTCAAATGATGTTGTATATTCCGGGGTATTCTATTTCCGTTAATTTGAATATTATCTATATTGTGTTGACCAGGGTTGTAACATTTTGACAACTAGAGATTAATTGGCAGTGCTGCCAAGTACATATAGCCACATTGTCGTTTTATTTAAATCTATTTATAATCTTTGTAACAATATATATATATATATATATATATATATATATATTTATTTATTTATTTTATTTATTAATTTTTATGTCCCTCACACAAAACATTGTAGTCTTATATTGCAGTAAAGGATTGGGTTAACAATACGAAACAATATATATATATGTGCATATAAAAAAAAAAAATTGAAGTAAGTTATATAAAATTTTAATTTAGTCACAAAGTTTATAAAAAGAAATATAAGAAATAATGTACATAGACATATACATATGAATAAGTTTATAATGTATAATAAGAAACCATATTAACTAAAAATGTATCAAAAATGTATAAGTATGTATGTATATGTGTACTATGTATTCAACGTGAAAAATGACAAGAAACATACATACATCCTGAACAAAATGTAAACTAATTTTTTTCATCCGCACACTTCTCCATGTCTTCACGCACCAAATTCAACAAGCAAATGACGTTTTTTCCTTCAATCAGATTCGGTGACGTACAAAATATCAGTCGAAAAATAAATATATCAAAATGTTTTGATTTTCATCAATCAGAGCCGACAACATGTACGTGTAGCCGAAAAAACACGATTGCTATGTGATTGTTAGTTTATTTTGTACGTCTCCTGGGCCCATTAACGTTTTGGAAGTCAGCCAAACTTTGTATACGAAAGTTTTGGAAGTCAGATCTCTGTGAAAAAAACAAGATGCCATATTTTCTGGTTTTAACAAGATTTTTTTTTCTTGGAAACAACGTGGCTGGTTTTGGTTTTTTTTTTCTAGTAGGCCCATTACACTGGCATGTCGTTCGACATGTACGACCGACATACTAGACGGCGAAGTTTACGTTTTGATATTACACTATCGAACATACTTCAGTACAAGTGTGGCCATGTCGAAATATTTTACAGCTAAACTGGCTTTAAAATAATGCTATAAATAATCCTAAGCTGCAAAATAATAATGCTAAAATCTTAATTGTATTAACTGTTGTTACTTTAGGTAATATATCTTTAAAAACTTTGTATTTTTCATAATGCTTTCCTATAAACACTTATTGCACATCATTTCAATGAAACAAACTGACTAAAAAGTAACAATATGTATATATACGTATAAGTACATATATATGTACATTTATTAAAAAAGGGGTTTTTTAAGAAAAGGTATCATTAAATTCAATATCACATTAAATTATTATAATATTGACAAAAATTCAACGCAACTTCAATCATAAATGACTTTTAATTCGTATTTTAATACAATTTATATAACATATATTAAAAATATAAATTACATACGTGATCCAATGAATATTCTTCAGCTTCGTTGAATATATCATTATAATATATATTCTTATTTCAATTTTTTATGACATCATTCGTTATTTTAAAACTTGCCTAATACAAAGTATCGAGTTCATAGTGTTAATATCATTCTATTTAGATTTTTCGTTCTTATGAGATTCATGCAACTAAAAACGCGTTGTTAAATGAAAAACCCAAGAACTTCATTGCAAAAATGGCTGATTCGCTGAAGGGATTTTCATATAGTGTATTTTTATATTCATATACATTTACAAAAAAGTGTTTAATTTATATTTAACCATTCATATGAATTTAGTTTCTGACACTGATACTCCAAAGCTGTAATTTCTTCTACAGATTTATAATTTAAGATTAATTACTATTTTTAATAAATAAATCTTTTGATTAGTATAAAGAATGCTAAAAAATGTTGTATATATATATATATATATATATATATATATATATATTAAAAATTATAGCTGCAAAATGGAATATATACAGCTAAATTTAAAAAAAAATGCTATAATATGATAAAATTTAATTTATTGTACCCAATAATATTTAATATCATATTCTGGTATAAATCTGATGTTTTTTTCCCACAATTGCGGCAGATTTTTATATAATTCTATTAATTCTTCCCAAAAACTAACGTTACTGAAAGACATGTTTCTTGCAAGTTTCCGATCAACGCACAGCCACCTCAACGGTAACGGCAACTAGTGAACTGAATTTTTACATGAAGTACGACCGAAACGTTATTACACCAGTATGTTGGTACGCCACGAGCATCAGAAAATCAAAAATATTTGAAAACAAAATTGTAACATTTTGACAACTAGAGATTAATTGGCAGTGCTGCCAAGTACATATAGCCACATTGTCGTTTTATTTAAATCTATTTCTAATCTTTGTAACACTGCCGCCCACTTAAGCCTGTTCGACCCGAATAGGCATACAATCACCTCTTCCATAGTGCGCCAATCGTTCGATGTACTATCTTCATTTTCGACCTTGGGCTATTGTGCTTCTGTATCCGGCATACAACGTCATTCACTCTCTTAATCACTTTATACGGGCCATCCCAGTGACTCTGTAATTTTGGGGACAACCCTTTCTTCCGTTGTGGGTTATAAAGTAGAACCAATTATCCTTCCATAAATCCCTCCGAATTTGCTGCGTGGTCATACCTAGCATTCATCTTGTCACTGACCATCTTGATTCTATTACGCACGAACTCATGCAGTTCGTTTAAGTCCTCCTTCTCTTGGGACGTAATAGCTCCTTCTTTTACAGTTGGCTTAACACCAAATTCCAAATCACCAGGTAGTTTTAATTCCGTCCCGAAGATAATATTGGCTAGCGTTCTCGATGTTGAGTCGTATACAGCTGACCTATATGCCATCAAAAATTTGGGAATGTGCTCTTCCCAATCCCTCTGATGGTTGCTTACTACTTTTCGCAGGTACTCTTCTAAGGTGCGATTGAACCTCTCTACCATGCCATCAGACTGTGGATGCAACGGCGTCGCTCTGGTTTTCTTTATCCCATTAACTCGCACACTTCCCTGAATATGGCAGACTCGAAATTCCTTCCTTGGTCGGAATTTAATTCTATTAGGACACCATAGCGCCATACCCAGTTGGTGACGAATGCATTTATAACTGTCTTTGCTTCCTGGTTAAGTATAGCATATACCTCTGGCCATTTACTGAAATAGTCCATTACCACAAGTACATAACGATTTCCGGCTTCAGTGACGGGAAAGGGACCTGCTACATCAATTGCGATCCGCTCGAATGGCGCTCCTGAGTTGTATTGTTGTAGCTGTCCCCGGCTTCTTCTTACTGGGCCTGGGCTAGTCGGCTACGGCTTGTTGACATCCAACCCAATAAAAACGCTGCTTTAGTTTCTCAAGTGTTTTTTTTACTCCAAGATGACCTCCACTAGGTCCATTATGAAACTCCTGTAAAACTTTACTTATCTTGGAGTATGGCACAACTATTAAATTTGAAGTTGTTTTACAATCTACACTTTCCCATACGCGGTATAAACACCCTTTTATTACCTTGAGGCTGTTCCACTGAGCCCAATAAGATTTGGCGAGTGGGCTTTCAGCCGAAATTTCATTCCGGGACGGTCGTCTGTCCTCTTCTTTGGCCGCTATAATTTTCCTTAGTATGCTGTCGTCCCTCTGTGCCGCTGACCAGTCTTTATCAGTGCCGATGTGCATTAGCCGAACATCAACAACGCCTTCCTTTTGCTCGGTTCTAACACAATGTTTACACTCTAAACAGCAGGGTCTTCTTGAAAGAGCATCCGAATCGTTATGCTTTGTGCCCCTTCTATGCTCAATGTTGTTTCTTGGTGGCGAAACAGATCTACCTCTCTTCTTTGATGCTTTGCGGCTGCGCTGAAAATGACCGATCTTTCCACAGTTAAGGCACTTAGGCTTTTCTTCGGTAGCACTTTCTGCCAGCAGTTGTCGCATTGCCTCCTTAAAGCTAGCAACTAGGTTGTTATCCTCCTCAGACAAAACCTCCAATTTCCACACTCTATCTCTCTTCCTTGATGCTTTGCAGCTGCGCTGAAAATGACCGACCTTTCCGCAGTTAAAGCACTTAGGCTTTTCTTTGGTAGCACTTTATGCCAACAGTTGTCGCATTGCCTCCTTAAAGCTAGCAACTAGGTTGTTATCCTCCTCAGACAAAACCTCCAATTTCCACACTCTATCTCTCTTCCTTGATGCTTTGCAGCTGCGCTGAAAATGACCGACCTTTCCGCAGTTAAAGCACTTAGGCTTTTCTTTGGTAGCACTTTCTGCCAACAGTTGTCGCATTGCCTCCTTAAAGCTAGCAGCTAGATTGTTATCCTCCTCAGATAAAACCTCCAATTTCCACACTCTATCTCTCTTCCTTGATGCTTTGCAGCTGCGCTGAAAATGACCGACCTTTCCGCAGTTAAAGCACTTAGGCTTTTCTTTGGTAGCACTTTCTGCCAGCAGTTGTCGCATTGCCTCCTTAAAGCTAGCAACTAGGTTGTTATCCTCCTCAGACAAAACCTCCACATTCCGCACTTTACATATCTGTGGCTTGAAAACTATCCTTGCAGTCTCTTGAGCCAGCGCAAATGAGAAAGTTTCAGCGAAAGTGGATTTCTGCGTAGCGCACACCGCCAGTTTATCCTCAGAGTCGCGAATACCGTTAACGAAAGCCTCAGTTTGAAAGTGGTCCAGGAACGGGTGACTCTCGCCTGGATATGTGAGCTGCACCAAACGCTCGATTTGAACATGAAGAAAATAATCAAATGGTAACACAGGTATCATAACACACAAGTGTTAACATCAGGTTGATACAGTTCTCGGATTCTTTTTCACAATAAAATTTTAGTAAATAGGAACTGTTATCACATTCAACTAAGCCACCTAAACAGTGGTGATGAAAACAATATACACATGAGCACTGAAGATGAAAGTGTTGCGACTTTCGAAAACAGCTGTTCTGCTCTGCTGTGTAAGTTGAATAAAAACTGATGTTGACTCTCCTGTGTGCCTAGGAATATTTATCATCATGTCTTTCTGAGATTTTAACTAAGTTAGAACAATTAGCCTATATTAATATTAATATAGCAAAAATAATATGTTCATTAAAATAAAAATCACAAAATTTCAATACATTTCTTGTTTTAGTTTTAAGCTTTTAACTCAAAAACTAACAATATACGAATAACTTCGCTACCAGCGTTTAAAAGTTAACAAAATTACGCGTCTATTGCAATAGTTGGCATATTGAAGAGCATCACGGAAAGTTATAGACACAACAAGATTTGAAAAAACAATGTCAATACATTTCTTGTTTTAGTATTGTTAGTTTTTGAGTTATAAGCGCAAAACTGAAATAACTCACTATAAATAATAGCGAGCAGTTGGCGCA
>OY776281.1:17362239-17367239 GCA_963675445.1 Linnaemya vulpina
AGGTCCATTATGAAACTCCTGTAAAACTTTACTTATCTTGGAGTATGGCACAACTATTAAATTTGAGTTGTTTTGCCATCTACACTTTCCCATACGCGGTATAAACACCCTTTTATTACCTTGAGGCTGTTCCACTGAGCCCAATAAGATTTGGCGAGTGGGCTTTCAGCCGAAATTTCATTCCGGGATGGTCGTCTGTCCTCTTCTTTGGCCGCTATAATTTTCCTTAGTATATCGTCGTCCCTCTGTGCCGCTGACCAGTCTTCATCAGGGCCAATGTGCATTAGCCGAACATCCACAACGCCTTCCTTTTGCTCGGTTCTAACACAATGTTTACACTCTAAACAGCACGGTCTTCTCGAAAGAGCATCCGCATTGTTATGCTTTGTGCCCCTTCTATGCTCAATGCTGAAGTCGTAGCTCTGCAGGCGCTCAATCCACCTTTCCAGTTGCCCTTCAGGATTTTTAAACTGCAATAGCCATCTCAGTGCAGAATGATCGGTCCTTAATGTAAAGTGTTGACCATACAGGTACTTATGGTAATGTTTAATGCATTCTAATACCGCCAGAAGCTCACGTCGTGTCACACAGTAGTTCCTCTCAGGTTTTGAGAGTACACGGCTATAGTACCCTATGACCTTCTCAGTGCCATTTACTACTTGGGATAGCACACCCCCTATGCCATAGCCGCTCGCATCAGTATCCAGCACAAATTTTTCTCCAGCTATGGGATACGCTAGCACTGGTGACGTACATAATAATTCTTTGAGTTTCTGGAAGGATTTTTTCTGTGGCTCGCCCCAATGGTATGGTCTTGACTTCTTTGTCAGCTCATGCAAGCTTGCAGCTACACTGGCAAAATTCGGCACAAAGCGTCTGTAGTATGTGCAAAGGCCCAAAAAGCTGCGCAATTCATGAAGATTTTTAGGTGGATGCCAGTCCCTTACTGCTTTTATTTTATCTTCATCTGTTGAGATTCCGTCTGCTGTAACACGATGCCCCAAATACTTTACTTCTTTCTGGAACAACGCACATTTCTTCAAGCTGAGTTTTAATCCAGCTGATGATATTCGTTCAAGAACTTCTGCCATGTTTTTGAGGTGTTCATCAAAAGTTTTCCCCATCACGATTATGTCGTCGAGATATACCAAGCATGTCTTCCAGTGAAGTCCTATCAGTACCTTCTCCATTAGGCGTTCAAATGTGGCCGGAGCATTGCAGAGACCAAATGGCATAACTTTGAACTGCCATAACCCGTTGCCGACACTGAAGGCAGTTTTCTCCTTATCTTTCTCTGCGATCTCCACTCGCCAATATCCGCTTCGCAAGTCCAGCGTAGAGAACCATTTGGTACCAGCTAGCGTGTCCAAAGTGTCATCGATCCTGGGGAGCGGATAACTGTCCTTCTTGGTTATATCATTGAGCTTCCTGTAGTCTACGCAGAATCTAGTACTGCCATCTTTCTTTTTAACTAAGACTACAGGCGAACTCCAAGGACCAGAAGATGGCTCAATTACACCATCACGCTCCATTTCACTTACAAGTTCTTTTACTTTATCTCGCTTTGCTAGTGGTACGCTTCTGGGTGGCTGTTTAATCGGCCTAGCTTCGCCTGTGTTAATTTCATGTTTAACCAATGCAGTTCTACCTTGGCTTTGGCTTCCCATGGCGAAGATACTGGCATGCCTTTTTAGTAACTGCTTGGCTTTATTTTTATCTGTCGCTGATAGACCTGCTACCCATTTCTCTACGTATTCCTCAAATTCTTCACGTTCTTTTGCGGACAAATTAGTAGGCTCTATCTTCCTCTCACAGTTTATTATTGCCTCTGCTGGAGTACACTGGCCAACATCGGAATTTTCTTTGATGACTTTTTCATGGTCTGACAAATTAAGCACTCTTATAGGGACTATTCCTCCTTCACTAGTTTTCACTAGAGCTTTCGCTGTTATAAGCTCTCTCTTTAAATCTGCCGGTTCTACAACCCACAACCGATTGTCCTCACAATCTCCCTTCATCCGCGCCCATATGACTGTTTCAGACTGCGGCGGTATTGTCTGACTCTCAATAGCAAATACTCTTGTTACTTGCGGTTTCTTGTCATATCCAACATCAAGGGGTATTTCCATATTACGCCAAATCATCAGCTGTTGTCCCATATGTAGATTAATGCCGTGATTAATCATAAAATCGGCTCCAATAATAACCTCATCGACAATATCGGCAACAATAAACACATGTCTCACGCTGATGTTGGCTATAGTCACCTTCACTTCAATCTTACCATAGACAGTGGCAGGCTCTCCAGTAGCTGTACGTAGCCGAATATTGCTTAACCGCTCGCATTTCCCCTTTACTATATCGGGCCTTATTATTGACTGCGATGCCCCTGTGTCTATGGTAAGTACGTGCTTTTCCCCGTTGATGTGTCCGGACGCAGTGAGGTTGCTGTTTTTCTGCTGCATCACTGATATGGAGATTGTGGGGCCCTCGTTTGTGAGAGCTAGCTCTTGCCCCTTAGTGCTAGCTCGTTTTAGTTTAACGGGGACTCTTGGGATGATGTTTGGTTCACCCGTTTGCTGTTTCTTGGTGGCGAAACAGATCTACCTCTCTCCCTTTGTGCTTTGCAGCTGCGCTGAAAATGATCGGTTTTTCCGCAGTTAAAGCACTTAGGCTTTTCTTTGATAGCCTTCTCTGCCAGCAGTTGTCGCATTGCCTCCTTAACGCTAGCCACTAGGTTGTTATCCTCCTCAGACAAAACCCCCACATTCCGCACTTTACATATCTGTGGCTTGAAAACCATCCTGGCAGTCTCTTGAGCCAGCGCAAATGACACAGTTTCAGCGAAAGTGGATTTCTGCGTAGCGCACACCGCCAGTTTAACATCAGAGTCGCGAATGCCGTTAACGAAAGCCTCAGTTTTAAAATGGTCAAGGAACGGGTGACTCTCGCCTGGATATGTGAGCTGCACTAAACGCTCGATTTCCATTGCGAAATCTTGTAGAGATTCGTTAGGCTTCTGAACTCTACATCGCAATTCCATTCTGTATAAATCGCGCTTGTGCTCACCACCATACTTGCGCTGCAATGCTGCCATTATTTCATTATAGTTGTTTCTGCAGCTTACTGGCACCGTCTCAAGTACCTCTGCGGCTGTACCCTTTAAGGACAAGATCAACTCTATAGCCTTTTCTTCAGCATCCCATCCATTTCTGCTAGCCACCGTCTCAAACTGGAATTTGAAGATGCCTAATGGTACGCTGCCGTCGAAGCATGGCGCTTTTATCCGCGCAGAAACTTCCGCAACTGCTCGTACTGGCCCGCCACTACACTCAAGGTTATGCATTTTGTCCTCTAGAGCATGCAATTTCTCTTCGAACTCCTTTGCATGCTCCTCCAGCTCTGAGAATTTATTCTCAATAGCATCCACCCTCCTGTTAATGGCTTCAGAAACCTCTACGAGGGTCTCGTTCGTGGCTTTATTTGACTCCTGTATTTCGGCTACAAGCTTTTCCTGCATCTGCTGAGAGTTCTGTTTTATTTCAGTTATTTCGGCAACAATCTTGTCCTGCATCTGCTCAGAGTTTTGTTTTATTTCACTTATTTCGGCTACAAGCTTGTCACTGCTGATTCTTGATGCAGTTTGTGCATCACTGATTGCTTTTATCTGCTGAGAGTTCTGTTTCATTTCGATCATCATAGCAGCGAACATTGAATTTATGTCCATGCTGCTGGTCGTGGCAGGAGGGCATACCCGCACATCGTCTTTGTCCTCAAACTCGTATGTCCCGATGTCCATGCCGCGATTCTTAAACTCATCTATCAGCCTCTTCTGCAGTTCAGCCTTGTTACCTGCAGTTGGCAATTCAAGCTTGCTGAGCTCCTTTTTCAGCTGTTCAACTTTTAACTCATCAAATTTCATGATTATTTATTTTAATTTTATGTCCTTTTTTTTAATGTCCTTTTATTTTAATTTCTTAAATTGCAATGTCCTTTTAATTATTTTTGCAATCCCACTTCTGACACCAATTGTTACGTTTTTAGACCTTTTCGTAAAAACGGTTTTATTACTTATCCTTCAAGGATTCGTTTTATTGCATCAAATTAAAACACGGACAAATTAATTTAGAATTATAATGCGGCAACAATTTATTTATTACTTAACACTTAGCGATGTTAACACGTCTATGTCTGATATCACACTGATTATCGCTGAGTTCTGGCAGCGCCTTTATATAGCAAAAATGACGTCGTCTGGTAACCTCGCGAAAGTTCTGGGTATGGTGGTTGTATTTTACTTGGCATGTGTGTGTTTGTATGACAATGCTGACTTGTTTGGTTTGCTTATGGTAACTATGTGTGTTTGAATGTATGAGTGTTCTGTGTGTTTTGCCTATGGTAACTATGAGTGGTTGTATGAATGAGTGTGTGGTTTTGTTTCTTCTACGTGTATATGCCCTGAAGGAAATTTGTGAGCTAGCTCATAATATGGTTTATAATTAACTAACTCATTTGAGACTAGCCATAAGCTAGCTAAAACCTGATGCAGAAGTGAACCAGTTGTCGTTGCTCTTTGTAACATAATGTTCAAAGAAAACAACAAACATTTATATTTTTATGCATGTTAAATACCCATCAAGGGAAATTTACCGTTTTTGCACAAGAGAGTAAAAAAATCACTTTACGCTCAGAAACAAAACAAAAGAAAAAAACTTGTTATTTCGTCAGTTACGTTTTGTCATCGGTGGCTAGAGGTTCAATCTATGTAAGTCTTTTTCGATTTAAAATAAAAATAAATAATGATATAATCTATAAATAATTTCAGATTTGTTGTATGTCATCATTATTGAAAGGTGAAACTACGGAAATCTCTGACTAAAATTTTTCATTAGATCTAAATATGAGATGTAACATTGATGGACTACATGGCAAGCTGCCAGTTTAAAAGAATTATTGGTGCTTTAAAAGGTGAGATAATTACATGACTTAACGAATTACTT
>OY776281.1:17369739-17377239 GCA_963675445.1 Linnaemya vulpina
TTGTTAACATTTGTTTGTTGCCTGCGTTCAGTTAGATAAGATTAAAACCATTTTAGTTCTGTTCCTTCGATACCGTACTTTGATAATTTCTGTATTAATATATGTCTGTCTATAGTTTCAAATACTCTCTTGAAGTCTAGGAATATTGCTAGTATTTTGTTTTCTTTCTGTTTAAATTTCCATCAATTTATAACATAGTTTACTGCTGTTTCACATGAATAGTTTTTTCTAAAACCTGATTGGTATTTTGATAGAATCTTGTGATGTTCCATATATTCTTCCAATTGATTTTTAACTACTATTTCTATAATCATGGTGTTAATTGGCCTGAACTCGTCACAGCTTGTTGTATTGTTAATTTTTTCAATTGGAAATACCATTGACTCTTTCCAGTTGTTGGGAAATACGCCTGTTTGTAATGATTTATTTACTATGCTTAATACTATATCGCCAGTTATATTCCAATTGTCTAGTATTAACTTAGTTGATATTATTTATAGTCAGGTTTTTTCTTTATGTTGTTAATAATATATTTAAGTTCTTCTAGATTTATTGTACGAAACTTAAATTTATAATTCATCGCAGGTATTCTGTTTATATATTGCACGTCATCTATAGAGCATCTTATGTCTTTAATACTGTCTATGAAATACTTATTGAAATTTTCAGCTATTTGTAATTTATCTTCGTATTCTATATTTTTAAATCTCACAGTTTTAATCACAGTTTTAGGTTTTTTTAAGACTAGTTGTTTGATTTTTGTCGACATTTCTCTTTGATTCTTAGCATTATTTATGTTATTTTGAATGTATATACTTCTTTCTTTCTCAATCTTTGATTTATAGATATTTCTTAGTATTTTATATTCATTCCATGCGTTTCTCGAATTTGCAGATATTGCAGCTTGGTATTTAAAAATTTTCTGTCTTTTTAAGATTCTGAGTTCGTTATTAAACCATATATTGTTGCATCTTTCATTTATCTTTTTTGTTATAGTAAAGTTTCTAATTGTGGTTTCTATTGATTGTTCAAATAAGTTTACACTATTGTTTAAATCATTAGTTCTTTGGTTTACATTGTTGATTTCATTATTTTCTAATATTGCACTTAGTTCACTGCTAAATCTGTTTTTATTGTATTTAAAGATGCTTACTTCTCTAGAGTCATTAAATTTCTTAATGAGCTCACATTCTATCAGAATGTCAATACAAGTATGGTCAGATATTTGATTATTTGTATTGTTTTTGGCCGAGATTTTTTAATTATTTGTTATTATGTAATCAATTAGTGTTTTGAATTTTTAGTTATTCTTGTATAGTCGTTCAAAACTTGTTTAAGTTCATTATCGTAAATACTTGTCTCTAATTTGCTAGAATAAAAATCCTTCTTCCAATCTATATTAAAGTCTCCAGCTACTATTATATCGCAGTTAGTTTCACTTATATAATCTATAATATTATGAAATATATCACAGAATTCTGATTTGGATGCGCTAGGCGATCTATATAATATAACTAAAATAAATGATATTTGCTCCAACTTTGCTTTATATATGCTAACCCAATAGTTTGAATCCTTTATAGTATCTTTAATTTTGATTACTTTCCAATGTTTTTTAAAATAAGCAATTATTCCTCCAGTTCTGGTTGAGTTGGTTAAAATATAGTAATGGTTATATTGTTCTATATCTATTTCACTCTCATCTACTTCTGCTGTTTGATGTGTTTCACTCAGTATGATGAACTCAGGTTGTTCCTGTGTTGCTATTATTTCCAATTGACTTAAGTTATTGATTAACCCTTGAATATTTGTGTAAATTCCTTTTATATGCTGTAGTTGTTATGTTGTTAAACCCATTCGCCGTTTTTTTAGACCCAATTTATTTTGATAGACCGGGCACTCTCTGCTGTTTGTTGTGTGATTTTCATCTAGATTTAAATTTAGCCTTTGATTTTCTTTTTTACAATTTACACAGTTATTTATTTGGTCCTTATTACATTCTTTACTCCCATGGCTTCCATGGCATTTTAAACATACATTATCATTTCTACATTCTGAAGATTTGTGGTTGAATCCTTGACATTTAAAACATTGAATTAGATTTGTAGATTTGCATCTATCCCATCCAATATTGAGTTTTTCAACAGCTAAAGCTTTGGAGTATGTTTCTTTGTCTGTTTTTAGTTTTGCACCAAATATTGTTCTGTTATATCGTTTGATTTCGAATATTATTATCACTTCAAGATGGCTATCTGTCATGATTTCATTTTGCTTCTTCAATTTTTTAACTATCTCTTCATTACTCAATTTAAAGTTTAATCCTGTTATTAAAATTTTTATAGTAAAATCATTTGGTATTTTTACTTCATAGTCGTTACTAATTTGCGTTTGTATAGCCTCCTTTATTTTCTCACGCTCTTCGAAGTTTTCACTTTGTATTATTAATGTATCATTTTTTCTGTTTTCAACATTTGTTATTTTAAAATCAATTGGATATACTTTTTTATTTAAATCAGCTTTTGTTTTTTCCACACTTTGTTTCTCTTTAGGTTTAACTATTAGGGGAACATTTTTAGGTAAATCTGGCATCATCATATTTGATTTTAAGGATTGTGCATATGATATTTTTGATGTTTTCCCGTTTTCTACTATTATTGTTTTCTTTATTTCGTTGCACACTTTAACATTGTTCTTTTCAATTGCTTCACATATTGTTTCTGCCTTCTTTTGCTCAATTTCATTTATGTTTCCATATAATTTTTTGATCTCTACAACATTTTTATCACATAATTTCTGAATATTGTCAATTTTTTAAATCTTTCATCATATCTTTTTTCAATTGCTTCCAATAAGTTTTTAATTTCATGTTCATTGTTTTTAAGTGCAATTTCAAATTCATGTTTGTATTCCAACAGTGTTTGTTTGTTTTTTTCAACAATATTTTGTATTTCCCGTAATTCAAGGTCTATATTTTGAATATACAGCATACAATCATTACATATGAACATTACAAAATTGTCTTCATCAATCATCTTTGCCGAGTATTGGTCTATTCCTGCACATTTCTTTGTAAAGTGATATAGTTTTTCGCAGACACCATTACATCTAATTCCACTTTCACCTCTTATGGCTGATCTGCATTTACTGCATTCAGCCATATTTACTTGACAATTTAAATCCGATGTATTTTAGTTTATTATTTCAGTTTTGTTTATTTTATTGATGTGTTCCTTACAAAAAGAATAACGTGTATTCTCTCTAACATTAATCAATATATTTTTATTATTTTTTAATATTATTTTTGATTTTTAATACAGAGCTTTAAAAATTTTACTTGATCACACATAGGAAGTTCGTATATATATATATATGTATATATATATATATATATATATATATATATATATGTATATATATATATATATATATATATATATATATATGTATGTATATATATATATATATGTATATATATATATATATATATATATATATATATGTATATATAAATATATATGTATATATATATATATATATATATATATATGTATATATATATATATATATATACATATATATTTATATATATATATATATATATATATATATATGTATATATATATATATATATATATATATATGTATATCTATATATATATACATATATATTTATATATATATATATATATATATATATATATATATATGTATATATATATATATATATATATATATATATATATATGTATATATATATTACAATATGAAATTTATTTGTTGGGTGGTTAAGCAATGCCTATATGCATTTCATTGGTGCTTCTTACCAAATCGTCAGTAGACTTCAACCACAGTTTTGCAAAGTTTCAAACTTCTCAACTTATTAAAAGACTTCCAAAAACCATCTGAGAATTATGTTAAATAAATTAACTATAAAAATTCACAAACGATTTCAAAAAATCACATTATAATAAGTGTAGCAGGCTATGAAACTTATACAAACCAAACCCAACAAACAACTTTTATTCGATATGACTCTATTTTATTTTTCTATACCATTATACAATTAGAAATCCCTTGGATAACAATGAAAGTATTTATAAGGTAAAATGAAAAATAAAATCTCTATTGAATTGTTAATAAACTAATTTTTTTGACATATTGTCATTGTACTATTACAATATGAAATTTATTTGTTGGGTGGTTAAGCAATGCCTATATGCATTTCATTGGTGCTTCTTACCAAATCGTCAGTAGACTTCAACCACAGTTTTGCAAAGTTTCAAACTTCTCAACTTATTAAAAGACTTCCAAAAACCATCTGAGAATTATGTTAAATAAATTAACTATAAAAATTCACAAACGATTTCAAAAAATCACATTATAATAAGTGTAGCAGGCTATGAAACTTATACAAACCAAACCCAACAAACAACTTTTATTCGATATGACTCTATTTTATTTTTCTATACCTTTATACAATTAGAAATCCCTTGGATAACAATGAAAGTATTTATAAGGTAAAATGAAAAATAAAATCTCTATTGAATTGTTAATAAACTAATTTTTTGACATATTGTCATTGTACTATTATAATATGAAATTTATTTGTTGGGTGGTTAAGCAATGTCTATATGCATTTCATTGGCGCTTCTTACCAAATCGTCAGTAGACTTCAACCACAGAATTATGTTTAAAAAATCTCAGATGGTTTTTGGAAGTCTTTTAATAACTTGAGAAGTTTGAAACTTTGCAAAACTGTGGTTGAAGTCTACTGACGATTTGGTAAGAAGCGCCAATGAAATGCATATAGACATTGCTTAACCACCCAACAAATAAATTTCATATTATAATAGTACAATGACAATATGTCAAAAAATTAGTTTATTAACAATTATATATATATATATATATATATATATATATATATATTATCAACCTCAAATCTAAATTTTTTTATATATTTGACATCTGACGTCGACGTGCATTCCCAAATGAAAAGTTAATGGAGCTTCTCAATGGCAATGCAGTTTCCATTATTTCTGTCAACTTGTTTCTCTAATACTTTCTTCATGTTGCGTGTTATGTTGATCGGTTTCGATATTTCGGCGGATCAGAGTTTTCAAGGCCTCTGTATATATGTTTATTCTCGATAAGGCATCAGCATTTGTATTAATTTTTCCCCTTTTGTATGATATTTCAAAATCACACTAATGATCTGAGGTCTGTAACGACGTAAAATTTTCTACCGTAGAGGTATGGACGCAAAAAGTTGATTGCCCAATGGATGGCTAACAATTCTTTTTCTATGACAGATTTATTCACGTAACGCCTCGACAACGTCTTACTTGCATAGGATATAGCTAAGTCCGATCCAATTTTTTCTTGCGAGAGGATTGCACCTAGAGCAAAATTGGATGCATCTGTGGTTACGATAAATGGTTTTTGAAAACCAGGATATTGTAGAATAGGGGGGTTCAGTATTTTTGATATTTGGGTTTCGAATGATTCTTGACAATTCTCACCCCACACGAATGGTTTGTCCTTTTTTAGCAAATGGTTCAAATATCTTGCTACATTATTGAAGTCTTTAACAAAGCGTCTATAATAATTGCAAAATGCGATGAATCTTCAGACTTCATCAGCATTTGTGGTATAGGGTAAATCCTAATCACGCTATTTTTGTTCGGGTCAGTGCGTATATCCTTATTGGTTACCAGGTGACCTAGATAGACTACCTCAGTAGTCAAATACAAATTATATCGTTTTAAGCGCTCAAAAACTTTTGTCAAATTGCTGTGGTGATGCCTTATGCTGCATCCAAACACGATTATATCGTCTACATAAAGAAATGCTTCTGCACTTAGGCCGCTTAATGCTGTCGTCAGCATGCGCTGGAAACTGTTGGACGATATCTTGAGACCAAATGGCAATCTCGTAAACTAGAAGTGGCCATTTCTTGTTGAAAACGAAGTCAAAGGTCTTGAATCTTTGTCTAAACTAATTTGATGGAACGAAATACTCATATCTAGAGTTGAAAAATATTTCGCTCTACCCAATTTGTCTAACACATCTTCCAATCTCGTTAACAGGAACTTGTCGTTTACTATTTTCTGATTTAATTTTCTGAAATCTACGACTTGACGCCACTTGCGTCATCTACTGACTTCTTATGTCTGAAGTTGTGGTTATTACTTCGGCTATTTCTGTCGTATGTTCTTTGCTCATGATATGAATTATTACCGCGATCTCTATTATCTTGGTTATGGTTCCTACTAAAACATTTATTAGAGTGTTGGTTAATTTTCGTATTATTTTTGTAACGGTTATTGAATTGGCTGTCACTGTGATTTATATTACCTCTCCTAAAGTTGTGATCATTCCTATTATTTGAATTATTCTGATTGATTCGTCGGTCAATCCTGAAAATGTGGTTACTATTATTTTGTAAACTTTTTTTCTAAAGTTACGCACTTCTGTACCGCTTCATTCAAGGTCTTTGGACTGTGTTTCGGCGTATATCCGATGAGTATGACAATTTATATAAATAAATGAAAACAAGGAATTTTAGTATAATTCAACAAACATAAGCTTTATTTATTCTTTGTATTTTTTCAATACTTACCTTGTAAAGGGTTTTAAAAATAAGCTGTAATTTGCTTTACACGTAATGTTATGATGGCGATCCAAATAGAAAGTCAAGTAAAAGTATATATTTTAAATTCTTTATGGACACAACAACATTTAAGTACGGTTACCGGTTCACTCGTTGAAAACCTCAAAGGCTTCTAACAAGGATGACTTAAAGTTTATTAAATGTTTAGAAACAGTAAAACCGCGATTTAACGACTACGTACTTAAACATTGCCGGCCACCTTGCAACAATAAATAAGTTCCAACTGTATAATTATAAATGAGACATTAAGGACTCCTGATACATATATATAGTATTTATGTACAAACAATATCTAGTTTATATTGTCCCAAAGATAATTTTGTGCTTAATTAATATATTTTTTTTAAATAAAACTACTTTACTGTTATCAATTTACTTGGAAAATGATAATTTTTCAAAAAAATTTAATTCATTTTATTAATAATAATATAAAATACATAACATTACAAACAAACACATGTAATTTAATAAAAAAAAAAAAAACAAACAAAAAATACACATTCTTATGTACAAAATACATAAGAGTAATGGGCCATTTGTTCTATATATACATGCCTATATATATATATATATATATATATATATATATATATATATATACATGCCTATATATATATATATATATATATATATATATATATATATACATATATATATATATATATATATATATATACATGCCTATATATATATATATATATATATATATATATATATATATACATGCCTAATATAAATATATATATATATATATATATATATATATACATGCCTATATATATATATATATATATATATATATATATATATATACACATGCCTATATA
>OY776281.1:17389739-17422239 GCA_963675445.1 Linnaemya vulpina
CTAATTGTTAGAACCTTATCCACAAAATTCCTAGCTGTGTTTATAATAACTTTTTTATTATGCTTAGAATAGTAATTAATAATTATTCCTGAAGATGTTGGTTTCTGGTACCAATCTATTAATAAATTTCTATTCTTCCTAATTATTAATGTATCTAAGTATGGAATCATGCAGTTCATTTCCTTTTCCATAGTAAATTGAATACTATTATTAAACTCATTTAGTGTCCTCAACATATTATCTATTCCACTTTCTGAAATTATGCAAAATAAATCATCTACATATTTAGTCATTATTCTTGGTCTAATGTTCACTCGTTCAATACAATTGTCAAGCAATTTCTCCATAACAATATCAGCCACTATAGGAGAAGCTGGAGATCCCATTGGCAGACCTTGTTTTTGTAAATATATATTTCCATCATATTGAAAATATCTATTATCTTCTATACAAAATCTCAATATTCTTAAAAATAACCTTTTATCTATCTCTGTATATCTCTCTATTATATCCCATTTTTCCTCAATAGTATTTATTGCCAAATCAACTGGTATACTAGGAAATAAAGATACTACATCAAATGAAACTAATCTTTCATCATTACCTATTTCTAGGTTCAATAATCTGTTTTTAAATTCTAACCCATCCTTAACATTATATACTGAATTTTCAGTAATCTTTTTTAAAATATTTATAATATATTTACATAGATGATAGGATGGTGAATTTACATAACAACAAATTGGTCTCAATGGGAACTGATCCTTATGAATTTTATAATATATATATATATATATATATGTATATATATATATATATATATATATATGTATATATATATATATATATATATATATATATATATGTATATATACATATCTATCTGATCTGTATATATATCTATCTGATCTATATGCCATCAAAAATTTGGGGATGTGCTCGTCCCAATCCCTCTGATGGTTGCTTACTACTTTTCGTAGGTACTCTTCTAAGGTGCGATTGAACCTTTCTACCATGCCATCAGACTGTGGATGCAACGGCGTCGTTCTGGTTTTCTTTATCCCACATAACTCGCACATTTTCCTGAATATGGCAGACTCGGAATTCTTTCCTTGGTCGGAATGTAATTCTACTGGGATACCATAGCGACATACCCAGTTGTTGACGAATGCATTTACAATTGTCTTTGCTTCCGGGTTAGGTATAGCATATACCTCTGGCCATTTACTGAAATAGTTCATTACGATTTCCGGCTTCAGTGACGGGTAAGGGACCTGCTACATCCATTGCGGTCCGCTCGAATGGTGCTCCTGAGTTGTATTGTTGTAGCTGTCCCCGGCTTCTTCTTACTGGGCCTTTGGCTGCTACGCACTGTGGGCAGTTTGCTATCCAGTCGGCTACGGCTTGTTGACATCCAATCCAATAAAAACGCTGTTTCAGTTTCTCAAGTGTTTTTGTTACTCCAAGATGACCGCCACTAGGTCCATTATGAAACTCCTGTAAAACTTTACTTATCTTGGAGTATGGCACAACTATTAAATTTGAGTTGTTTTGCCATCTACACTTTCCCATACGCGGTATAAACACCCTTTTATTACCTTGAGGCTGTTCCACTGAGCCCAATAAGATTTGGCGAGTGGGCTTTCAGCCGAAATTTCATTCCGGGATGGTCGTCTGTCCTCTTCTTTGGCCGCTATAATTTTCCTTAGTATGCCGTCGTCCCTCTGTGCCGCTGACCAGTCTTCATCAGGGCCGATGTGCATTAGCCGAACATCCACAACGCCTTCCTTTTGCTCGGTTCTAACACAATGTTTACACTCTAAACAGCAGGGTTTTCTCGAAAGAGCATCCGCATTGTTATGCTTTGTGCCCCTTCTATGCTCAATGCTGAAGTCATAGCTCTGCAGGCGCTCAATCCACCTTGCCAGTTGCCCTTCAGGATTTTTAAACTGCAATAGCCATCTCAGTGCAGAATGATCAGTCCTTAATGTAAAGTGTTGACCATACAGGTACTTATAGTAATGTTTAATGCATTCCAATACCGCCAGAAGCTCACGTCGTGTCACACAGTAGTTCCTCTCAGGTTTTGAGAGTACACGGCTATAGTACCCTATGACCTTCTCGGTGCCATTTACTACTTGGGATAGCACACCCCCTATGCCATAACCGCTCGCATCAGTATCCAGCACAAATTTTTCCCCAGCTATAAGATACGCTAGCACTGGTGACGTACATAACAATTCTTTGAGTTTCTGGAATGCATTTCGGCCCAATGGTATGGTCTCGACTTCTTTGTCAGCTCATGCAGACTTGCAGCTACACTTGCAAAATTCGGCACAAAACGTCTGTAGTATGTGCAAAGGCCCAAAAAGCTGCACAATTCATGAAGATTTTTAGGTTGATGCCAGTCCCTTACTGCTTTTATTTTATCTTCATCTGTTGAGATTCCGTCTGCTGTAACACGATGCCCCAAATACTTTACTTCTTTCTGGAACAATGCACATTTCTTCAAGCTGAGTTTCAATCCAGCTGATGATATCCGTTCAAGAACTTCTACCATGTTTTTGAGGTGTTCATCAAACGTTTTCCTCATCACGATTATGTCATCGAGATATACCAAGCATGTCTTGCAGTGAAGTCCTATCAGTACCTTCTCCATTAGGCGTTCAAATGTGGCCGGAGCATTGCAGAGACCAAATGGCATGACTTTGAACTTATATATATATATATATATATATATATATATATATGCCTATATATATATATATATATATATATATATATATGCCTATATATATATATATATATATATATATATATATATATGCCTATATATATATATATATATATATATGCCTATATATATATATATATATATATATATATATATATATGCCTATATATATATATATATATATATATATATTTATATATATATATATATATATATATATATATATATGCCTATATATATATATATATATATATATATATATATGCCTATATATATATATATATATATATATATATATATATATGCCTATATATATATATATATATATATATATATATATATATATATGCCTATATATATATATATATATATATATATATATATATATGCCTATATATATATATATATATATATATATATATATATATATATATATATATGTGCCTATATATATATATATATATATATATATATATATATATATGCCTATATATATATATATATATATATATATATATATATATATACCTATATATATATATATATATATATATATATATACCTATATATATATATATATATATATATATATATATATACCTATATATATATATATATATATATATATATATATATGCCTATATATATATATATATATATATATATATATATGCCTATATATATATATATATATATATATATATATATATATGCCTATATATATATATATATATATATATATGCCTATATATATATATATATATATATATATATATATATATATATATATATATATATATATATGCCTATATATATATATATATATATATATATATATATATATGCCTATATATATATATATATATATATATATATATATATGCATGGTTGTTTGGGTTTGACCTCTAAGCCGTCTTTTCATAATAGCCCAAACTGTCTCAATGGGATTCAAGTCTGGGCTTGACGACGCACACTCTAGCACATTTATGTTGTTCTCTTGGAGCCATTTTTTTGTAGTTCTAGAGGTAAGAGCAGGAGCTCCGTCTTGCTGACATATGTATTCGTCGAAAGTAACTAAGCTTGGTACTGATGGCACCAAATAGTTTTCTAAAGTAGTTATGTACCGCGAAGCATTTACAGTTGGGTCTATAAAACACAGTTTCCCTAAGCCCTTTGCGGACATGCAACCCCATATCATGATTGCCACTGTCTGCGGGTCCAGTTTTGTCGCTCACACGTACGGGAGTATCATGATATGGGGTTGCAAGTCCGCAAAGGGCTTAGGGAAACTCTGTTTTATAGACTCAACTGTAAATGTTTCGCGGTACATAACTATTTTAGAAAACTATTTGGTGCCATCAGTACCAAGCTTAGTTACTTTCGACGAATACATATTTCAGCAAGACGGAGCTCCTGCTCTTACCTCTAGAACTACAAAAAATGGCTCCAAGATAACAACACCAATGTGTTAGAGTGGCCGTCGTCAAGCCCAGACTTGAATCCCATTGAGTCAGTTTGGGCTATTAGGAAAAGACGGCTTAGAGGTGAACCCCAAACAACCATGCCTGGTCTTAAAAAAAAAATACAGGAAATATGCCATTCTATTACTCGTCAAGAATGTCTAGACTTGATAGACTCTATGCACAGACGGGTTGTAGCAGTTATCAATGCCGAAGACGATGTTACTCAATATTGATTATACCTTTTCACAACTATAATGGTCAACATTTTTATTAAGGTACCTGAATTTTTGTTTATTTAAAAATAAATTAATACTTAAGCTAAACTTAAAGTTTGTGATTTGAATAAAGAAATAATATTTGTTTAAACATTTATACATTTGTTTCAATCGGCCCGATAACATGGAAAATAATAACATAATAAACGAAAACAGCGTAGGGTACGAAACTCAAGTTGTTAAGGTAGTATATATATATATATATATATATATATATAATAGGCATATATATATATATATATATATATATATATATATATATAGGCATATATATACATATATAAATACATATATATATATATATATATATATATATATATATATATAGGCATATATATATATATATATATATATATATATATATATATAGGCATATATATATATATATATATATATATATATATATATATATATATATATATATATATAGGCATATATATATCTATATGTATATATATATATACATATATATATATATATATATATATATATATATATAGGCATATATATATCTATATATATATATATATATATATATATATGTATATATATAGGCATATATATATCTATATATATATACATATATATAAACATCTACATATATATATATATATATATATATATATATATAGGCATATATATATATATATATATATATATATATATATATATATATAGGCATATATATATATATATATATATATATATATATATAGGCATATATATATATATATATATATATATATATATATATATATATAGGCACATATATATATATATATATATATATAGGCATATATATATATATATATATATATATATATATATATAGGCATATATATACATATATAAATACATATATATATATGTATATATATATATATATATAGGCATATATATATATATATATATATATATATATATATATATATAGGCATATATATATATCTATATGTATATATATATATATATATATATATATATATATATATATATAGGCATATATATATCTATATATATATATATATATATATATATATATGTATATATAGGCATATATATATCTATATATATATATATATATATATATATATATATATATATACTGCAACCCTCGAAGAGCGCAACTCCTCGATTATTGCCACAACTAAAATATTTACATTAGAGACTCAGTGTATGCAACTTGGCAAAAATTTGTGACTCAATAAACGCAACTTTTGAATTTTGCCGTTAGGTTGTTTGTTTCTTTCTTAACTATTTTTCACCGTTTTTCTCAGAATATACAAATACACACTGTGTGTCCAAGGATGCCATTAATTCATTAAACATTTGTATTCAATGGGCTGAACAAAACAAAATCGGCCTAAAAGAAGTTTTGCTTCTTCAAGATCTTCACGAAACTGCAGTGCAGAAACGTATTTGTTGTGCCAAAAAACAGTCTAAAATATCTGACTTCTTTTAAAATTAGAACAAATGACCTATTACTCTTATGTATTTTGTACATAAGAGTGAGTATTTTTTTTGTTTTTTTTTTTTGTTTAATTAAATTACATGTGTTTGTATGTAATGTTATGTGTTTTATATCATTATTCATAATATGAATTAAATTTTCTTGAAAAATAATAAATTGATAACACTAAAGTGGCTTTATTTAAAAAAATATAATCTAGATAGTGTTTGTACATAAATACTTAAAGCAGTGTTTACATATGTGTGACTCGGTCAATGCAACAACCGCGGTTCTTGCAACTGACTTGATTTTTATTAGTTGCAGTAACCGAGGTCATACTGTATATATATATATATATATATATATATATATATATGGGTATATATATATATATATATATATATATATAGGCATGTATATATATATATATATATATATATATATAGGCATGTATATATATATATATATATATATATATATATATAGGCATGTATATATATATATATATATATATATATATATATATAGGCATGTATATATATATATATATATATATATATATATATATAGGCATGTATATATATATATATATATATATATATATATATATAGGCATGTATATATATATATATATATATATATATATATATATAGGCATGTATATATATATATATATATATATATATATATATAGGCATGTATATATATATATATATATATATATATATATATATAGGCATGTATATATATATATATATATATATATAGGCATGTATATATATATATATATATATATATATATATATAGGCATGTATATATATATATATATATATATATATATATATATATTTATATTAGGCATGTATATATATATATATATATATATATATATATATATATAGGCATGTATATATATATATATATATATATATATATATATATATGTATATATATATATATATATATATATATATATATATAGGCATGTATATATATATATATATATATATATATATATATATATATAGGCATGTATATATATATATATATATATATATATATATATATATAGGCATGTATATATAGAACAAATGGCCCATTACTCTTATGTATTTTGTACATAAGAATGTGTATTTTTTGTTTGTTTTTTTTTTTTTTTATTAAATTACATGTGTTTGTTTGTAATGTTATGTATTTTATATTATTATTAATAAAATGAATTAAATTTTTTTGAAAAATTATCATTTTCCAAGTAAATTGATAACAGTAAAGTAGTTTTATTTAAAAAAAATATATTAATTAAGCACAAAATTATCTTTGGGACAATATAAACTAGATATTGTTTGTACATAAATACTATATATATGTATCAGGAGTCCTTAATGTCTCATTTATAATTATACAGTTGGAACTTATTTATTGTTGCAAGGTGGCCGGCAATGTTTAAGTACGTAGTCGTTAAATCGCGGTTTTACTGTTTCTAAACATTTAATAAACTTTAAGTCATCCTTGTTAGAAGCCTTTGAGGTTTTCAACGAGTGAACCGGTAACCGTACTTAAATGTTGTTGTGTCCATAAAGAATTTAAAATATATACTTTTACTTTACTTTCTATTTGGATCGCCATCATAACATTACGTGTAAAGCAAATTACAGCTTATTTTTAAAACCCTTTACAAGGTAAGTATTGAAAAAATACAAAGAATAAATAAAGCTTATGTTTGTTGAATTATACTAAAATTCCTTGTTTTCATTTATTTATATAAATTGTCATACTCATCGGATATACGCCGAAACACAGTCCAAAGACCTTGAATGAAGCGGTACAGAAGTGCGTAACTTTAGAAAAAAAGTTTACAAAATAATAGTAACCACATTTTCAGGATTGACCGACGAATCAATCAGAATAATTCAAATAATAGGAATGATCACAACTTTAGGAGAGGTAATATAAATCACAGTGACAGCCAATTCAATAACCGTTACAAAAATAATACGAAAATTAACCAACACTCTAATAAATGTTTTAGTAGGAACCATAACCAAGATAATAGAGATCGCGGTAATAATTCATATCATGAGCAAAGAACATACGACAGAAATAGCCGAAGTAATAACCACAACTTCAGACATAAGAAGTCAGTAGATGACGCAAGTGGCGTCAAGTCGTAGATTTCAGAAAATTAAATCAGAAAATAGTAAACGACAAGTTCCTGTTAACGAGATTGGAAGATGTGTTAGACAAATTGGGTAGAGCGAAATATTTTTCAACTCTAGATATGAGTATTTCGTTCCATCAAATTAGTTTAGACAAAGATTCAAGACCTTTGACTTCGTTTTCAACAAGAAATGGCCACTTCTAGTTTACGAGATTGCCATTTGGTCTCAAGATATCGTCCAACAGTTTCCAGCGCATGCTGACGACAGCATTAAGCGGCCTAAGTGCAGAAGCATTTCTTTATGTAGACGATATAATCGTGTTTGGATGCAGCATAAGGCATCACCACAGCAATTTGACAAAAGTTTTTGAGCGCTTAAAACGATATAATTTGTATTTGACTACTGAGGTAGTCTATCTAGGTCACCTGGTAACCAATAAGGATATACGCACTGACCCGAACAAAAATAGCGTGATTAGGATTTACCCTATACCACAAATGCTGATGAAGTCTGAAGATTCATCGCATTTTGCAATTATTATAGACGCTTTGTTAAAGACTTCAATAATGTAGCAAGATATTTGAACCATTTGCTAAAAAAGGACAAACCGTTCGTGTGGGGTGAGAATTGTCAAGAATCATTCGAAACCCAAATATCAAAAATACTGAACCCCCCTATTCTACAATATCCTGGTTTTCAAAAACCATTTATCGTAACCACAGATGCATCCAATTTTGCTCTAGGTGCAATCCTCTCGCAAGAAAAAATTGGATCGGACTTAGCTATATCCTATGCAAGTAAGACGTTGTCGAGGCGTTACGTGAATAAATCTGTCATAGAAAAAGAATTGTTAGCCATCCATTGGGCAATCAACTTTTTGCGTCCATACCTCTACGGTAGAAAATTTTACGTCGTTACAGACCTCAGATCATTAGTGTCATTTTTACACACAGAAAGCCATCGTCAAAGATGACTAGGATAAGACTCGATTTAAGTTAATATGATTTTGAAATATCATATAAAAGGGGAAAAATTAATACAAATGCTGATGCCTTATCCAGAATAAACATATATACAGAGGCCTTGAAAACTCTGATCCGCCGAAATATCGAAACCGATCAACATAACACGCAACATGAAGAAAGTATTAGAGAAACAAGTTGACAGAAATAATGGAAACTGCATTGCCATTGAGAAGCTCCATTAACTTTTCATTTGGGAATGCACGTCGACATCAGATGTCAAATATATAAAAAAATTTAGATTTGAGGTTGATAATATATATATATATATATATATATATATATATATATATAATTGTTAATAAACAAATTTTTTTACATATTGTCATTGTACTATTATAATATGAAATTTATTTGTTGGGTGGTTAAGCAATGTCTATATGCATTTCATTGGCGCTTCTTACCAAATCGTCAATAGACTTCAACCACAGTTTTGCAAAGTTTCAAACTTCTCAACTTATTAAAAGACTTCCAAAAACCATCTGAGATTTTTTTAACATAATTCTGTGGTTGAAGTCTACTGACGATTTGGTAAGAAGCGCCAATGAAATGCATATAGACATTGCTTAACCACCCAACAAATAAATTTCATATTATAATAGTACAATGACAATATGTCAAAAAATTAGTTTATTAACAATTCAATTGAGATTTTATTTTTCATTTTGCCTTATAAATACTTTCATTGTTATCCAAGGGATTTCTAATTGTATAAAGGTATAGAAAAATAAAATAGAGTCATATCGAATAAAAGTTGTTTCTTGGGTTTGGTTTGTATAAGTTTCATAGCCTGATACACTTTTTATAATGTGATTTTTTGAAATCGTTTGTGAATTTTTATACTTAATTTATTTAACATAATTCTCAGATGGTTTTTGGAAGTCTTTTAATAAGTTGAGAAGTTTGAAACTTTGCAAAACTTTGGTTGAAGTCTATTGACGATTTGGTAAGAAGCGCCAATGAAATGCATATAGACATTGCTTAACCACCCAACAAATAAATTTCATATTATATATATATATATATATATATATATATATATATATATATATATATACTTGGCTTTGTGGAGAGGAATCACAGATTACTCAACAAATTCCTACTAAATTTTTGTAACAACGATCAGTGGGAACAATGGATCCCATATTATTGCTTTGCGCATAATACGACACCACACGTAGATACGACCTTTACGCCATAAGAACTGATATATGGAAAATTGCCAAATTTATCAGATGATAATATTATACGTTCAAAACCAGTTTACAACACAGAAAATTATGCACAAGAATTAAAAACACGCTTAAGATATTCTTTAATTAAAGCAAAAGAGTATCTAGAAAACGCGAAAAAGAAAAGAGTGCAACAATATAGAAACAATAATCCTCTAAATTTGAAAAAGGCGACATTGTTTTTGTTCGAAATTTTAATCGAAAGAAACACAACCGCCATATAACGGTCCGTATAGAGTAGTTGAAACGAAAGGAGTAAACAATGTCCTAAATATAGACATCATTTAAAAGAATACCATAATAATAATATAAAGAAATATTTAAATTGAATATATAATTAAATTTTGCAATACTATGTGTTAAATACTATAATTAAAAATTTTAGAATTTCTAAATTTTTGTAAAATTTTTTTTGAGGAGTATTGTGTAGTGTATTTCATATACACTTACTTATAATTATATGTACCTCCCTAATGTTTACGCTTTCAGTTATTTTTTTATGATGTTAATATTGGAATCTTATTGAAAGTATATTAAAATTGTTAGTTTTAAGGATACCGTTAAGATAGTATAAAAAGGATGGAAATTTTAGAAATAAATTAATTACAAAACAGCCTTGAATCGGCATCAGTCTTTCTCTTAAGCATTCATCTGCTTGGCTGACTTCCAAAACGTCAACTGCTTTGTGTTTGAACAAAGCACATTTCATAACGCCGCAGTACAATAATTATACAATGTATACCATTTCAAAACGCCGCCACCAAGCATTTTTTATGCAGTAAGAAAGCAAGCAAGTCATCAGTTTTATAGTTGATGCATTGCTTCGGAACTTTTCATGTGTATGGGGTTTAAATGCAGTAGCAATACTGTATACAAACTTTGTATACGAACGTTTTGGAAGTCAGCCAAACTTTGTATACGAAGGTCTTGGAAGTCAGCCCTTCTTTTCATAAAAAGGCATAAAACTGCCTCAACTGCAACTTTTGGCCAGTGGCGCTTATAAGCGCCGGCACAATAAAAATATATAAAAATCATTAGCCTTTCCCAGCATGCAATACAAGAGACGCTACTATTTAGGCTGAAATTTCCTCAATCACTCAATTTGGACTTTTCAAAACAGAATGTCATAGCATAATTCTTGAGAAACAAGTGTTTTCTTCTGCGCAAACCTGAAGTCAAAACATTATATGATAATGTGGTTAATGAATATAGTCTTTTAGACGATATGAAACCTGTGAGAAGATACTTCTGGTAAAAATGTGGTTTTGTGTTGTCTTCCTCATCATCCTGTAATTAAACTTGACAGGAAAACTATGAAATTGCGTGCCGTATTTAAAGCATCAAATAAGACATCGAACGGTAAAAGCTTAAATGATTGCTTACATGTGGGCCCCATATCGCAATTTGATTTGGTGCTTTTAATTCCACGTTGGAGGCTCTTTCAATATGTGTTTAATTCCGGCATTACGCAAATGTATAGACAAATTCGTCTTGGCCCTGCTCATACCCCGTATCAACGTATACTATTTCGATTTTCTCCGACTATTCCGTATACTATTCCGCATTTTAAATCCTCCTCACACGCCAAAAAAATAAATAAAATAGGTTGGCTAGGTCCTGTCATTATTATTGCAAAGATGATTATGCAAACAATATGGCGTGACAACATTGATTGGGATGATACATTACATTCATCAACGGAGCGGAGAAATTTCGTAAGTTTTTACACGGAAGTAAATAATATACAAATACCAAGATGGGTACAATATGCGCCTAATTCTTCTGCTCAGCTTCATGTTTTCTCTGACGCCTCAGAGAAATCATACGCGGAGGTAGTGTATATTAGAATTGAGGCTCTTGGGCAGATCCATACTTATTTGATTTCCTGTAAAAGCAAAGTCACCCCTATAAAAAAGATTTCTCTACCTCGATTGGAACTCTGTGGTGCAGTGCTAGCTTCTGAACTTTTAAAAACTATTGTCAGAGAAATTGATATTCCTCTTGAACAAGTGTATTGCTGGACTCTACCATTGTTCTTTGCGGGTTAAAGAAAACTCCTAGTAGCTGGACCACTGTTGTAGCCAATAGTGTGTCGGATTCAAGAAAATGTGAAAAATCATAATTGGTATCACGTTAGATCGGAAGAAAATCCAGCGGATTTAGCGAGCAGGGGAGTTTCCCCATCGGAATTGTCAAGAAGTGACCTTTGGTGGTACGGACCTATATGGCTGCGAAAAAATAAGTGCAATTGGCAACTGAATATGTCATCCATGGACACAGAGACGGAAGCTCGAGCGGTAAAAACTCATGCATCGTTTTTTACCAATTATGAAGACATTCTAGAAAGGTTTTCTAAGTTAGATCGTGCTCATAGGGTGATAGCTTATATGTTGCGATTCTTTTATATGACATATCCGTCACATATGACACATCCGTCTCATTTACTTCGACAGCAACTACCAGCGATGAGTTGTCAAAAGTTAAATTACGTTTAGCGATTTTGGCGCAGAAAGCTCACTTTGCAGAACATAAGTTTTTGCAATTAAAGAAATCTATTTCGTCTAAAAGTCCATTGCAATCCCTTACTCCATTTTTGGATAAGGATGCGGCAATGAGGTTGAATGGTCGTTTGGTGAAATCTCCATCTCTGTCTTATACAGAAAAACTTATTCTACCGTACTCTTGCCGTTTTACGCTAGTGTTAGCAGAATTTGTGCACATAATTTCCATTCATGGCGGAAATCAATTAATGCTGAGAATTATTCGCATTGAATATTGGGTTTCTCGTTCGAAAGTTTTGGTACGTACTGTAATAAATCAATGCAAAAGTTGTATATTAGACCAAAAATGCTCTTGCACTCAAATTATGGCCGCTCTGCCCCCAGAAAGAACTGTTTTAGATCGATCTTTTAACACTACTGGTGTAGACTTTACTGATCCGTTTGATATGAAAAGTTTTACTGCTCGCGCTTGTAAGATAACGAAAGCATATGCGTGTATTTTCGTTTGTTTTTCTACTAAAGCAGTCCACTTGAAGGCCACAACTGACTTATCAACGGATGAATTTTTGGCTGCTTTTCATCGTTTCATTGCTAGGCGTGATTGTCCTCTGATAATGGTACAAATTTTGTTGGCACTTCTAGAGATATTGAAAGGGAATTGCGTACATTTTTTTTCTGAACGTAAAGCCCGAATGTAACATATTAAAGATTCACGGACATACGTACATACTGGTCATTTTGATCTACTTAAATATTAAAAATTTATTAACTTCCATTGGTTCCCAGCAATATGGACTGATTGCCGTTATTGATGGAAGAGGCTCTGTTGAAAGCGACCCCAGTGGCAATGGAATTGACCCCTCCGACGGTGGTTTCATCGGGCAGCGTTCCCCCTTCATTGGGTGCGGATCCAGCAGTAGGGACTGACACTGTGGAGGTGGTTTCAGCATCGGCGAGCCCAGTTGGTACATCAAGCTCAGCAGACATCGACAAGACCAATACGCCTGCTGCAAAGCGGCCTAAAGCTACAGTGCCTGCCTGTAGTCTCTGCAAGAAACGGCATCCCCTGGCAGCTTCCTACCGTTTTAGGCGTCTGGCCCATGAAACGAAATTACGGCACTTCTTAATTTGGGGTCACTGCTCGAAATGCTTGGCCAGCAATCATAAGGCCAAAGACTACAGCAGCTTGCGGAAATGTAGCAAATGTCTGGGCGATCATCACACTTTAATACACTTCCCAAAGCCGAATGAAAAAAGCCCTCCGAAACCAAAGGACAAGCTCCCCACGGGAAAGTGTAGCATAGGCGGTAAAAGAAAGATTTCCGGGATTGCAATTGGCTGATCCTACGTTCTATCATTCGGGGCAGGTGGCATTAGTTTTAGACCCGGAATTGAGCGGGCATATTATGACGGGCAATATATTCGCGTCGTCGGGTTCACCCTTAGTTCAATATACCATTTTTGGTTGGGTGATCCCCGGTGCGTGGCCAATTTAATATATCTAAAGTATTTTAGAATGTATATTAATTTTTTTTTCTATATACATGATATATGCCTATTTGTATTGAATAACTTCGTTATTGCAAAGCGGCCGGCAATGTTTAAGCCAAAACCTTTGACTTCTATAATTTATTTCTTAATTTGGTCATGACAACGACTTATGGCAATAATTAGTATTTTTTCAGGATCCAAATTTGCTCCTTTTTTATATCATTCTTAATTTTTCGGAATATTCCTTGGATTCTGACTAGTAAAATATCAAATTGTTTGGTTTTATTTGTTTGTGAGTCTTTACGGAAATGACACATACTATCAAAACCACAAACAAATTTACAAAAGGTAAAAATATATAAACATATCTTTAATTTGAAAACATTAATAACAATTGCTTTTTAATAATAACTTCCTTCTTTAAACGCAAACAGTATATATATATATATATATATATATATATATATACATATAACAATATATATATATATACATATAACAATATATATATATATATATATATATATATATATATATATAACAATATATATATATATATATATATATATATATATATATTGTTTCGACGTTTATCCGAATAGGTTACCAAATAAATAAAAACACAAGAATTCAAATTAAATTCATATATATATATATTTGTAGAAATTCTTCACGATTTGTGTGATAAATAACTTCGTAAAGGCGTATGCTTGTTAATAGAATATTTAACAAAATGTACCCGTAAGGTGTATAGTTTATAACAAAAGTGCTAGAATGTACCCGTAAGGTGACTTATGTTATCGGAAGGCGAAAGGATGATAATAAAATGTATAACTATTTTCTTTAAAGTGGCGCAACAACACTCAAGTACCGGTAACATTCCACTTGCTGAAAATCATAAAGGTTTCCAACAAGGTTGAAACAAAGATTATTTAGAGTATATTAAATAAACTAAAAAACAGTAGAACCGTGGTTTAATAACTGCGTACTTAAACATTGCCGGCCACCTTGCAACAATAAATAAGTTGCAACTAGATAGTAGTTTTAAATTGAGTCATTAAGGACTCCAGTGGACTGTTAACTTAATAATTTAATACATACAAATATGTTGATTTATCTTTATTGACCTTGTCAGTTTATTATAATATTAATCAAGCTTATGGTCGTTTTTTATCAAATTATATTTGGTATAATTTTTATTTGATATTTCGTTAACAGCTTGTTAACATCTTCAGGAAATAAAAATTATTAAAATTTTATAGAAATGTCATGTTTTGAAACATGACATAAAAAACTATTCAATTCAACTGATAAGGTCAATAAAGATAAATCAACAATTATTAAGGAGAGCACGCCAACATGGAATATCGTATATTGAAGAAAAATTTTCAAACTAGGAGATTCATTAATCAGGTGAAATCACTCAGGAACAAAATTGTACAGGCAAGATCATCAATAACTTTTTTGATTAGATGCAGGAATGTTGGAATCACCCCAAACTTTATCAAGAACTCTACGAAGAATATCTTGAATGTTTTTAACAAAGATAGCTTACCAAGGATTCAAAAAACAATAGAAAAATATACTCAAGATTTACACAATAAAATGTTAAGGTTAGCGTTAAAAGAAAAACATGATATGTTGAAACATTTTCAAAAAGAGAGGGAAAGAATTTTAAAGAAATTGGATATATATTTTTCACTGGAGGAAATGGTTGAATTTTTATACTTTGAGGAACATTTAGCTGTTTTACAAAAGAAAAAGGTAAATATTACACATAAAAATAAATTTGATAAATTAAAATAATTACAAGAGAAGGAATAAGATATAAAATTAAATGAAAAGTGGTTTAGAAACAGGACTAACACTGACATACCTAAGGACATTCAATGGATACTTCCACTTGGACAAAAACACGCTTTACCTAGTAAAAAGTATGAAATTCCTATTTTAAAAGTCATATCAGAGGGAGAGGACTTAGTGCAGACTTTAAATAATAAAGAAGAACAAGAGATAGCAATAAATAAAATTCAATTAACAAATAGAGATAAGTTTATATTAGATAAAGCTAAGAAAGCTACTAATTTCTTAAGGGAAAATAAAGATATACTTATTGTAAATGCGGATAAGGGTAATGTAACTGTAGCCATTAGTAAACAGGATTATGATTTAAGAATCAATAGTATTGTAGGAGATATTACAAATTATAATTTAATTAATAGAGATCCAACAACCAAATACCAAAAAATCAATAATGATATAGTTGAAGAATTATTTAAGAAAGATATTATAACATATAATGATAACAATAGGCTAAAAACAAATGCTGCAGTTGCTCCTCGTATATATGGATTACCAAAAATTCATAAAGAAAATTTTCCATTAAGACCTATATGTTCTTTTATTAATTCACCTTCATATGAACTATGCAGATATATTACAAATATTTTAAAAAATATTACTAAGGATTCTAAATATAATATCAAAAATTCAATAGAATTTGTGAATAAAATTAGGAGCCAACGTATATCTGATAATGAAAGCTTGATTTCTTTTGATGTAGTTTCCCTATTCCCAAGTGTACCTATTGATTTTGCAATTAATACAATTGAAAACAAATGGGAAATGATAACAAGGTATACAAGGATTGGCAAACATTTATTTTTCCGTATTTTAAAATTTTGTATAGAAGATAATAGGTATTTTCAATATAATAGCAATATATATATGCAACAAAGGGGTCTTCCTCTGGGATCACCAGCATCTCCAATAATAGCAGATATAGTAATGGAGGAGTTATTAGACAAATCAATTCAAAAACTTAATATAAAACCTAAAATAGTGACAAAATATGTAGATGATTTATTTTGCATTATTCATACATCGGAGATGGATAATATGTTACCAGCATTGAATAATTTTAATTCGAACATTAAATTTACTGCTGAAAAGGAAAAGGACTTAAGACTTCCTTATTTAGATACTTTAGTTATTAGGAGAGGTAATAAATTAATAATAGATTGGTTCCAGAAACCTACTGCTTCGGGAAGAATGATTAATTACTATTCAAAACATAGTAGACACATTATTATATACATAGCTAAAAATTTTATTGAAAGGGTTCTAAATATAAGTGACAAACAATTTCACTATAGCAATAAAAAGAAGGTTATAAATATATTAGAAAATAACAATTTTCCTAATCACATTATAAATAAATTAATATCACAATATAGAAATAGAAGAACAGAAAATACTAATATTAATACAGAACAAAAATTATTTAAATCTTTAACATACATACCAGGAATATCAGAAAGGTTGACAAAATCTAAAATTTACGATACAGGTAAATATAGAATAGCTCATAGAACGCACAATACATTAAACAGACTATTTAGTAAAAAATAAAGATAAAATTGAAAAATGGGATAGATCAAATTTAGTATATAAAATACCATGCAAGGGTAATGATATAGAGAATTGTAATAAAGTGTACATAGGTACGACCAATAATAAATTAAAGACTAGGATAGCAGGTCACAAATCAGATAAAAAACATAGGGATATAAATTCACAAGAAACAGCTTTATCTTCCCATTGTTCTAAAGCATATCATTTTCCAGATTTTGAAAATGTTTCAATATTAAATACAGAAAATAACTACAAACGTCGATTAATGTTAGAAATGTTAGAAATAATAAACATACCTTCATCACACAGAATAAATTTTAAAATAGATACAGAAAAATTAGCACAGAATTATAGACATTTAGTTAGTAAGAATTGCAGATTTACATAATATAATTGTTAATATTAACTATTATTTGCTAGGGATAATTTATTGTATTATTGTTATTATATATTTATTTATACTAATTGTTAAAATTATTGCCTATGTGTATATAGGTGTATATACATGTATATGTGTGTGGATGTATATGTAGTTATATGTGTACAGGTATTTGTATGTGTGTGTATATGTGTATGTATATGTATGTATGTATATATGTATGTGTGTAGGTATGTATGTATGTATGTATGTATGTATGTATATATATGTATGTATATGTGTATGTGTATGTATATGTATATATATATATATGTATATGTATATATGTGTATATATATATATATATATATATATATATATATATGTATATGTATGTATATATGTATGTATGTATATGTATGTGTATGTATGTATATGTATATGTATGTATGTATATGTGTATATATGTATGTATGTATGTATGTGTGTATATATATGTACATATGTATGTATGCATATGTGTATATATGTGTGTGTATGTGTGTATATATACATATATGTATATATATGTGTGTATATGTGTATATGTATGTATGTATGTATATATATGTGTATGTATGTGTATATGTGTGTATATGTATATCTGTGTGTATATGTGTGTATATATGTATATATGTATATATGTATGTATGTATATATATATATATATATATATATATATATATGTGTATATATATATATATATATATATATATATATATATATATGTGTATATATGTATATATATATATATATATATATATATATATATATATATATTTGTTATAAAAATTTTCGTTATAATTTGTTAATGTTGAAAAAGTTTGTTTTACTATAAATTCTTAATGTTGAAAAAATATTTTATGTGGTATTGAATTTGAAAAACAAATATTGTGAATAGTTTTTTTTTATGTCATGTTTCAAAACCATTTGTCTATAAAATTTTAATAATTTTTATTTCCTGAAGATGTTAACAAGCTGTTAACGAAATATCGAATAAAAATTAGACCAAATATAATTTGATAAAAAACGACCATAAGCTTGATTAATATTATAACATACAAATATGTATATAATTTATTATTATTATTTTTCTTTAATTTTTTGTTTCAAATAAGTGGGCCAAGCAAGGACCCCTGTTGATTTTTATGAGTAAATGGGCCAGGAAGGACCCCTGTTGGTTTTTGTTCGTTGTGAGCCATGAGGGACTCCTGCTGATTTATTTTTAGTGAGTCATGTGGGACTCCTGTTGAGTGATATTGACGGTTATGATAACATTATCTATTTATTTACTTATTAATTTTACAGTCTATGAATTTACAATTCTTACAGACTATTTACATACATGCATATACGCATATACAGATTATAATTCAAAGAAATATCAATTATTGGCTGTTATTTAATGCAAACAAAATATTTCGTTTAATCAAATTTTCACTGAAAGAGAAATCAACATAATAATATATCTTGTTAAAGTCCTTACAGCATCTAATAAAAGGATCAGAATTAGCGTAATTTGTTCTTAGAAATTTAATATTAAGTAGACAGAAGAAACGAGTAGGACGTTGAGGAACACAAAATGATAAATTTTCAATTAAGAATTCAGATCTTCGACTACTTAGGGATGGTAACTTAATAAGAGCTAGTCTAGCTTTATTAGAAGGCAAACAAAAAGGGGTTCCATTGCAATCTTCGAAGACAAAATATTAAAAATTGTTTTTGTACAGATACAATTGTGTTGATGTAAACCTTATATGTTGGATCCCATATTATTGACCCATATTCCAAAATGGGACGAACAAGCGATGTGAAAAGCTGCTTAGTAACATAAGGATCTTCAAATTCCTTTGCCCAGCGTTTGATGAACCCCAGTTGACTTCTGGCTTTTCTAACAGTTAGAGATATATGTTGAATAAAATTAAGTTTTGGATCTAGTAAAATTCCAAGATCTGTGAAAGTGCAAACATTTTCCAGCTCATAATCACCCAAAAAATGGTGTGAATTATATATAATGCAGTTTACTCAATAGAAGTTTGTGGTTAACTTTATCAAATGCTTTACAGAAATCTGTGTAGACTACATCAGTTTGTTTTTTATTGACAAAACCACGATTTACCAAAGTTGTAAATTGTATGAGGTTGGTTATAGTTGAGCAGCCTTTACGAAAACCATGTGACACAAATTACTTGTAATTAATTTTTAAAAGAGTTTCGGTATAATACTCAGTTTAGCGATTCCTCTGTAATTTTTAATGTCAGTTTTGGTACCAGATTTAAACAACGGAATAATATAAGAATTCTTCCACATTTCAGGGAATTTTCCAACTTTAATTGAAAGGTTGTACAATAATGTAAGAGGAAACACTAAGGCATCAGCACACTTAATTAAAACACAGCTAGGAACATTATCAGGTCCACTGTTGTACGAGAATTTCAGTTTTTTTAATCCATTAATCCAGGACAAAAATTTGATTGCAACCCAGTAGTAATAATTTGATCAACAGAATAAGTAGATGAAAAGAAATCCGCAAACAAATTACTAATTTCAGCCTCGTTATCTGATTCTTTTTCATTTAGTTTCATAGTGGACGAAAAGGAAACTGATTTTCTTTTTAAGTTCACGAAATTGTAGAAAGACCTTGGATTTTTCTTCAAGTTGTTTTTAATTTTTTGTATGTAACATTTATAACATTTAAGATTTAACATGTTATAGTCGGCACGGGCAACAGAGTATTTTTTATATTTGTTTTTCCTATTTTTAAGTTTGGAAAGAAACATTGAATTCCATGGAGGTCCAGATACTTGAGAAGCGATTTGTTTAGGAACACATTGGGTCAAGATCCAATAAATCCTATCGTAGAATTTTATTGTTATGTGATCAATAACATCGGGATTGTTTTCTAAGTTCGAAGCTACGAGTAAATTGTGCCAGTCTGTATTGTGTAGAAGTTCGATTATTTTGTTATAATTTGCCCTTTTAAAACATAAACTCTTGACTTTTGAGTTGTACGCAGAACGAGATATATAAACAGATGGAAAACATGTAGATATTAAGATTGGGGGATGATAACAGTCCTCCGGTAAGGTTAAAGGATCAGTGCGAAGGACAGACGTGTCAACACAATCATTTACAAAAACCAAATCTAAAAGCTTATGGTTATCATTAGATATGCCATTTATCTGATAAAGATTCATATCCAATAAGCAATCAATAAACTCGTTATATTTCAGACTAAAAGTAGAATTATATGGTGTAAAGCAACCATTATCAGCCGAAAAATCCCAAAAAATCGTTGGCATATTGAAGTCACCAACTGCGATGATGCTATCATTATGATGAGACATATGCACAACAGTTGAAATAGCATCCGAATGCTTTCTATAAATTATTTCAGGAGAATTTGGGGGAATATACGAACAGGTTATGAAAATTTTTTTATGATTTATTTTTACCAAAACACCCATAAACTCAATATCCAGTGAAGAAGTAAACGATAACTTTTCGGAAGAAAGCACGATATACGTAATGAATCATGAGGGACTCCTGTTGCTGCGGAAAAAGGTGATTAGTAGAGTAAATTGATTAAGTGGTTCGGAATCGTAATTGACATAAAACAACAAGTTTAGTGATTGGGAGCGTAATTATACCGTTTTGCGTGCGAAGTTCAGCGACTCGAACGTGACCGTCTGTATCCGCGTTATTTTTTTAACGTTTTTAATGACGACCAAGTCGTTAACTGCAATTTCCCTTTGTGGATGTTTCCACTTGTATCGTTTATGTAACTCAACGAGATATTCCTCTTTTCATCTTTTACGAAACTGGTGAATTAAAGATCTGACTTTACGATATCGATTAACAATACTGTCCGGGCTATCGTATATTGTTGGTTCTGGGGGCGCCAGAATGGCGAATCCAATTAAAAAGTGTCCTGGCGTTAAAGCGACTGGTTCACCAGGATTATCAGGCATAGGACATAAAGGGCGTGAATTCAGACACGCCTCTATTCTAGCCAAAATGGTCGACAGTTCCTCAAAGGTATATTTACCGTTCTGAACTTTCTTTCTAAAATGGAGTTTAAAACTTTTTACTTCCGCCTCCCATAGTCCGCCCATATGAGGGGCACCGGGTGGTATGAAGCGCCATGTCAAACATTTATGCCCAAAAGTGGAGTACATTCTTGCTTGACATTCTTTTAAAAAGGTTCGAAAATCATTAGTTACCTCATTCGAAGCGCCAACAAAATTTGTGCCATTGTCAGAATATATGGTAAGTGGTCAACCTCTTCTAGAAATGAATCGATTGAACGCTGATAAAAATATATCCGTTGATAAATCTGACGCTGCTTCTATATAGCCTTTGTCGCGAAACATACAAATATGCACACATACCCCTTTGTTGTTTTGCCTGATCTACCCTTATGAGTTTTCATATCGAAAGGACCAGCGAAATCAACCCCAGTGTTCGTAAATGATCTATCAATGGTGACGCGTTCAGGTGGTAGAGCCGCCATTATCTGACTGCATGAACGTTGCTTATCAATTATACGCCGTTTGCAATGATGAATTGTCGTACGGATCAAAACTCGCAGTCGCGGCGTCCAATATTCAAATCTATAGACTCGAAGCATTAGTTGATTACCACCGTGAATGGTAAGCAAGTGTATAAATTCTGCTAACAATTTAGCAAATCGACAAGACTAAGGAAGAATAATAGGATATTGTTCACGAAACGATAACGAAGGTGATTTGGCAAGCCGGCCATTTAATCTCATCACGTTATTTTCATCGAGAAACGGATTCAATGTAAATAGTGAGCTTTTGGAAGGTAATTGTACTCCTCAGCATAATAGGCCTTCTGAGCGACAATAGTCAAACATAATTTGACGACCTTAAGTTCTTCATTAGAAATAAGAGCAGTTTCATGATTAAAATGTCCCTTATGAGCTGAATGCGTGGCATGAAAAAATCTAAAAACGTATGCCAATACACGCAACGCTCTATCTAGCGAAGAAAACCTATCCAAAATAACTTCAAATTTTGAAAAGTATGAAGCGTGAACCTTGACACTTCTACATTCAACCTCTATAGTAAAATTACCTAGGGTGTGAATATTCCAATTATCTTTGTTTTGGCTCAACCATGATGGACCGTGCCACCAGAGTTCACTTTCCGATAAAGTGCTCGGATCTACCCCCCGGCTGCCAAGATCGGCAGGATTGTCTTCTGATCGAATGTGAAACCAGTTATGATTTCCTGTGTTTTCCTGAATTCGACATACTCTATTGGCCACAAAGGTGGACCAAGAACTTGGGGTTTTGCGTAGCCATGCTAAGACGATCGTAGAATATGTCCAGCAACATATATTTGTAATTGGAATCTCTATTTCCCTTACAATATTTTTCAAGAGTTCAGAGGCTAATACTGCACCACACAATTCAAGCCGTGGTAATGAAACACATTTTATTGGCGCTACCTTCGTTTTAGCAGTCAATAAATTAAAAACTATTTCTCCGTTGGAATTTTCAATTCGTATATAAATTGCCCCCGCATAGGCCTTTTCGGAAGCATCCGAAAATACATGAAGTTCAACTTTCGAAAACTTGTAATATTTTAGGTATCTTAATAAAGTTAACTTCATTAAAGGATTTGACAAATTTAGCCCATTTCTTTTCTGTTGAAATTAGAAGAAATTCATCCCAGGCAATATTATCACGCCAAATGCGTTGCTGTGATAATTACTGGACTAACCCATCCAACAGGATCAAAAAATTTGGCAATAGCAGACAATACTTCTCTCTTCGTATATCCTGACTTGACTTCTAGAGAACATACCTGGGAAAAGAATGAATCTAACTGAGTGTTCCAGAAAATCCCCAAGGATTTCCAAGCATCCACTAAATATTCGGATTTCAATCCCTCTAAAATAGCGAACTTATTCGACGTCCATTTTCTAAGTTCAAACCCAGCTGATAACAACGCGGAAGTCAATTGGTTTTTTGCCGACACAGCAGTAGAAATATCATGGGCTCCAGTTAGGACATCATCCACGTACATGACTTTTTTGAGAATATTCGCTGCCATGGGATACGTTTCTCCACAATGCTCTGCCAATTGTTGTAATGCAAATGTTGCTAAATAGGGAGCACAATTTAACCCAAAAGTCACAGTTTTCAGCTCATACTCCTTTATGTTTTCGTCCGGTGAATTTCGATGAAGAATTCGATGAAATGCAGTACGCGAAGGATGAACCCAAATTTGACGATACATTTTAGAAATGTCACAATTAAAAACGAACTCGAACAGCCGCCAACGCAGAATCAAAGTAATTAAATCTGATTGTAAAGTAGGTCCTATAGTCCGATTTGATGCATTAAAAACTACTCTTAATTTGGTAGTTTTCTATTCAGGCTTAATGACCGGGTGATGTGGTAAGTAGCATGAATTAGTGATGGCTTGATTAATGGATTTAACGGGTCGCATGTGTCCCAGTTTCAAATATTCCATTATGACTTCATCATACATGCCTTTTATTTCCGATTTTCGAAAGATAGACGATTCGATGCGAAAGAATTGTCTCATAGCGCTTGATTTCGATATTCCCAAGCTCACATCATGAGGAAACTCTGGCTTAAAAGGTAATGATACAATATACCTACCATTTGAATCCCTCTGAGTGGTATTTTTATAAAGATCCTCATAAAATTTATCAGATGGGGACTAAGCTTTCCCCCCGGGAACTTCTTCCAATTCCCAAAACTTCAACAAAGTTTTGTTCAAGTAGACTTTTTCAGAAAATGTGACAGAGGTGGTGAAAACATTAACTGAATAAATTTTCTATGAATTTATGGGCCCTGTCAAAATCCAGCCAAATACTGTTTTTTGACACATGAGAGATCGAACAACATTGCGGCGAACTTCATTTAAAATTATGCTAGGATATAAGTCAGCCCCTAGTAATATATCAACCGGCCTGCATCAACATCCGCTAATTTTAAATTGTTTAACGCACCACTTATTGCTGAAGGACAAACAAATCACGGCAAATTCTGTGAAATCGAGGGTAATACGAGAGCATGTGTTTCTAAATTAATATTTTTGTCCAATGGTGAACCAATTCTAATTGGACAAACTTTTGTTGACGTAATAGAAGCGTAGGATCAATCAATGACATTGCTGGATACGTAGTATCCTGGTATATGATTGATATCATAGCAGTTCCTAATAACACAGATGAATTCTGCGCAACATGAAAAACTTGCCGATTGAAGTCTGTGGAAGCTGCTACTGCAGACATTGATGGTCTATTTTCAAATGACCGAGCATCAGAATTTAAATTTACATTATTTGCAAATTTAAATATTTGCAGAATTGGTAGTAGTATTAGCTTTAGAGTCGTCGCGATGAAGCATAGTACGATGCTCTTGATTGCATTTAAAACATAGATGATCGCTTGTAGAATCTTTTATCACATGAGATTTTGATAAGCAATTGACACAACAATGATATTTCTTTATAGTGAAATATCTCTCACTAACTGACAAATTCCTAAATCGGCGGAAAAATCTTAAAACATGATTTTGTTTTGGACATAGTATGCGAGTAATCATAGGGCTCTTAGTAAAAACGTGAGCCTTTACTTTCTTTTCATTTTCCGATTTAGTAAGATCACATATGCAATCCAGTGTTTGAATTCGTTCTGGCAAGAACATGTCTCAATCCTTCCAAAGAGACAAAGCAGTTTTGTTCTTTATGCTTCGTTCCCACAGCGTAACTGTTTGAGAAGGCAGATGTTGAATACAAATAAACACTACGATCGGATACCAATTTGTAGTATCAATTTCGTAAATTGACATGGCAGTCAAAAATCCATTTATCCCTCTTTGTAAAGTTTTCAGAGACGAACTACTTTCCTTCCCGATAGTTTCTAATGAAAATAGACACTTCAATTGATTATTATTCAGCATTCGAGGATTCTCATAAGTATCTTTAAGATTTCTCCAAGCTATATCGAAACCCTGATTCGACAAAGGGCATTTCGATACAATCTCCTTTGCCTCACCGCTAGTCTTGCGTAACAAATTACATAGCCGTTCAATATTACTAAGTCTCGAATTATTGACGTATAGCGCGGAAAATAAATCTCGAAAAGTAGGCCAAGACAAATAATCACCAACAAATACATCTACATCACAGGGAGGTAAGCTCATAGAGGGAGTTAAAATATCACCTCTATTACTATCTGACTGTATATCTTTTTTTTTTAATCTAACACATCGCATTCGTGTTTTTTCTTCCTTATGTTCCCTAAACACTACACATACGAGGCACAAGTAGCTCTATATTTAGCTGTAATTACCTCCAAATCTGTAACCACAGTGTCTTCAACGGTATCAATGCCTTTCGGAGTCTTTAAACCATAAAGACACTTTTCGTAAGTCTGTTTGACTTTCTTCCATAAAGGAGTTAATTCTTCGTCATGCCTCAATTTCGTTGAAACAACCTTCAAACATGACGATAGCATCAGTGCCTCTAACAAATTTTTCCAATGCACTAGTAGCCATTTTATATAAAAATTCGACTTATATAATTCGTCACTACCAATCAAATAGATTTTAAATTTAATTAAATATCCAAATAAAATTGGATTATATTATGAAGAATTTAAATTGAAGATACCTGGTAAAGTGACCACAAATTTGATGGAAAGAAGAAATAAACAAATGTATAAATATTCCTACTCGTATAAATAAACGGTATGGATTATAATAATTAATATTAATCGTATTAATTCTATCACGGCTCAGTTTACAAATTAAACTCAATGCAAGATATGTATTATAAATATATTGAAAGTATATGTAATTACTTAAATAATAAATTTGCACTAAGTTACATGTAAACACAAATGCCGAACAATTTCTATTCATGTATAGAGTATATATATGTATATGTATTTATATGTGTGTACAGAACAGCACGTAAAATTTCCAATGACAAAAAGCGTAGAAGCCTTATAGATATATCTTCCGATAATTTTTTATTAAAGTTGATCACAAATAATCATTATATTATCAAAAAAATTTTCTTTATTATGGCTGTCTGTCGAAACAAAAGAAAACAAACGCAGCTCTGAGTATAAAGGTATTGATCACTTAATGTAACAAAAGGTACTTAAATGATGAACTTTTTTATCTTCGCGCTCGATTTATTTCTTTTCTTTTATCAATTACTTTTTTCCATGTACACAAAACACATAAACTAAGTATGTATATAAGTATGTGTATGTGCACTTTAATATTTTTGTTGTTATCAAGAATTCCGATCACTTTTAATCAATTTACTGACCTTCTTCCTTATTAAGTTGTGTGAAGACTTCTAATAAATATTCCTCGTAAAGGGCTGAATTCTTCTTGAATCTCTTAGTGTTTAAATCCGACTCGAAGGACCAATGTTTCGGCGTTTATCCGAATAGGTTACCAAATAAATAAAAACACAAGAATTCAAATTAAATTCATATATACATTTGTAGAAATTCCTCACGATTTGTTTGATAAATTACCTCGTAAAGGCGTATGCTTGTTAATAGAATATTTAACAAAATGTACCCGTAAGGTGTATAGTTTATAACAAAAGTGCTAGAATATACCCGTAAGGTGACTTATGTTATCAAAAGACGAAAGTATAATAATAAAAGGTATAACTATTTTCTTTAAAGTGGCGCAACAACACTCAAGTACCGGTAAAATTCCACTTACTGAAAACCATAAAGGTTTCCAACAAGGTTGAAACAAAGATTATTTAGATTACATTAAATAAACTTAAAAACAGTAGAACCGTGGTTTAATAACTTCGTACTTAAACATATATATATATATATATTATATATATATATATGTATATATATATATATATATATATATATATATATATGTATATATATATATATATATATATATATATATATATATATATATATGTATATATATGTATATTATATATATATATATATATATATAATATATATATATGTATATATATATATATATATATATATATATATATATATATATATATGTATATATGTATATATATACATATATATATATATATATATATATATATATATATATACATATATATATATATATATATATATATATATATATACAATATATATATATATATATATATATATATATATATACATATATATATATATATATATATATATATATATACATATATATATTATATATATATATATATATATATATATATATTAGACCTAAGAACGCAATTTCTGGAGGGTAATAAAAGTTTTAAGTTAATGGGTACCTGATGTAAGACGACCGTGATCGCTTAAAAGACGTTGCGTCTACTCTGGAAAATATAAAATATTGTGAACTACTGTTTTTTCGCATAAGTCGGGGTAATGAAAAAGCTGCCCTGTTAAACAGTGATACGGGGCCGTCACACGGCAAAAATTAGCATACGGTAGGCATAGTTAATATTACGGAAGCAGTTAGTTCAAATTTTTAAAAGGAACGAACATTTCGCTGTTCGAGGAGCCATTGAACATCCATGCAAATGATGAGACTAAGGTCACAAATTGTAGTTTGCGGAAAGCTAAGTTAACGTTAAAACTTTCGAATCTTAATTATAACGAAACCAAAAATAATTTTGATCCGCATTAAAAAGCTGTTGAAGAAACTGAAGAGTATCCCAGATAATGAAGTCAAGGTTATGTAGCTCCACTTCCTAATAAAAACTGAGACTTTATCGGAGAAAATCCCCACATGATATGTACTTCAAAATTTTCGATTTATGAAAAATATGTTTATGGTTCTGTGCTTTTTAGAATGTTACCAGTAATTCCGTCTCTATTACATCAAAAAAAGTAAAACATCGAAATTAAAAATATGAATTTGTCATATAGATGTATTGTTTTATTGATTATTAATTGTACTTACACCTACAACTATTAATAAGCCTGATTATGATTGGCCGTCTTTCGCCTTTAAAATCAACAACTTGTAATAGAAGACGGAATTTTCTTTGATCTGCTACAAATAATCGATTCGAAGAAAAACTACAGTCATAATCAGGCTGCATAACATTAATTAGAAATTAGATATTTAACTTTTCAGCTAATTTGTACCCTGTATTTATTGACACAACATTTAAAATATCTTCATACATATACGAAGACACGACATATCGCAACTTTTAATGCAAACGGCAACAACTACACAAAAATTCTAAATCGAGTATTGATTGGTTCTGTGTAGCAAACTACGTCGGCAGGTAAACTTTTAGACCTATACTAACTAATATTACAAGTTTATTTCACAAATTCAAACCGAAGTAATTACTTATGTATGTACTCTTGTGGGAAGAACTACTTCAGCTTCCACGTTTAAAATATACAAGAGTACTTACGTCCGTTTGCATTCAAGGTGACGAAGTACATAGTATTTTTAATCAGAAAATTTGTTATTTATCTATTAGGATGATTTGAACTCCATATTTATTCAACTAAAACTGTCTCTTAATAAGTCAATTGTTTTGACAAGCCTTTCAGTAATTTTTGGAAGACTATTAAAATAACTTTCGCAAGGGAATTAATACAAAAAGACTTGTGCGAGGAAACCTATTTTTTAATTATTACTGTTTTGGTTTCTTTAGAAAATTTTTTTATGTGAGTTGTTACTATTTTTTCCCTAATAATAAAACCGATAACAGTGGTATCAGTGATACCTAAAACTGACGCTAATTCAAGCTCCTAAAACAATTAATTTCAGATGCAATTCGATAGCATTCATTTCTATGAACGGGCATAGTAGGAGTAACACTTATGTTTAGAAGATATTTGTCCAAAAGTAATATATACAGATATAATTGATATAAGCATTTTTTTGTTAATTTAACAGCGTGAAATTCTCCGCATTTCCTATTGCTTAAGCTTTTAACATGCATAAACATACTTTAGATATATATATATATATATATATATATATATATATATATATACATATATATATATATATATATATATATATATGTATATATATATATATATATATATATATATATATATATATATATATATATATATATATATATATATATATGTATATATATATATATATATATATATATATGTATATATATATATATATATATATATATATATATGTATATATATATATATATATATATATATATATATATTGTTAATAAACTAATTTTTTGACATATTGTCATTGTACTACTATAATATTGAAATTTATTTGTTGGGGTGGTTAAGCAATGTCTATATGCATTTCATTGGCGCTCTTTACCAAATCGTCAGTAGACTTCAACCACAGTTTTGCAAAGTTTCAAACTTCTCAACTTATTAAAAGACTTCCAAAAACCATCTGAGAATTATGTTAAATAAATTAACTATAAAATTCACAAACAATTTCAAAAAATCACATTATAATAAGTGTAGCAGGTTATGAAACTTATACAAACCAAACCCAAAAAAAAAATTGTTTGTTGGGTTTGGTTTGTATAAGTTTCATAGCCTGCTACACTTATTATAATGTGATTTTTTGAAATTGTTTGTGAATTTTATAGTTAATTTATTTAACATAATTCTCAGATGGTTTTTGGAAGTCTTTTAATAAGTTGAGAAGTTTGAAACTTTGCAAAACTGTGGTTGAAGTCTACTGACGATTTGGTAAAGAGCGCCAATGAAATGCATATAGACATTGCTTAACCACCCAACAAATAAATTTCATATTATATATATATATATATATATATATATATACATATATATATATGTATATATATATATATATATATATATATATATATATATATATATATATATATATATATGTATATATATATATATAATATATATATGTATATATATATATATATATATATATATATATATAATAATATACATACCAGATATATTTGATATAGTAGGACAGGCCGAATGTGACTTTTTCATCTAATAAATAATAGAACATCAGATGATCTTTTATTTTGATGGGACATTGTTGTGATATTGTAATCATCACAATCATATAAAGGTTGATTTTGACGTGAGGTTGCATTACGATCCTTGCATTTTTTCTCTTTCTTAGATTTTTTGCCAGAAGTTTTATTTCGATAAGAAGATGAGGATGCATTTGTTATCTCTTTGATAGTAGGGAGCTCATACTTGAATTAGTATCTTGTATATCAATTACAACAGAAGGACATCAATTGCTGAGGTAAAATTACTGATAACGTCATTGTTAGATGGTATGCATATCAAATCGGAATTTGAATTCGATGAATGTTCGATTATATATGTTTCAACAGGTGTTGTAGAACCGACAGCAGGTTCAGGTTTATCCCGTGTAATCTTTCGACAAGAGGTAGGTGTACTGCATAGGCCAGTAAGTAAATTAGCAAAGCTGACTGGTTGTTCTTGCGGAGATATTGATTCGTTACTTATCAGGTTTTCTAGTTTCCGTTTCTTTCGAACAGTTGTAGAACTTTTGAGCATCTTAGACCCCATAGCAGGATTTGATACAGAAACTAAAAATTCATTTGGGTTGCATTTTTCTTGAAGATCAACGGGCGATGAAGGCTGCGAACGATAAGGCAGTTCTTCAACTGGTTGTTGTCTAACAGTATTTAGATATTGTTGACGATGGTAATGCTGATTATTAAATTGTGGGTTTGATATATGCGAAGCGGAAACTGCGTTATCAACAATTGTCACATTAGAAGTTAAACTTGTTACAGAGCTGGAGCAAATGGCGTTTGCGGTAGACGCATTAACTATACCGGATGATGTTATTGATAATTCATTTGACTGTTGCATTCCTACCATTTCCCGCCATCTTTTAAGCAACGACTTAGCACGCCGAGATAGATGTTCACATTTTGTACGTCTTCTAAGTTGATTAATATATTTCGCGAGTCTGGTGGCTTCCAGTTGTTCCTTAGTAATCGTTGTTCCTTCCAATGCGGAAATAACAGACAAAACTGTTTCCATACTAACGACCTTAAACGACAAAATCAATCATAATAAAAACGGACACTATTCAAATATGCCAAGTGTTATTCTTACATCGTAATTTTGATCAAGTGCCTGAGATAATCGCAAGGTAAGATCTAGTATGTGCTTATTGTTCATTTATAACTTTCGAACCGTGTGTGAGTAGATGTTTCTAACACAAAAGATATTTATATATACATATACATACTATATATACATATATTTTTGTACATATATATATATATATATACAGTGAAAGCTCTCTTTGCGGACAGCTCTTATAAGCGGACATCTCTTTAAAACTGACAA
>OY776281.1:17444537-17537037 GCA_963675445.1 Linnaemya vulpina
TCATAGTAAATACCTGAAATTGTTTGTCTTTAAGGTCATTGATAGATATTCTGGATAATGCATCTGCCCCAACGTTCTCTTTTCCTTTAATATATTCTACAACGAAGTTATATTCTGAAAGTTCTAATCGAATTTTTGTCAATTTTGATGATGGATCTTTCATATTGAATAAGTAGACTAGCGGTCGATGGTCCGAACGAACAGTGAAAAAGGTGCCATAAATATATGGACAGAAATGTTTTATTGCGAAATGAATCGCTAGCAACTCAAGCTCAATAATTGGTTTCTTTTGTTCTGACTGGCTAAATGCTTTAGAAGCGAAATATACTGGTAAGTCATCTCCGTTTACGTTTTGGCTCAAAACTGCTCCACATCCTACTTTAGAAGCATCCACCGTAATTAAGAACGGTTTACTGAAGTCTGGATATTGCAGTATTCTTGGAGATATTAATGCTGCTCGTAGTTGATCAAAAGAGTTCTGACATAGGTTGTTCCATACAACATGAGCTTTTTTCTTGTGATAAAATTTAACGGTGCTGCCAGAGTAGCAAAATTTGGAATAAATTTTCTATAATAGTTGGCGAATGGCACAAAACGTTTCACTGAGTCTTTGTCAGTTGGAATTGGATACTTTTCTATAACGCTTTTCTTCAAATCATCTGGCAAGATACAATTTGCTGTGCACTTGTGTCCAAGAAATGAAACTTCAGAGCGGAAAAAATTACACTTGTAGGGATTTATTTTTAAGTTATTATTCCTCAAAACTTCAAAAACATCTTCCAAATTTTTTATGTGGTGTCTTTTGCTACATCCGATGATAATAATATCATCAATGTAGAGAAAAGTCTTATTTGGTGCTAATCCAGAAAAAGCAATTGACATCATTCTTGCGAATGAATTCTGCGCAACATTTAAGCCAAAAGGTAAAACTTTCCATCTGAAAGTTCCAATATCGGTACTGAATGATGTGATGTCACGTGAGTCCGGATGCAGTGGGATTTGGTGAAAACCTGAGAACAAGTCTACGATAGAAAAATATTTTGCGCGTCCAATGTTGTCTAATATATCGTCAATTCTAGGTAATGGAAGTTTGTCCGCGATTAACCTTTTATTTACTGCACGAAAATCAACACACATTCTAAAGGATTTTTTGTCATTGGAACTGTTTTTTGGAACTAATATCAAAGGACTGTTGTAGTTGGAGCTGCTTGATTCTATTAAACAATTGTTCAATAACTTTTCGACTTGAGTATTTACTTCTTTACAATTTTTGTTCGTAACAGTTGGTAATTGTCATTTTGTCATCCTTTAAAGCAAAAATATCTGCAAATTTTTCAATAAGCGGTAACAAGTCATCTCTAACATCACTTGGCATTTGATTCTGCAAGATAGACGTAAGTTTTGAAATGCGTTGATAGTCTATATTGTAGTTATTTAAAGAGTAAATGTCAAAATTTTGTAAGATTTCCGTTTTAATATTGTAATTTTTAACACATTTGATTTCCGATTTCCGTGAAACTCATTCCTATTATTGCCACGATAATACCTTTGAGTTCCCCTGTCAACAAAACTGCGATTATTTCCCCTATAACTACCTCTGAATTTTCCACAACTAAATGTTCTGCCTCTGGAACGATTTGATCTGTTTGTTTGTTGAAAATTACTATTTCTGTGTGTGAAAATTACGTAATGAAAATACCTGTCTTTCCTTAACTTCATTCGTTTGTTCAACTATTAGTTTTGCCACAACTTCTTTAGGGTTAGTAAAAGCTGTTGAAGCCAAAATAAATTTTACTAGGTCGGTTTTTGCGTTCATACGACATACTGCCACCGTTTGCTCAATAGCCATTTCTTCCGCTTTTACTTTAGTTATACCTTCAATTACTAAAGAGCGTTTTAGAGCATCAGCCAATTCCTCTGCGTGCTTCGCAAAATCTTCGTAGTTATTGTTCCTGACATTTAACGCTGCAATTTTGCCAGCTACAACCTTTGAGCTATCTGGTTTAAGTTTAATTCTCAAAGGAAGTCTTATGTCCGATACGCTATTTACACTTTCAGGTAAAGCTTCGCGAGCTTTGCCTTCAAGTTTTGATTTAAGAAAAGTTATAAGTTTTCAAATTTTCTTCAGTTAATTCTTCTACTAGTTCCACTTTGTCGAGAAACGATTCTAAAGCTAAGGGATTACCGTCATAGTGTTCCCTTATTATACCTGAACACATTCTAACAAACATTCTCTTCTGCTTAATTGTTGCCATTGTTATTTCGGATTTTATGATTTCACTTTTTACTGAATCACTGTCTTCTTCGTCTGAACTTTTATAGTCTTTACTTATTAACGATTCACCAACATCAACTAGTTCGAGCAAACCAACATCCTCTGGTGCTTTTGCATTGCAATTTAGTTTTTCAAAACACAATATCAACTTATTTCTGCAAATTTCAACTTTTTTAAGATATTTGCTTTTATCGTTTACCGGTAAAGATTTAACATAAACCTATGTATATTTTATTATTGAGTTATAGGCGCCTGCTAATAAAAGTATATATTCGTTTATTTTCTTACTATTTTTGCTCAGTGGCCGACTTTGCAGTACCCGTTTCTCTATGCTCGCAAAACTTTTTAACAATTCTTTAAATTCTTCGTTAACAATATCTGACATTTGTTGAATAAATATTAAAAGTATTTTAAAACTTATGTATATATAATATGTCCGATTTTCTATAGGCTGTAAATTCTTTTATAAGGATTGAAATAAACATTTAAAAATTTTTTTTCGTGATATGTTATATAAGAATGTTAAAAATTAGTAAAATGTTGTTTGTTGAAGGTACGAACTATTCATAAACATCAATGTTATATGAAAATGATTATTTGGTGGCTTATTTCCACTACATGTATGTATGTATGTATGTTTTTGAAATATTAAGTGAAGTTTTTTTTAGATTTTGTATTTGTTGTTTTTTTTCATACTCTTAAAAACACAAACGCTTTTCTATAAATAATCGCTTCTTCTTTTTTCTGTTCTTCTTTTTCAAGTTTAAATTTCATTTCATTTTAAATTTAAATCCCGAGTTGTATAACCGGCTTTCTCTTTTCTTTGTTTAATAAAATAAATGACAAGAACAGTTCTCTATTTTCTTCATTTATGTATTTCTCTTTGTTGTATTTTTGTTTTTTTTGTTTTAATTCGTTTCTTAAACAAGTGTTATAAATACTTATGTTTATGTTAATTTTGTATATTTATATGATATACTTATGTATATGTGTTTATATATGTATAAATGTAATGTTAATTAAGTCATAAATTTTATCATATATTAATATCGATAATAACATTAAATATAGATGTTAATTGTTATGATTATGTATGTTTCATATATTTACGTATAGTATATACATTTTAATATAAAAAATTAACTTCTAAAAACTCCCTTTGATGATTATGTTCTGAATACGTACTGATAACATCTATTTTGATTATAATTTTGCTGAAGATTAATGCTGCGCAACTCCGTTTCTTATTATTAATGATCATTTTTGGAAGCTGAATGTTGTTGTTTCATAACTATTGTGAGTGTTTTCTGTTTATTATGAATTACGAGTTGAAATTTATTTTCACGATACACATTTGATTAATTTTATGATTTTTTTTCTTCTTGTTCTTTTAGTTGCATAGTATTTTTGTTTATTTTCAATTCTATGCAGTAAATTATTTATAAATGAAATATAAAAATTCTATATTTTGTTTTATTTGTTTGTTTTATTTTTATGTCTATATTCAATATTTGTGCAAATATTTTTAATGTTCACTTTGACTTTTTTTAATTTTTTTTATTCCTTTGTTAACTGTTTTTCAGTCTTTGCTTTTTTGTTTGTTGTTTCATTTTTGATATTCTCTTAAAATTGCTTTTAGTTAACTTTCCTTCTTGTGGTTCTAATTTATAGTTTCATTTTTAAATCACTGTTGCATGATTTCATGTAAAATTATGTTTTAGAACTTCTATGTTGGTACACATTTTGTCAGAATATTAGGTTATGTCCAAACACATCAAATATAGCACCTTCGTTAAAGTTTTTTTTTTGTTTTTATTTTTAACATAGAAAAAGTTTTAACATAAAAATTGCAGAATAAAATTTTGTTTGTCTTTGTACACAGGTGTTATTTTATTTTTGTGTGAAAAACACTGTTACTTCTCTGTCACGGTCGCCATTTAACCGTTCTTACCTTATTTGTTATTTTATTTTATTTTAAAAGATGATCCGCACAGTTTGGTGGCTGAAACAAGTGTAATCATTTTATTTAAAACAATGTTGAGAAACAGCATGAATTATAAATATATCTGTATAACCTAGGGTTGCTAGATTGTTTTATTACAAATGCAGGGATGGCACTACAAGAAAATACACAATTACTTGCCAATAGTAATATGATTCCACGGTGTCATCAGTTCTTTGCAGGTTGATAACCTGTTGCTTAAATAATTCAACGACACATTATTAAAAGTAATATGAATCTACGGTGTGATAAACTATTTGCAGGTTAATAACCTGCACTTTGAATTATTTAGCGAAAACTTTACTTATACATTGGGGATTTTCATTACACCTCCCTTTTTTAAAGAGAAAGCTTTTATAGAGATCATTGATCAAGTGATGTCGATAAAAGCTTTCTTTATAATATTTTCAGTATCTTTTTTTATTATTGATAATATTTTCAGTATCTTAAGTAATTAATTTAAATCTATTAGATAAAAATGGGTATTAATATTTTTACTAACAATATATTTATGGATTTTTTTTTGATAATATAAAATAATATTATTAATAAATTTGTTTTGTTTGTGATGTCCTTTTCGGCTTGAGGTCTTTTTTATAATAAAATAATATTAAAAATTTTTTTTCTTTTAATATATATACATTTCTCCGATATTTCGACCAACTTTCTTGGTCATCTTCAGGGAATTACAATTTTCTAAAGAAAAAACAAAAACAATAAACTACTTAATATTAAATTATTTACAACAACAATAATCATAATTACATTTTTGTAGTCCTAGTGTAGTCACTTGTTTATTCTTCTAAACTTTGTCACCTACTGTTCACTGGTTTTTTTTCTTGTTCTGTGTTTGTTTATTGTATATCTATAGATGTGTGCGCAATTGTCAGTGTCTGATTTATAGTTAATTCTCTTGTCAGTGGGAGTATTTATTTTATATATATGGTTTTATTTTATATAAATGGTTTGGCGTTATTGCTTCCTGATCTGCACACTCAATAGATACATACGTAAGAGGTCTTGAATGTACAATCATTTCTACTTCCATTAATGAGCTTCTCAAACTCTCATCCGTAAATTTTTGTGTTGGGCAAATTTTATATAAGATAGTTTTTATAGACCTTACAAGCTGCTCCCATGCTCCAGGGGCAGCTGGAGGATTGAACTTCCACGATATTCCTTTATATGCCAAATTACTTCGGCTCTTAAAAATCGATCTGCTCCACGAAAATTCGTTCCATTGGCACTAAATATTTCGGCTGGCAGCCCGCGTCTTGCTATAGAATTTCTCAAGCACATAAGAAAGGAGTAAGTTGAAAGACTATGAGCTATTTCAATGTGTATTGCTCTAATTGTCAAGCGTGTAAATATCAAACCCCATCGCTTCAAAGACTTTCTTCCGAATGTAACTACCATCGGACCAAAATAGTCAGTCCCTACGTATGTAAAGGGACGCTGAAATGCTCCCAGACGTGCTGGAGGTAGTGGCGCCATTTGAGGTGGTACGGATTGTGCTGATTCGTTTTTGCACCACTGACAAATTTTTCGTAAACCTTTGTAGACAACTCTTAACTTCACGATAAAGTAGACTTGCCGAATTTCGTTCAAAACTGTTTCAATGGAAGTATATTCTTCAGGAAAGGCTGTCATCTGCACGGACTTATAAATTATATTTTTAGCTAGATTAAGATGGGATACAAGGAATGATTTTCCTACTGACATATTCTTAACTTTCTGATAGCAGCGATCTATATACAGCAACCAATTAGCAACTGCTCGATAAAGTCTAAACCAGCTTGAAAAATATGTGACTTACGAGTGTGAATATTTAAATAATGTGGACGACTTTCTGATGTGCATTTATTTACAATGTCTTCTTCAACTGCATCTGAATTCTTGGGCCACTCGTTTTCAGGACTTTCTAACCAAGAGGGACCATTAAATCAGGTCGTGTAAGCATCATTAGGTGATGATTGGCATAGTCTGCCGCATTCATATCACTAGGAACCCACCTCCAATCTTCAGTATTAGTGTATTCTAAAACTTCAGCCACACGGAACATGACAAACTGCTTGTATCTCCGTGGATCACCCTTGAACCAATTCAAAACAGTTTTTGAGTTAGTCCACATGATTTTTCTTTGTAATTTTATGTTGTGTCAGCTGACTGTTTCCATCAATAACTGCAGCTTGCAGTTCGAGTCTTGGTACTGAGATTGGTCGAAGTGGGGCTACCTCCGATTTTGCAGCTACAAATTTAACCTCTGCCTTGCCAGCATACTCAATTCTGAAATAAGATACTGCTGCGTAGGCGTCTTCACTGGCGTCGACGAATGTATGCAATTCCGCAACGAAATTTTGTTGTAACTCTAGGGAGTAGCAACGGGGGATAGATACGGCGGTAATCGTTGGTAAGTATTTAAGCCAATTTCTCCACTTCCTATAAAACTCTTCATTAAGAGGTTGGTCCCAGTCGATTCCAGTTCGCCATATCTCTTGGTGGATAACTTTTAGATATGGCATAAAACACGCCACAAGCCCAAGTGGATCAAAAAGAGACATTAGTACTTGTAATACTTCTCTTTTAGTAGGTATTATTTCTGAGTTAAGTATTGGTCGCTTGAGTCTGACAAATTTTAAATTTATTTTAAATACGTCACCTTTTGGGTCCCAGTGCAGACCAAGGATTTTTTCCCATTGAGAAGAATTCCAGCTGCACTCAAATGTTCTGTTTACGAAACTCCTTTTTTCTCCCAACTTATCTAATACTTCAATAGAATTCGACGACTAATTTCGCATGCAAAATCCAACTTTAGCATGAACTTCACGAACATTCAAGGCCAACTCAATTGCTTCCTTCACCGTATTCGTTGAATCAATGAAATCAGCCACATAGTTTTGCTTCGTTATAGCATCAATAACCCTTTGATTTGTACCAAATTTTTCTGCGTTAATATTCCGTACATAATGTGAAATACATGGTGAGCAAGATGCCCCAAATGTTAGGACATTTAATTGATAAACGAGTATAGAGCCATCTTCATCCCACCATAAAAAGCGTTGTGAACAAGCATCTTCTTTTCGCACTTTAATCCTATGAAACATCTCGGCAATGTCTCCACATATTGCTATAGGGCCCATTCTAAACTTAAATAAAATTTGTGCTTAATTGGTATAAGAAAATCAGGTCCTTTCATCAAGAAATCATTTAGTGCATAATTTCCAGATTTTGCGGCGGCGTCCCACACAAGACGAATTTTGTCCGGTTTGTGAGGATTTGTAACAATAAATGTTGGCAAATACCAGATTTTACCTCCACTTTCTTGTAAGGAGCTATTTGGTAATCTTACAGCATAATTTTTTCGTTCTAGATTTAGAAGTTGTTTTTTAAAATTTTCAGCTAACGTTGGATCCTTGTTAGCTTTCTTCTGAATACATTTTAATCGGTTTAAAGCTGTTGGCAAGCTAAGTCTGGTTGGGAAAAACTCCACAAAAGGCCCACTTCGTAACGGCCATCTATAAATTTACATGTTTTTTCCAAAATATCAAGAGCCTTTTGCTCGTCTTTTGAGATAAGTGTTTTTCTGGAGCTAAAATACCCAAATTTTCATCAGAAAAATATTGTTTAATAATATCATGTATGTCATCATTTTTTCCACAAATACGTTTATGATAATTAAGCTTTCCGCCGTTAGAACCACCAAATAATGTCCAACCTAGTCTAGTTTTACAAGCCACCGGCTGTTGCCAACCACCTTCACATATCTGTGTTGGCGCTATCAAATTTGGGTTACTGACGCCAATAATCATTGATGGAACAACGTTGTGGTATCCTTCAAGTGGTACATTTTTAAGGTAGGGATATTTTTCTTAAATTTTTTCCACAACAATTTTTTCGGCAGATAAATTTAAATTTTTTACAGCATAAATATTGGTTATAGGAAATATTTTAGAATTTCGTTTTGTAGATGAAATCTTCAGATCTATACGTTGTGAATTATTTTCGGTACGTGTTATATCACCAGTCCACCAAATACACAGGGGATCTCTAATACCGCACACTTCTAAACTCTTAGCAACTTCGTCTTCTAAAAGTGTCAAAGATGACCCGTCGTCCATTAAAGCGTAAATGCTTATGAATTTGTTGTTATACAAAGTTACTGGTACAATTCGAAAAAAGGTTTCATCAAAAGATTTGTGACTATTAAGTGTGCTTTCAGTATTAACTACCATTTGTTCATTGTTGTGCAGTAGAGAATTGTGATTGACGACACATCCACTCACGCCGCAAGGCTTTTGGAACCAACACCTACGGCGGTAATTGCCCAGGCATATACGACATAAATTTTTGGACTTTACAAAATCCCATCTTTCCGTCACTGGCATGTCTAAAAATTTGGAGCACTGAGACACTTTGTGATCTTCGTTACACACTAAACATTTGTGTGATTGTTTTTGGGGTGCAGAGTTGGTACGTGCATTAAGACGTCCTTGTCTAGATGATTTGTTTGTGATGTCAAATACAGGGACGGTGACGCGGCATGTAGCTTCAGCTATATTGTACAACCAATCAGAAAAGTCTAGCAGATCTGGGCGAATAATAGTATGAGAAAACATTGCCCACTGCAACAAAGTGTCGGTCGATAATTTCTCCACCAGTTCCTGTAAAAGAGTAAGATTGGTAAAATAATCATCCAGTTTTGATGCACGTATGGTGGCGCAAATTTTTTAACGGCAAATGCATACTCTACTAAAGCTTCAAGTTTACCCTTTTGAAGTGTAATTTTTCGAACTTCGTCTGTTAAATTGGTTAATACATATTCTGGTCTACCGAAATACATTTTCAATGTCCTGATAATATTCGGCACCATATCGGGTAAAATTAAGCAATTCCGTACAACTTCTCGGGCCTTACCATGCAAACATTTTTGTAATCTAATAAGATTCTCTTCATTACATAACCTGCTACACGAGTACTTCGTTCAAATGCGCTGATGAATATCGCCCACTCTTTGGGGTCATCGTTAAACGCTGGTAGGTCTCTAGAAATAGACTGTCGTGCAATATTGTTAAAATCACTGTTTATAGAATTGGAATTAAGTAAATTAGGATTTTGGCGATCAGCTGCAAAGTTGTTTTGTTCAGGGGACGATCATTTACAAATGTCCTATTAGAGCCGTTAATTTTAGTACCTTGCCATTGAGGTCTTTCAATATTGGGAATTGCTTGTGTAGAATATGCACAATAACATGATTCAATGTTCATTATATTAGAAGATTGACATAAATTTGTGTGTTGTCAACTGTTAAATGATTGTGTATTGTCACCAGCTCTTTGGAAAATATTAAAATTTTTAGAGTTATTTTGCATTCCGTTGATACTCACTGGTTGATAACAATTTTGCATACTCTGTGGACAAGTATTAATACTATTGTCTGCCACTGGCTATGCATTTGTTATTTGGCAGCTGTTAGGAAGTGACTGCTGACTCTCATTGTTTGAGAAGCGTAGCATCTCATACTTTCGTTGCAGATATTCTTTTCTCAATTGTATCTCCTCTTCATTTCATTGTGTTCCTCTTGTAGTGCACGTAAATCAATTAGGTTAGGTTCAGACATTTCTTGTTGTTGTATAGAACAGTTTCGACAGACCCAAGTAAAAACATCTACGCTGTCGTGAATGTTCCCGCAAGCACGAGACATTTGGAGCATGTAGCCATATTTTCGTTATCCGGATTTGTGCATACAATGCAACTTGAGTTTAGGTTTCCACCTTGCATCATCATATATAAGAATTGTAAAAAGAAAAAAAAACAAGTTTTAACAGCAAAGTAGTATGCCGCTTTAAAATTCTGAAAGCGAACTCTTTATTAATTCTTATTTTATGGTTTTCCTCAAAATTTTAAATTACCTTAGTTTTTCAATAATTTGGCTTCAGTCTTTAAATGTAGTGTTTAATTATGCTGTACAATACTAGGCTACAAAACGTCCTTTTTTAAAATTATGTACCCAAGAAATAATTTACAAATACAATTTTTGGCAGTGTTTGGAAAATTTCAATTCAGTCTTCACAGTTGTATATAAAGTTTTCACGAAAACATTTGCATTTTTGGGTATATTTTTAACGGATCAACATTTTAAATACTGTCGGTAACATATATATATATATATATATATATATATATATATATATGTGTGTGTGTGTGTGTGTGTATGTATAAATACATATATATATATATATATATATATATATAAATATATATATATATATATATATATATATATATATATATGTATGTATATAAATATATATATATATATATATATATATATATATATATACATATATATATATATATATATATATATATATATATATACATATATATATATATATATATATATATATATATGTATATATATATATATATATATATATATATATATGCATATATATATATATATATATATATATGTATATATATATATATATATATATATATATATATATATAGATATATAAATATATATATATATATATATATATATATATATGTGTGTGTGTGTGTATGTATATATATATAAATATATATAAATATATATATATATATATATATATATATGTATATATATATATATATATATATATATATATATATGTATATATATATATATATATATATACTAGGTGCGCCCCGCGCTTTCACCCGCGTAAGTCTACATCGCGTGGGAATATCGGGTTAAAAGTAGGCTATGTATTTCGAGCTGGAAATATGTATGTGTATAGCTAGTAATAATCACGATTTTACATTCCCATTCAAATATAATATTTTATTAGGATTGCTTGGTGGTAATACAAAAGTATCTATTTCAATATGCTCTCATAAACTACCTTCTAACGGTAAATGTTATATTTGACAAAAAAAGATATTCAACCTAACCAAAATAAAAATCATTACAGAGGTATCGACATATATTATTTTTTCAAATTAAAAAATTTGAAATATATATTCCCACTAATATTAGTAGGAAGTAGGATATGAGAATGCATGAACGTAAATATATTTAAATATATTTTTTCAATAATAAATTGAAATAATACATTTAAAATTTTCTTTTACAAATTTTTTACGTTGTTGATACGGAACATTTATTAATAGTCTTAACGTTCTTAAACCAGCCATTCGATTTTAAAACTTCGTCTGATGTTTCAGCGAAATTGGGGTCATTTTGTAAATTATTCTATATATAAAAAAGTTACTATTGCTTGCCAGAGTTAAGAAATAAAGCTTCGGACTAAATCTGTAGAAAATTTTAAAAACTTTCAAGATAGCCCCCAGTTCTATTAAATAGCCATTACTTTTTCCTAGCAAGTTAATTCTTTTTTTATGAGTAGGACCCCTATATAGCTCTAATAGGAGTATCGATTTTGGGAGGGATGATACAATTTAAATTCGATTTAAACCTTATAGAATTGTAAGTGGTGGGGAAGATAGCTACAGGTACTTTGTTCCACATACGGACTCTTCTGGGTGAAAAAAGCGTTGAGGGCATAAAAGAACAGATTTCGAGAATAAGTTCTCTGATTTCATTAGACACCATTCCATTAAATAATATATAATCGTCTCGTGCGCGACGATGCTAATCCACTGTTTTCTTTTCCCTCTTCTGTACACGTTCGAGTAATTTCAAGATAGACTTCGATGAGTTATATTACTATGCACGAAAGCTTCAAAGTTTATTCGTCAAAAGCTGTTCGAATCATTTTTTATCTCAATAAAGAATTTTGTTCGTTCGTGAAAATTACTAAAAGTTGCTGGAATATCTGAATTATGTTTATTCGAATGACGGTATCAATAAATGCATACATACATGTCTATTATTTTAATAATATATGTGTAGAACATTTTTTCCTATCATCATTGTCAGATAACACCACTCTTAACGAAAATAGATATTGTCATAAATGATTTTACATCACATGATGATTTTATCTTTTCATGCATTTAAATTTCTAGGTAAAATTACTTCAAAGCTTAAATATTTAACTTTAACTGTGTACTTATACTACCGCCCCCTGTGGCCATGTCATCTTATGTTTATTCTCATCTTTAATATTCATTTCTTAGAAAAATCAAATTGTCATCCATACGTCCATTACATTACTTAGCTGTCATTTGCGCTTTGTTATTCCAAGTCTGATGCGTTTTTGTTATACTACATTTTATAGTGATACACAGAAACGCTGTCGAACGGGATAACCCTACCACCAATTTTTAGCCATATCGGTACAACCGTTCTTGAGTTATAAATAGTGTAACTAACACGATTTTCTTTTATATATATAGATATATATAAATATAATACATATATATATATATATATATATATATCTGTGGATATATATATATATATATATATATATATATATGTGTGGATATATATATATATATATATATATATATATATATTTATTTATATATATATATATATATATACATATATATATATATATATATATATATATATATATATATATAATTAATGTATATATATATATATATATATATATATATATATATATAGTTATTATTGCATCAAAGAGAGATCAACATCATAATATAAAGCTTAAAGTAAGTTATATCATACATAATATTTGTACTAAATTTGTAAAGGTGTTGAGGTTAAGCACTTCTTTTCCGTGATGTGTACGTATATTATGTGAATACCAAATATACACGTATCGTAAAATGTATAACTATAATTGCTTTTGGCCTCAGCTATAAGATAGTTTTTCAGTTATGCTTTATAAAATTGTTTTGTAAGCTTTTATGAACATGGCATATATAATAACTTCTTTAAAAATAAATGTTGCTTCAATTTTAAAACTTTGTATTTTGTTTGTATGAAATTTCGCTTTTGTTTAATTTGATGTTAAGATCAAACTATCAATATATCAATAGTTATATATGCCTAGATGGGTATGTACATATGTATATTCCAAAAAATTAACTGCTAAATTAATGCTAAAAATAAAAACCAAGAACATTTCTGTAAGAATATTTACATATGTACATACATATCGTCATTTAAATTTACAAGAGCCATAAGTTGGGTGGGAAAATTTTACAGGGAAGAAAAAGACTAAAGCTATAAAAATTACGAAAAGAGACAAAATATAAATAACGGTTAAACAAAATAATAGTTTTTATTTTAATTATTAGTAATAATCTGCAAATAAGATAAATTAAAAAGCTATAACCATTGCTTGCTTTTTATGCTTAAAATTCCCACAATGTAAAATAAGAATTTTGCAAAACACTTACAGAATATTAGCAAAAAAAATTATTACTTTGCTTTGCTTATAGTGAATAAGAATGAGTAAATACAAGAACTCTGAGCGTATAAAGAGAATAGTTATTTGCTTTTTTTTTTTGAATTTGTTTGCTTTGATCCCCTTTTGTACTTGGCATTAATCTGAGAATTTTTAAAAAAGCAAATGTTTTTGAATTCAAATGTACTTAGTGCAAAAGCCTAATGCTTATACATACATATGTCAAAGTCAATTTGTGCAACGTCTTCGTATTCATGACTTTTTATATTATAAAATTATTATTAAATTTATTAAGAAAAGATATGATATACAGAACTTTCCGTATTTACAACAAAATATGTAAAATCAGCATTAAACCATAATTGTTAGATGCCACGTTGTATTTTCCTATTATATTTTGCTATTATTACATATAAATCGAATGGATATTTTTTATGATTTTAATATACAGGCAAATCCCGGTATATTGAACGATATAATGTCAGGCCGATTCGTTATACCGAAAAATTCGTTATATCACAAAGTTTTGTAAGTGTTATTTTTATTATTGTTATTGTAGGTATATAAAAAAAATTTATTCAGTTCATATATTATATATATATAATTTTTGATTCCATGTTCCTTAAGGTGCATATTGATGATTTTAGTATTCCGTATTGCATTGCGATGTCAATAAAGCTTTTACCTTTTCTACATTCATCCAAAATTTTTACTTTTTCTGTTACCCATTTTAGATTTACACTTACACTTGCGCAGCTCAACATACAATAAAAAATATGCTACAAATTTATTTAATAAGCTACGGAATACATTCTTACGGTACATAATTTTTTTATTTTTGCTTTGCTGCTGAATGAAGACTTTGTTTTGTTATACAGAGCACAAATTTACAAAACATTCGTCATATAAGGTAGAGCATGTTGGAAAAATGTTGCTAGAAGGGTTTTGTTGTTTCATTTTGCGATATTTTTCTTGTCATTCGTTATATTCAGTATAAAATTAATGTAATATTCGCTATATAATGTTGTTAATGTAAATATTATTTCTTTACACAATAACAAATATGTATATATACTGTAGCCGATTTTAACCGCACGATATCAATTTAAAACTGACTCACTTATTGGTCATTAATTTCCACATAAACTTTAATGTTCTCGATTTAGGATTACAGGTTAATGAAAAATACTATATTATAATTTTTTAAACCCAAGAACCATGGAAAATACCGTTGTACTTTAGTTCCAATACCTACTCGTCTAACGAAGTGCTATCGTCATACATATGTAAGGTTGGTTGCATCACAATTTTGGGTACCTGCGGTAAATTAGACAAAAGTGCAAAGTATTGAAAATTTGCTTTAAGTTTTCATAAATTCCATCTTTAAACTGAAAAAAATTACGAATTTTGTACGAAAAAAATTTCTAAATAATTTCAAAACGATAAGAGATAAAGAAACATTTTTTGACTAAAATAAACACAATTTCGTTACACATCTTCTGGTGTTTTATTTTTTAAAATCGGATGACTTGTTTTCGAGTTACGGTGAAATACGTCTACGTACCTGGCTAATGTAAGGGCAAAAAATTGCCACGCCCACAAAAAAAATCTCGACCTGGTGGAGAAAAAACGAAAACAAATTCGTGTTTAGCGCATCAAAATCCATATAGTGTACATAGTTTTATTTAAAGAAGAGACAACAAATAATTTTTTGCAGAGCAGTGTAATAGTTAGAGGTTTGTAATAGATATGACATTTAATTAACAGATTTTCATGCATAAGGCTATTTTAAAAAATTATGGCAAAAAAACGGCACTAGGGTTATGGACATATTGAAAAAAGGAACAGAAATATTGAACAAATCTAATTTATATTCACAGGAAATAAATTTGTACGATGTTGTAAATTTTCGATAGGTGTTCCACAATTGATGAAAAAATCTAATATACAAATTTATTTATGCACCCTTAATTTAATGGATTGAAAATTTCCAAAGGGCTTTGTACAAATTTACATATCAGTTAACGTCAGTTAACGAAATTGGCTACAAGATTGGTATAGAAACGGAATTATGGAAATGTTTTTTTTTTTTTCAAAAAGTAAATTTACTTAGTCAAGCATATGATTGAATAATTTCAAAGCTAAAAATCTCATTTAAAAAGTAAAGTATTTAGCACTGGAAGCATATCCGTTATATTAACAGAATAAAAAACAAACGGTCAGTTCCTATAGTCATTAAAATCCATGAATGCAAGCTTAAAAGTTTTAACGAAATTTAAATTTTTTTTATAATAATGTTTTTATATCCATTCTTCTAAAATACATGTTAAAGGTTTACACCCTTGGTGATAAAGTACTCTTGTAGACCTTGTTAATGTAGTAGATGTACTAAAAATACTACTGTTTATACATCACTGCAACAACAAATGTACAGAACTTTAATTTCCACACTGTGGTTAAAAAACAAGACCAAAAGCTTTAGTAAACACTTCTGTTGAATTTACCAAAGTTAAACAGCTGATCTTTTTGCCGGCAAAGATATTTGATTTTTAATTTAGACGCGGCATATAAGTATAAAAAATGAGCAAATTTAATTAAAAAAATCCTCCTAAAGCGAAAACGGAAAAAAAAAATTTTTCCCATTTGCTTCGACATTGCGCAATGTTTAGCACAAATTTTAATAACATGGAAAAAGTTTAACTTTTCTAAATGAAATAGAAAAAGTTTTTTCTTTCTTACAATGCCTTTTAAAATCGATGCTCACGCTTTGGGGTAAAAAATAGTAGTATATTTAACAGTTGTAAATATAAACCAAAGGGCGATTACTGCTGTTATTATAATATTTTAGACCATGTTTTGTTTTATCATCTCCTTTTACACCTCATCAAGATATGTAGTAACGTTGAATGAATTATTCAAATCTATAATTTGGTGAGGAATTACAGCATTTGAAAAGTTTCCATGGTGGTTGTGAACTCAGTAAATATAAATTAGTTCCTTATCATATATATTCAAGCAATAGGTCAATTGTTAATAATTCAAATAATTGACATTTTGCTTGAATAAATATAAGTTATTAAATATAAGGTCGAAAAAATTTTTTAAATTAATTTATTCTAAAATCATCATAGTCATTAAATTATAGCAAATTTAATATCAAACTATTTCCGAAAATGCAAAAAAAAATTTTTTAAATACTAAATGTATTAAATATTAAAATCTATCTCATATACAATATGATACAGGTTAATTAAGAGTAGCATGGGAGAATGCGCAGGAAATTATTTACTAGCTTCTTCAAGTTTCCGAAAAACAAACAAATTTATAATATAATCCATATAAATTAAGTTAAATTTAATAAAAAATCTCAAAAGCAACTACTTTTGCTACAAGTAAATTTGCCAGTAAAAAAAACAGAAACAAATATTTTTATTTTCAGAACATTTCGTACATATATATGTATCTAAAAGGGAAGTCAAAGCATACTGTTGATTTTTGAGATGTGTTATATACAATTATAATATAGGTATATATATACAATTATAATATAAGTAAAATTGCAAGGATGTGTTACCAGCTTGGATACAAATAAGAAGAAATCATATAATTAAATTTGATCATAATATTGCTTCTTTCAAATTTGTTGTAAATATATTTTAGTTTACTGCTGTGTACCCTAGCGATTTAAAATCGGTAAGAGTCTAGTGATCATCTCTTACGTGTTCAAGTGGGATGCACGTGTCAGAACATACCCGGTAATAAAGAGACAAACTTCTATTATTTTAGTTTCTAATAGACTGTAAATACTAAGTAACTTAATTTAAATTATATACGGGTAATCTGTTTTTACAACTACTGCTGCTGATTTATCATAAAACAAAAATAAAATGTACACAGTCACCCATATATGTATATTAACAAATGTATAGTATACATTAAATAAATAATTTGAGACTTGTATACCAGGTTTTGATGAACTAAAAATTTATAATGTTTTAGTATCAATATTTGTTTTATATTTTAGCACTATTTTTACACATTAATGAATTTCTTTATTTCAATACATAAATTCTTAAGAAATGAATGAATACATGTTACAAAAATTGCTTATAGTATTGAAAATGTAAGTAATCCTAAAAAATAAATCTTTTTAAATATCGCTGAATTTGTAAAGAAAACAAAAGAATCATATATATATATATATATATATATATATATATATATCTATATATATATATATATATATATATATATATATATATACTAGCGAACCCTCTGCACACTTCGTAGTTTTATGAAATTTATATGAAAGGTGACGTCAATACCAAGGTTTTTATATAAATACAGTTTCTATAAGTGTATTAGTTTATGAGTTATAGCCAGTTTAGTGAACACTGCAATCATTTCGAAATACTCGAGTTAATATTTTGGAAAACTGAAATACAATTCGTTTTTAAGTTCATTACAATTAAATTTTGGTCAAACCACTAATTTAATTTATATACTTAGCTTTTCTAAATCACAACTTCGGAGATCTATGAAATAAATTACATATATATACAACACTAAAAACATAAATATTTAAATATATTATGCACAGCCCACGTCATATACATGTGTACGCGTAGGATGCAATGACTTATGTGCGTCATTACGGTCGACCAGATTTATTTATAACATTTACGTGTAATCCGCAATGGAGTGACATTAAAAATAATTTAGTCGCTGGCCAAAGTCCTACCGAACGCCATGATATCACTTCCCGTGCTTACGCTCACATTTCAATATGGTTGGTGAATAAAATCACATCGCATGAAGTTGACAATGTTATATGATCTGAAATTCCAGATAAAATAAGTGATCCTGAGTTATATGTTGTTGTTGTGCAAAATATGATACACGGTCCATGCACAGCCCACGTCATATGCTTGAGTACGCGAATAAGAAATCTGTTGAAGCTTTGGAAAGAACAATGAAAGATCTCCGAGATAACTCTGAGTTGTTTGGTGGTGCGTTGATTTTATTGCCAGGCGATTTTAGGCAAACATTGCCCGTCATTCCTAGATCGTCAGCTGCCGATGAAATTACCGCTTGCTTAAAGTCTTCATATATGTATATGGAGATTTGTTAAAATATCGAAACTCACTATCAACGTTCGTGTTCAGTTGCAGAATGATCCATCTGTTGATAAGTTCTCTAAACAATTGCCGAAAATTGGGAACGGTGCAATGCCTATTGATGACACTGGATTGATAACATTGCCAAATGATTTTTGCCGTTTCGTATAGTCAAAATAGGAATTAATTGAATGTGTTTTCACTTACATAACACAACAATATACATGCCATGCATGGTTGAGTGCTATAGTAATTTTAGCAGCAAAGAACAAAGATGCTGCTGAATTAAACATGGCTACACAATCAAAGAGTCCTGGCGAAGCGGTGTTGTACAAGTCTGTCGATACTGTTCCAATAAAGAAGATGTTTTGAACTATCCAACAGAATTTTAGAATTCGTTGGACTTACCAAGATTGCTTCCGCTTAATCTCCAATAGAAAGTTGGAGCTACTATTATTATGCTTCGTAATATCAATAAGCCCCGTTTGTGTAATGGCACAAGACTTGCTATTAAAAGGATGATGGCTTATGTAATTGAAGCTACTATTTTAAGTGGAAAATTAAAAGACGAAGATGTATTCATTCCACGTATCCCAATGATTCCGTCTGATATGCCATTTGAATTTAAACGACTTCAGTTTCCTGTTCGCCTTGCATTTGCGATTACCATTAATAAGGCGCAAGGCCAATCTTTAGAAATTTGTGGACTGAATTTAGTGTATCAAGTTTTCTCACATGGACAGTTCTATGTAGCCTGTTCGCGCGTTGGCAAACAATCGGTTTTGTATATTTACACCGAATATGGAAAAACAACAAATGTTGTTTACCACAGAGCATTACAATAACAGCAGCTTATCACTGATTTAAATGAATTCGAATTAATTTTTTTATTTTCTTTCTTGCACTACGAAGTGTGCAGAGGGTTCGCTAGTATATGTATATATATATATATACCAAATTAAAAGCTATGTATACCATTAAAAGCCACTGTGTTGTTTTATTGTAATCAAAGACAATCTAAAACCAAGGAAAAGAGTGTGATCTCGCCAATACGTCTTTTCAATTTCGAATGCACGTAAATGTATGTAAATTTCGTTCGTTGGTCGTATGTGAAAAACTCCTAATTGAAGTATTTTTTACGATGTACACAATATGAAATATAAATACACAATATAAATACATAAACATTGTTCCAACCTTCCGTTATGAAGTTACAATTATATATGTTTAGGTACAAAATTATTAGACCACGGTTCTATTGCTTTTAGTTTACTTTTAGTGTCTACATAGTCTACATACTTATGTGTTTGACTGTACACTAGTTGTCCTCATCATGTAACTTAATGCACATGCTTTGTTGTGTATAAGGCCTCACATACAGTGCAGATGGTTGTCATGTATTATGTCAACTCAGAACATTCCCACTCTAGAATTAGTTTAGTTTTAATGCCCAGTTTTTGACTTCGAACTTAAGTTCTATTTAAACTTAAAGTCTATTTAAATACAAAATTCATTTTTACAGATCATATTTAAATACAACTTAAATAAAACATATTGGACACTTAAATGGTATTTAAATAGAGCACAGTAAACATATGACTTTGACTTTTTTTCTTTTAAGGAAAAGAAAAAAACATTGTGATGTTGAGAAAAATTTGCAAAAAAAAATTAAAAAAGTTACATACATAAATATAGCTAATTATCAATATAATAAAGTAAAAAATCAATAAAATAATATTTATTTTATAAATAGACTCTTAACACAATTGAAAAACTTAAAAAAATTTAATGCTTTGAAATACTTTGAATCATAAGCAAAACAAATGTTTTCTGAACAATGGCGATTTTTGTTGGCATATTTCATGGTGCTACCACATTTTTCGCATAAATTAATTGAAGTATCTATGTAAATATGACTGAAAAACTCAAAGCGTATTTAAACACAACTTAAGTTTATGCGAAAATTAACTAATTTTGTACTTAAATACGAAGTTAAAAACTAGGCGTAAGTCAAACTAGCTTTAGCTTTAGATATTAAGGAGAGTTGTAGTGAACCCAGCATAGTGAACAGTCGCTCAAGCGGCCGTTTCAGTAATCAAATAAATTAAATAAATCAAAGCCTTTATGTCTTTCTTTCATTTTTGCAATGTTAAAATAGCAATGTAAAACATTTAATTTAGTTTAAAACTTCAAAAACTATGTATGTATATAAGTACAAGCATCGTGCTATTTATATAAAATTAAGGCTACTTCGAAAGTTAGCAAAACAGTGCACACTGTATCCTTTTCAAGCCAGTGAAAAGGGAACATTAGATGAAATAACAAATAGAAAAAAGTCATGTAGTTATTAGAGTGTGCAAACTGTAAATGGAAAAATGTAAAAATATTTAAAAAGAGTTTAATATTTGTGTTTATTCAACATCATAGTAATACCACTGATGAAAGTTAAACGGGTTTATCTTACGGTGTAGCTAACAGATAAGCCTTAAAACCATATATGTCAATATGCTGCAGCCAAAAATGCAGATTAACAACAGCTAAAAAAGAAATAAAACAGAAATGGTCTTGAATATTTTACAACACCAATAATACAACAACAACAGGAATGAACTTTCATCCAGACGAAACAATTATCAAATCTGCTAACAGCTTTTCTCCAATGTATGCATCAATAACCAATCATCCTTCAGCAGTATAAGTTCTGCAAAAAATTTCCAACCCACAGGATTTAGTTTCATTTGATGACACTGATCTTATAAGATCAATAACAACGTTTTGGAGCTAAAATTCCTGTCAAGCAAACAAAGATCAAGAAATGAAATCGTCGGCTTCTGGTAAACAGCAACAATGCTTAAATTTTAGTTCGTATTATGTTATTAATAATATTTATATAGGCATATAAAATTTCGTTTATATAAAAACAATATATAAAAGAGTATTTGCATCGTAATCGTAACAGATATATTTACCAATAATATTTCATCATTCAATTGTTCATGCTATTGCCTTTAAGTAAGATTTACAAAAATGTACTTAAAAAAATATGCTAGAGCTGTAAAAGGAATAATAATGTTTGAATAATAATAATATAAAAAAATTATAATTCTTATAATCCACATATTTCAGGAAACTAACTGCTGCGATACTTATGAGTCCCTCCAGTGGTTGACTCATAGATATAAGGGTAGCACTGATCAGCAGTGACCAACTTATGCCTGATGACCGGCAGACGATTCATAAGATTGTAGCGTCAGCTGAAACTCAGACATATATCTCAAAATTTTTGTAACTTTTTTTTTGTAACACGATCCCGACTATATAATTACATAATAAAACTTTGTGTACCGTGCAAACTTAATATTAGTAAAATAATTGTAAACTTGATACAAAGAACAGACGAGACAGTTCTGTGCCTGGGATTACAGTTGCATCGCACTGAGGTCATATGAATCTCATTCATATCTGATCACAGACTCATCCTATAAAATTCATAGAAAATTTAAATCAATCCTTCAAAAATATATCCTTTACAACACCATCATGGTGTATAATCGCGCTGTCGGCATACTTTCCGTGCAACCTTCAATTCGAATCCTCTAAAATTCATATAAGAAATATATCATTCCATTATAAAATTTTTTCTTTTAATCAAAATAGCAGTTGAAGAAAACTCCAAGCGATGAATTTTTTAATTACTTAAATGTTTTTATTATATATATGAATTAGTTATTAAATTTTATTGAAACGTTTCATCCTTCTATTCAAATCCTGATTCACAGGAGTTATCTCAACAAATACCTAAAACTGTTTTTTACCTTGCGCTAAAATGGGAAACTCTGTTTCGAAAATCACTAATCCCAATGCTAATGTCATTAATGATGTCATTGCAAAGACAGAATTTCTCTTTCTTTCGAGAATTATCACACTACTATGTATATAAATCCTAATGACAATCTGTCAAATTCACAAAAGGTCACTCAGAAAGTCATATATGCGAATAGCATCATTAGCAAACAATTTATACAAAGTTTGACTTTTCTTCTAATTTAGGTGCGTATTATCCAGAGTTTTACTTCATTAATTAATCTAACCAAATATAAAACCCAATATGTTTTAAACTATAATTGAATTCTTAAACACAGCCTCGAAACTGATACCTGACTTCGATGGAAGTCCATAAAACTTACAAAGTTTTATAGACGCACTGATATTGGTCGATTCGATGAAAGAAACGCACGAGTCAGTAGGGATAAATCTAATAAAGACAAAATTAAAGGGAAAAGGTAGAAACATAATTACTACTGAAACAACTATTGAATAAAAGCTTAAGGTCGCAATCAAAGGTGAATCCGTTGATGTCATCAATACTAAGTTGATGAACATCAGACAAGTAGGCAAAAATGCCAACTCCTACGTTAAAGAAGTCGACGATCTCAAGATTGCCTAATGAAACAGCATGCAAGTATGCAACGCGCTCAGCGGTCCAAGCAATCATCAAAAAAGCAAGAAATGAAAAAGTAAAACTGATCATGGAATCAGGTACTTTCTCAAATATGAACGAGGTAAAAACAAAATTCATAAGCAGTTGTACCGCTACTTACGGTCAAAAACTCTGTTCTGGCCATGAGCAACAACAATATTACGAATAATAATAATCGCAATTACAATTCCACAAGGAATGGGCGACGTTACAGAGGTAATAATAATAGAAACACTAACAAAAATAGAAACCAAAACTGGAATTCCAATAGATACCACAATGAATACAGGAATCCAACTAACAGATCCTATGATAATTGCCAAAATAATAACAGAAACAAAACCCATAATTATACTCAAGACAGAAGACCAAGAGATAATGGTGTTAGGTGAATTACCGAACAGAATTCGGAAAACTTCCAGTAGCCTCGAATTGTTCTATAGATACAATAAATCTAAGTCTATGCAGTTATCTAAAAGTTAGAACCTCCGTGAATAATGTTGTCTCGACATTCCTAGTCGACACTGCAGCAGATATTTCCGATATAAAACCCATTGAAACAGGTAAAATAAGTAATATGAATGGAATATGGCAAGGATTAATAACCACATTCGGAAAAGCACAATGTGATTTAAAAACTGAGAATAAAATAATAGCACATGAATTGCACGTTGTAACAGATGATTTTTTCATGCAAGTTGTCGGAATTATAGGAATGGATTTCATAAGATATCAATGCTTACTGGACTATCAGAATGATAAAGATTTCATAATTTTAAAGGCGGATAATATGCCATACGATGTAGCTATTCCACTTATAGGTGCGCAAATATCAACTCAATAACTATTCCTGCTAGATCCAAAGCAGTTAGAAAGATTAAATTTGCATCCCTAGAAGATGATGTACTAATTCCACAGCAAACAATCTAAGATGGTGTATATATAGCTAACACCATCGCATCTAAATCAAATCCTTATGCTAAAATTATTAATATCACAGATAAAGATTTAAGAGTTAGTGACGTCCTAACGCAAGTAGAAAATCTAAATGATTACAAAATAGTTAAAAAAAACCTGAGACAAATCAAAGAAAGGGGAAAAACTCAATAAATTGTCTACTATGTAAATAATTGTCTATATGTAAAATGTTAATTGTAGACGCCATGTTCTGAATACATAAGTATATTCGGGCTAGAAACAAAATATTACCTCAAATAATCTCTACAAACAAAAACTAAAACACCACGATAAACATCCTATATATTAGCTATGACAAGTGAACGATTTTTCGATTTCGAATCGCTACCACCTTTTATTTTGTTAGGCTTGAAAATGGGGGGATTTGGTAAATGGCGCCTCATCGAGGTCAAAGTTCAAGGTAAAAGTGGAGCCGCGGAGTTGAACCTAGACTAGTAAAATGTAAGCTGACCCCCATTACCTTTCCCTCCCCAACATTTTTGTAGCACATATTTTTATCCTATCTCCGCTCCGTAAGGGACTTGCCCTTCAAAAATTAGTTTTTTATGAATGTTGCTCCCATCGTCCTAACAAGTTTCAGGGCGCCTCTGGAGGATTTAAATGTATGACCAACCCCCTTTGATTTTCCCCGCCAACATTTATTTAGAATATACTAACCTTCTCCCTCTGCTCCTTAGTGTACTTTCCCTTCAAATAAAGATTTATACATTTACCCTCTGGACCTAACTACTTTTAGGGCTGGCCTCGAATGTGATTGTGAAATAAATTGACTTATTATTTCTAATAAAATAATCCACATCGAACGGTATTGCGAAAAGTTTGAGATCGAATACTGACCTTTTTTAATAGGATAAACATGCTCAAATATATTAGGAACTAAATTGGCATCTAGAAAGCAAGTACTAAAGATGTATCTTTATGGAACTGTAAAGGCGCAAGTGCAATCGTTGGTAGCTGAATGGAAAACGTTACAAAATAATACTTTAAGAGGTGGGCAACCCAAATTGAAAAGGAATCTTATTTTGTCAAGCGGTTGGATTACCATTTGGATAAAGCTCATGCAAATTCTAGTGTACACATATTTATGCACCACGCTTTTACCACAATTCATAAACTTAAGTTATTTTGTTCATATTAAATTGCAACATAACTACGTCAATGAACTTATCACAATTTTAAGTATAACATGACCATGAACGCAAAACTGCTTAATTGCAATTCGGTTTCAAAATATTATTACCTCATGAAGTTCATTGACGTACACAAAGTCATAAAAATGCTTATGCCCAGTTTTCAATTTCAAAATTACGTTCTATTTAAACTTAACTCTATTTAAATACAAATTTCATTTTTACAGATCATATTTAAATACAACTTAAATATCCCTCATTGACCCTTAAAAGGTATTTAAATAGAGGACAGAAAACATATCACTTTGACTTTTTTTCTTTTAAGAAAAAGAAAACAATGTGATGTTGAGAAAAATTTGCAAAAAAAATTAAAAAAAGTTACATAAATATAGTTTATCATCAATAGAATAAAGTAAAAAATCAATAAAATAATATTTATTGTACAATAAATAACTTAAGATAATATCATGCACAACACTTGAAATACTTGTAATCATAAGCAAAACACATGTTTTCTAAACAATGGCGATTTTTGTTTACATATCTCATGGTACTACCACATTTTTCTCATAAATTAATTGAAGTATTTAAATATGACTGAAAGAGTATTTAAACACAACTTAAGTTTATGGAAAAATTAACTAATTTTGTACTTAAATACGAAGTCAAAAACTGGGCATAAGTTGCCACATATAGATATTTTTTTGGTAAATTGCATCCCCTTGTGCAAAATCAATACAAGAATTGGTTTTGATAGAAGTGTTTTTATTAATTTTCAAAAAAATCAGCGTGCAAACGCTGGACTAATGCGGCAGAAGTGCTCAGAAATACTTATTCCTTTTTTTGCACCAACACCTAAAACTTAAAATACACTACAAAATGCACTTGAAATAATTAGCGACCCGGAAGATGTTTCATTTTTACAGCAGCAACGACAGAAGGAACGTCCAGGATTTATGATAGGAGTTGACAAAATTCTTGCTACATGAAGCAAAAGGAGGGCGGAAAGAGAGAAGGAGGATGAAGAACGGAAAAAGCGTGCAAAAGTTCAGAATGAAATCGCAACAGCGGGTATGTGCTATTATTGGTAAATACATTAGTAAATACCATACATTTTAGACTTGAATATTTAGACTCTGTTCTACATAGTTAAAGTTACTAATTATTCATTTGCCAAATAGACTGCATCAGACAATCAGCAGGAAAATTGCAGTAACGAATTGGACCTGGGCAAGCAATTGCCCACGGGTACAAGGATATCCATCAAATGCATTACTCTAGTAGCTGTTTTAGACAGATGTAAGACATCGGACATTGCAGCAGTGCGTGTATTGATTTCTGTGGATCAAGCTTTTCAGCTTGGCCCCAGAAAGTATACAATCAACTGAACATCTCTTCAAGAAGCACCAAAACCCAAGGTATGCAATTTTATATATTTCTGTAATATATAGGTACAATACTTATTTAAAGCGGTATGCAAAATTTAATCGTTTGTAGTTAGCTGAGGCAAAATGTTTGAATGTGCACTGGGATGGAAAAATGTTGGTGGACTATCACGGTGGTGGAAAAAAAATTAGCGACTTACAATTATCCTAACATATGATGGTAACGAGCAGCTCCTGAAGCACACCCAAAGATTAGGTCAGGTAAAGGAAAAGGTAAACGTATTTCGAAGGACATTTACGGGCTTCTACTTGAATGGAAAATCGCTCGCCGCATTCAAGCTATTTCTTTCGACACCACCACAACGAACACTTGCAAATTCCAAGGTGCATCTTTATTGCTTGAGCAATTACTAGAACGAGATCTTCTCTATCTTTCATGCAGACATCACATATATGAGTTTCAACTGAAAGAAGTGTTTGAAGCCAAATTTTAAAGAATGTCTGGACCCGGGGTGCCACTATTTGCGCGTTTTAAAGAGCAATGGGGGAATAGTAAAGATAAACCATGTAGTCCTGGTATAAAAGATAATGAAGTTGCAGCAAAAATACTGGTCCAAGTTCAAATTGATACCGAATCGTTTTGTTTGGCTCAAACAAAAACCAACCCAGAGGCGACTACAAGGAATTTTTAGAAATCGTTTTGCTGTTCCTTGGTAGTGATCTAGAAAATTGGGAAAAGCATGAAGACTACCAACAAGCTCTGGAAACACTGTAAAATTGCATGTAGTCAACGATTCTGCCGAAAGAGGCGTAAAACTAATAGAGGACTACAATAATATTTTGTGCCGCAACGAGGAAGAAAAAATATTTTTACTGCAAATCATTGACGAAAATAAGAAAAAATATCCACTTTATTACAAAAATAAATTAAATTAAAATTATATACATATTTATCACACTCAAACTTGTAATTGTACTCTATTTTATAATAATAGCAAAAATATACAAAACTAGTTTTTGTATTGGAACAATAGGAACAAAATTTATATAAAAAAGATTTGTATTGGAGGTACCCCAAAGAGCAGAGAAAGAGGTTTGGTATATACATTTGACTCCTTCAGAGGCACGCTGAAAGTATTTCGGACGAGGATGCAAATTTATAAAACCTTATTTGAAGAGAAAGTACCCTAAGAAGCAGAGATAGAAGGTTAGTATATTCTAAATAAATCTGAAAGCCCTGAAACTTGATAGGACGATGGGAGTAACATTTATAAAAAACTAACTTTTGTAGGGTAAGTCCTTAAGGAGCGGAGATAGGATATAAGTATGTGCTAAAAAAATGTTGGGGAGGGAAAATTAATGGGGGTTAGTCTTACATTTTACTAGTCTAGGGGCGACTCCGCGGCAGTTATTGGACATTGTATGATTTTTTTTACTTTTACTTTGAACTTTGACCTCGATGAGGCGCCATTTACTCTCAACCAAACTTCCCTATTTTTCGCCTCATGTATATTTTCTCCAAGTCTAATAAAATAAAAGGCGGTAGCACTCCAAAATTTTGTTGCATAAATTGTTATATAACACTATGTCATAGCTACTGTATATATTAAAAATTACATAATACCACACTCTCATTAAGAGGAGGTGAACAAACAAGTAGATAAAATGATTAAAGATGATATATTCGAACCATCAATATCAGATTATAATAGTCTCATATTGCTAGTACCTAAGAAATACTTGCCAGGCACAACTTAAAAAAGATCTAGATTAGTTGTTGACTACAGAGGAGTCAATAAAAATTTGGTAGCTGACAAGTTTCCACTACCAAGAATAGACGATATTCTAGATCAATTGGGGAGAGCAAAAGTTTCTTCGTGTCTGGATTTCATCAAATAGAGGTAGAGGGAATCTCTGGAGATTCAAAAGACTACCGTATGGTTTTAAAATAGTACAAAACTCGTTTCAACGAATAATGTCGCTACCATTTTCCAGCTTATCTCCAACCCAAACTTTCGTTTATATAGACCACTTAGTAGTAATCGGATGTTCAACGAAACACATGATTCGAAATTTAAAAGATGTGTTTGGTCTTTATGGAAAACATAATCTTAAGCTACATCCGGGAAAATGTAGATTCTTTTGTAGAGATGTGACATTTCTAGGTCACAAATGTACGGATAAAGGCATATTACCTAATGATAGCAAATATTTCATAATTGAAAATTATCCAAAGCCCAAAAACGAAGCTAAACGCTTCATAGCCTTTTGTAACTATTACAGGAGGTTTATTACAAACACTTGCCGAATTATCAAGACACATTACTATATTAACTAGGAAAAATGTAACCTTAGAGTGAATAAATGAATATTAAAAATCTTTCCACTATTTCAAAAGACAATTCTTAAGGCTCAAAATATTGCAATACCCCGATTTTTCAAAACAGTTTTGTATCACAAAGATGCCAGCAAGCACGCCTGTGGAGCTGTGCTTGGCCAAGAGAAAGATGGTGTACAACGACCAATTTGCTACGCTTCAAGACCTTTCACAAAGTCAACTATTGAGCAGCAATTAACTGCAATACATTAAGCAATACAACATTTTAGACCATATACTCGTATATAGCGCAAGCAATTTTTGATTAAAAGTGATCATAGACCATTAACTTATTTGTTTTCACTAAAAACTTCTCCTCAAAACTAACTCGCATGAGATTAGATCTGAAATAGTATGACTTTACGATAAAGGCCAAGAAAATAATGTCGCAGATGCGCTGTCACGCATAGAATTCACAGACATTGAAAACACAGAAGTCAATAACATACTGAAGGTAACTACTAAGCTTCAGTCAAAGAACAAAAACGGTAATACAATTGAAACAAAACAAAATACAGAATTGCTAAATTTAAAGGTATGTGAAGCCATGAATGCCTATAAAAATATAAAAATGCGTCAGTTGCATTTCGCTAAATATAAATCATATATCCTCGCCGTAGACCTAGGTCACATAAAGCTTAAAAAATTAACTGATAACATACGTCTGTCAACACTGAGATTATCTCTAGATGATAACCAGTTTAAAATCCTAGGAACAAGTATAGAACATTTTTTAGTATTCATACCAAATTACAGAAAGTCATTACCAATCAAGAAAAATATATCATGAAAAGTTGCCATGAAAATCCTATTACCGGTGGACATCCGGTAGTCACTCGTATGAAGAAGAAAATCAGATTTCACTATTACTGGAAAGGCATGACCAGGGCTATTACTATATTTGACACCATTGGACCATTACCAAGGTCTGAGTCACAAAATGAATACGCAATCACCATAATATGTGAACTTACAAAACACCTCATAGCAATATCAGTTTAGGAAAAATCAGCAAAGAGCATTGCGAAAGCAATAGTAAAAGATTTCATATTAACATGGTCCCATGAATAAAAAGATACTGATGTGGGAACTGAATCTTAGTGGAAATATGTTCAATGATGAAAATATAAAATAGATCGTATAGAACATTCCACGAATATTTAAGATCATATATTTCCTCCGACAAGTCAGATTGGGACACATGGCAAAAGTACTTTGTATATTGTTACAATACCACCCCTTCAACGGCTCATGATTACTATCCTGTTGAACTTATTTATAGAAAGATCCCTCCTTTATAGAGTTGTACTACCGAAAACGAAATAGAACCTTTGTACAACATTGACTCATATGAAAAAGAAGTAAAACTCAGATTACAAGTAGATTGGCGTAGAGCTGCCACTCAAATAGAGACCACAAAATAAACACAAGAAACAAAAAAGACAGTTCATTTTTGCCTGTATCAGTTTTTCGTTAACCCCTTGTTGTGAAGAGTTAAGGTATGTGGAAAATGAGAAATTATCCTTAGTGATGGTTTTCGAAAAACTGTTCCAGACTCACAAAAGTGCAGTGAATAGTGGAATAGTCTGTGAAGGTGCAGTTCTTCAATTTGTTCAACCTTTGTTGAAAAACGCATGGCAGCAAGACGAATTATAGTTAGAAGTAGTTTGCCACATTGCTAATGATGTTATTTATCTGCTATAGACGGCAAGAGAATGCAGTTGTAAACTTGGAAAAGATGCAGGCTAACAAACCATTGATTCAGAGATTCATTTGTTGTTGGATATGCAGGGAGTATGAAAAATATATCGCTAAAATACGCATATTCCTTAATATTTAAAATCTCGTTCTTTACAGACTGTCGGCTTAGGTCCAGTAATACTCCATCAAACGTTGCAAACAATGCTTCAAGAGGACAATGATTACTCTTCTACTAATTTTCCTTATAGCGCCCTATGTGTTTGAAACGTAAAGTAAAGCATGAATTTTTGTACCCTTCGTGAAGAAATTATCTCCTAAACAGAAAATATCTTTCAAAAGTGGTTTTTGTTTCTGAAAAGTTTTATTAACGCAAAGTGTTTTACAAAATTAATGCCAAAGAAAACTAGTTATAAAAAATTTATATTAATTATTTTTAAAGTTATTTAATGGGTGGTATTATGGATTCCGCACGGAAAAGAAAATTTAGCGGAAAGAAATATCGATCGATATGAAAATCGCAATTATTCATTCCTGCGGTATTTTCTTTCCGCGAACTTAATTTAACATCCCTGTTTTAAGTGATTAAGAGTTGATGTTGTGTCAGCTAATGGGAAAAATCAACAAGTTTTAGATGTGATTTTAGACGCGAGTGTTAAATCTTTAGTTATAAATAAAATATGGATATAATTGCCTTTTTTGGAGATAGTAGTGATAGTGATTCTTTGGACATGCGATTGGAAAGAAGAGTTTTACGCTATAAATCTGGAGATGTGTTGCAGATGAACGATAGAGAATAAGTTGAAATAAACAAATGTGAACCGGCCTCCTACTAAATGAAAGCTATGCTTACTTTTACAGCTTACAAAAAAATTTTCATTTTTTTTTTCACCACTTTCATAATCTGTCCATACCTGTAATATAAGACCAAGTTATAATCACATTAAGAACATGTAAAAATACAATTATACTAAGTACCTTTTTCCAACCACTTGAATATTTTAAAGGCGGTCCGGAACGATTAAGGGTTAGTGCCAAGTCTTCTAGAATTTTTTCATATCTGCCGGAGCGCGGTGGCTAAAGCCGTAAGCAATGTCTTAATTTTTTTTCATTAAATCTATACCATCTACTATTTGTATATTTTTCTTTTTGCTCCTATAAAAATCAAACAAATTAATTACATAATTAAACAACACTTTAATAAAACTTTTACATTTACTTAAATTTTTGTTCTTTCCGTCATACAAATTGAGCACGGTACATATTCCAAATATTATAAATTTGTGCAATAATTTTTCGACCGCAAACTAAAAGTTCCATCTCAATTTAATACTTTACAGACCAACGTAAATTACGATGCAAAGCGCAACGTAATTTAGCGTTTAGCTTTTACGCTTAAATGAGTAATCTAAATTAGAGCATTAACATTGCGTCAGAAGCAGTAATGTTTACTCTCTTTGATTAATAAAAAAATATAATTAGAAATAAGAAATGAATATAAAGACGTTAAATTGACCTGAAAGTAGCTAAAGTAACATTACTTCAAAATATGCATGCATGCCTTAAGCTGGAAGTACATAACACGCATTTCACGCGTCTACGCGTTATAAGCGTCTGTCAAAAAAGTAGAGCTAATGTAATTGTATGTAACAAGTTACATGACAAAACGCGTAGAACGCTTGACGCGGCGCGAGTTAATATGTCAATAATATAGATAAGACAAGGGCATGAACAAACATGACCGAAAGAAATGTATACTGATAAGACCAAAGGAAAATCAAAAACACATTTTCCACTGATAAAAAGGTGCTTAACAAAGAAACAAATATAAAAACAAAGGAAAAAAAAAAAAATTATTACTATAAATAGATGTTAAGAAACAATTTGTAATCAGTCTTAAGAATATAATTAATAAAGAAACGCACGTTTCGGTGTAGTTAAAAATAATTATAATTTTTTTTGACTCATTCCTTAGCCAAGGAATTAACTGGGGGCTCAACCGGGATACAAGTGAAATAATCTTGTATTCTTTGCCAAATAAGTTCCACAATCCTGAAGAAGGATAATTAAAAATAAAAAGGTCCTGAAAAATCGGAAAGTAATATAAAAATATTTCTAAAAATTTGAAATAAAGTGAAAGTGAAGTTATGAAGTAAAGAGATGAATGACATAGCCACACATAAGGCGCACCTGTATACAAGCAATAATTATATTGCTTAAATTCAAATGCCTTTAGTACAACAAGCAATCACATAATTACAATATACTTAGTTTACTAACCTATTAAAAGGTTAATGAAATGAATTAAGTTTTTGTTATATATATCATAGAGTAAAAATCGGAGATTCTTTCATTCATTTGAAAATGTAAACATTTGTTTGGTTTAGTTTATATTTTTAAAGCTTTATTCCATATGTACGTTATATTGTATATTTTTCTACACATACATACATATGTATAATGTAAACATAACATGTTTCGTCGCCAAAACATGTTATGTGTTACCCTTCGTCGCACAGTGGGGTCAAATACCCTTTTTTTACTGATATATTAATAGCTCTGAAATCAGTCCACATATTTGGCCAATATTTTAGGGATATAGGAGGTTGAAGTCAGATACCCCCATATAAAATAATTATTAACTGAGCTATATCTATAAAAGTATAATAGTTATACACATAAAATCGCAGTGTGTAACTCTAAAAACAAACTGCATATTTTACCAAAGTCGGGTAGGTATACGAAGTCGGGTGCCTCCCATAAAAAAGCAATATTTAATTTACTCTATCTATATTATTAAATTCACTCTATCTGCAGAACTAATTCAAACCAACTAGGGTGACTACTCTCCAAAAGGAACTTTCGTAAAGCTTTCCACTAAAATACTTCAGGTACGAGTAACTAATAAAAAACTTAAGACTAAAAAATTCAAACTGGCTTAATTATTATTCATTGACAACATTAATCTCATCATCATCGAAGCTCTTACTGAAACCACAGATATCATTGTCATATCCGGCATGTCTAATTAAGTCCCTAGCCTCCTCGGGCAATGTATGTGGCTTCTTTTTTTTTTTTTAACTTTCGTATTCTAGAAATAACAGGATCAGAGCTTAACGAAAGATAGTTTATAATATCTTCAATAGATTTCTCACGGCTGCACTTTCTTAAATGAAATTCTCGAGATTTATTTAAATTCTTATTTTTACCTTTTTGCGCTTCTTTTAATAGCGTACCAATAGGTAAAAGAGTGTGTTTAAGAATTTCTGGCCCGTGGATAAAGCACTTATGCAAAGTAGGGGTCATATTGTGCCATGGATATAGTTCAACAAAAAGTCTTCCTACCTTTTGTGGAAATATTCTAAATTTTTCGTTGTCAATTTCATAATCACTGGACACAACAATAAGCAGCACGTGCATATGTTTTATTAAGTCTACATTTAATCCAGTTATTTCTGCTAATTTTTGAACAAATTGAAAAAACGTCTGATTTTTGTTGGATTTTGTGAGTAAAGTTAGTGCGTTAAGCTGTTACTAATTTCCACATAACTTCTGAGGCAACCTATTTCTTTCGCAACCTATTTCTTTCACAAATAACGATAAACTGTGCAGGCCTTAAAATTATATATAAATTTCCTGCCCAACTCAGCCCAATTAATAAATTTATGTCCACCTGAACTTAAATCGTTTTTTTTGCACTCCCAATATAAAAATTAAAACAAAACCAATACCGTAAATAATTTAAATTAAAATTTATGAAAAACATATTGGTATATATCTAAATTTAATGACTGCATAATAAGATTTATTATTTATTTGAAATTATTCAATGTAAATAGTATACATTTGCGTAAAATTTTTTGTTTTTTTATACTTTTGAGCTTGTTTTTTTACAATATTTAATTTCAACAAGTCACCACAAAAATACCATTACATATTTCAGATTAATTTTCACCTGGTGGTGAAGAATTTTGTGTTCTTTAAGCGGATACCTTCAGTTGTCACGATACTTGAACTTTTTTTTCAATTAATCCACAAAATTAGTACGTCTTGCCTCTTTGTGTGTTGAGTTGTTTTCTCTACTTTAACCACCATGTATATGAAAGCCTTGCAAAAGCCAGAAAAGTATACCGTGCACTGTTTTATAGTAAATTTATTAGCACAAGAATAAAAATAAAAATGTATCAGTCTCTAATAAGACCTATAATAACTTATGGTTGTCCAATATGGTCCTTCTAACATGGAAAAAATTAGAATATTTGAAAAAAATGCTTGAGAGCATGTACGGGACTATATAAAACTTCAGAAAATAACTATACTAAATTTGTATCTAATAAAAAATTACATAACAAAGCGAATATTGTAAGAATAGATAACTTTATAATACATTTAATTAGAAATAATATTTTAAGATATAGAAACTGCAAAGAGAACAACCAAATAATGGCTCCTTATTTTACAAATGAAGTATATACAAGTGAACCTCTTCCGAAAGGGTTAATACCACCTGAAGCATTTCTTTTCCTGGATAAACTTGGAGTTATTCAAGACGGAAATAGCGTTTCCATTTTTCATCATAACTACAGAAGAGCTACTACAAAAGCAATTGTTTTGAATACAGATCAGATAAATATAAAATATGATACACAAGTATCACATAAAGATTAACAGCTGTCTAAAAAAACATATAAAAACAATATATATTGGTGGATATAAAATAATTATTTAATACTATTTAGCTTCCCTTTCTTCTTTTTAACCCTTGACAATTAACTAAAATAAAAAGCAATCTTTTTCCAATTAATTTTCATTGCAACAAAAATAAATTTTCATTTATATGTAATTCATTGTAAGAATATATCTTTGCAAAAAACAAACTAGACTTACATTTATATACAAATTACTAGAGCGCCCGAATTCGGGACTTTGTAAATATTATACATTATCTTATCAACTATTATTATAATTATATAATTATTTAAATTTCGGCTTAATAAACAAACAAACAAAAAAACGATTTTATAGTCCACTTTGTTTTAATAAAAAAATTTATTTTAATATGTGACGAATTTCGACGTCAGTTTTAATCCATTTTTAAATCGGCACTTTTCTTTTGAACGAAAGGCGACGCAGCTTAACAAAATGTAAGTAAAACTATATAAAAATATAAAATTCAGTTTCTTGTTACAAACATCTGCAGGGGAAAGCATAAGAATAACATCCAGGAAGATGTCTTAATCCAGTTTATGGAAAACCATCCGGATATTTCCAGAGGTTTTACCAAAGGACACAGCGTGGATGTAGCGAATTTATGGTCTGATTTGACCACAGATCCGAATAGCCAAGGATCACCAACGCATGACACGACTTCCTGGAAGAAAGTAAGTTTTAATGCATTATGCGTTTTCAAAATGCTCATTAGAAATCATATATTCCATAAATTTAATTAAGATAAGGCACGACTGGAAGAAAATTGCAACAAATAAACATAAAGCAACTTGAACTGGAGGAGGACCCTATAATAAGGTCTATATTTCCAAGAAAGAGGAAGCTATTTGTCAGATCTGTGAAGGTATAAATAAGGAATCTACAATAATAGGGGAGCAGTTTCCTTCATCAGATGACGAGCTTGGTTTATGTGATCCTCCACAAAGATAAACTAACAAAGGAAAACAAAATGATATATTAGATAATATCCCAAGCATATTTAAAAGAGCTGCAAAGCAATTTAAAACAAAGGATCACCATATAAGGCTATTGAAAGCAGTACATTCACTAGGATATTAAAAACGGAAAAGAACTTTTGGAGACATTAAAAAATTTTACAGAAATAGTTAAGACAAATGAAGAAAAGTTAGATATAGTAGGGTCCAATATAAAGCGTGTTTTTGAGTTAATTGAAAATTTGACTACAAATATTACAACAAAGTTAAAAAGATACAATCAAGAAATGGAAAAAGCTGGTTTTGAAAAAATTATTTAAAGAAAAAATCCTAGAAATAAAGGAAAAAGGATTAGATTTAAAGCCTTTAAAATTAAATAAATAAAATATCTTTTTAAAATTAATTTTTATCAATTGAAAATTTGACTAAAAATATTACAACAAATTAAAAAAGATACAATCAAGAAATGGAGAAAACTGCTTTAAAAAAAATTATTTAAAGAAAAAGACCTAGAAATAAAGGTAAAAGGATTAGAGCTAAAGCCTTCAAAATTAAATAAATAAAATATTTTTTTGAAATAAATTTTTATTAAAATTTAATTGAATTATTTTTTGTTTGAATAAATTTTTTGTTTAAATAAATTTTTTGTTTAAAAAAAGTTTATAATTTATTAAGCTTCAATTCAAACTTTTAGAAATGTTATTACTTACGACACTTACAGTGTTTCTAAAAGTTGTATTTACTTCGAGTACGATATGCTCATCCATTTGATGAAATTTGAACCTTCTACTGTAACTTCAGTTAGATTATCGATTTTTAAGGTATTATATAAATTATGTAATGCACAACAAACATTAATAATTCGTACCGCCTTTATAGGAGAATACCAAATTGTTTTTGATGAACATCTAAAGCGGCTCTTAAGCAGCCTTATCGTTCTTTCAACCACGTTTCTTGCAGATGCATGTCTCTTATTATATCTCTGTTGAAAAACACCAGTTAGACTTTTGTACGGTTTGATTGTGGGCCTGTTCGTAAATGCATCACAACTCTGCACAATATGATTATTTTGCGATGCCACTGCTCATCAGCTGTTGCTGATGCTATTGTTTGCTCATTTTATTCTTGCATTTACGAACGGAGAATTTTATTTATTTTTCTTCTAGTAAACTTTCTCCATATCCAATCGTGTCCTGATTTGTAGTTGACATATATTTTCTTCACTTTCGAGTCTTAAATATACAAAAAAAAATTAAATAAAAAGAAATAAATAAAAATAACTAAAATATATACTCTCATTCATTGCATCAGCCATTTTTATGATTAGTTTTTTGTATTTATTTGCGCATAATATGCTTCACTGTTGCATCTGCGAACACTTGGGATATTCAGTGTTGCCAATTTTTGCATTTACGAACGTTATGCGCATAACATGCAGCGCAGTGTTGCGTTTACGAACAGGCTCTGTATTTTGTGTTAATAGCCAAAGTGTCTACATGTATAAACATGTTGTTACGTTTTTAGACCTTTTCGTAAAAACGGTTTTATTACTTATCCTTCAAGGATTCGTTTTATTAACACGAGTATTTGTACTACTCAACACTTAGCGATGTTAACACGTCTACATTTTAAATCACACTCTCTCACTGAGCTCTGGCAGCGCCTTTATATAGCAAAAATGACGTCGTCTGGTAACTTCGCGAAACTTCTGGGCATGGTTGTTGTTGGTTGTGCTTTACTTAACATGTAGCGTGTGTTTGTATACATGACAATGCTGACTTGTGTGTTTTGCTTATGGTGACTATGTGTGGTTGTATGTATGAGTGTTCTGTGTGTTTCGTCTATGGTAACTATGAGTGGTTGTATGGATGAGTGTTCTGTGTGTTGTGTGGTTTTGTTTCTTCTTCTCCTATGTGTATATGGCTGTGTATACTTGTGAACCTGTTTAGTTTTATTAGCAGCGAATACTTGCATACAAGTTCATTAAGAATAACATATCTTAGCATTTATGTTCCTAGGTTTTTCGTTGTTGTTGTTTACACTTATTATTGGCACAGCCTCGAATGATCTTGTATATTCTGGAGTATTCCATTTCCGTTATTTTGAATATTATCTATGTTGTGTTGACCAAGGTTGTAACATTTTGACAACTAGAGATTAATTGGCAGCGCTGCCAAGTACATATAGCCACATTGTCGTTTTATTTAAATCTATTTCTAATCTCTGTAACACTGCCGCCCACTTAAGCCTGTTCGACCCGAATAGGCATACAATCACCTCTTCCATAGTGCGCCAATCGTTCGATTTGTACTATCTTCATTTTCGACCTTGGGCTATTATGCTTCTGTATCCGGTATACAACGTCATTCACTCTCTTAATCACTTTATACGGGCCATCTCAGTGAGTCTGTAATTTTGGGGACAATCCTTTCTTCCGTTGTGGGTTATAAAGTAGAACCAATTGTCCTTCCATAAATCCCTCCGAATTTGCTGCGCGGTCATACCTAGCCTTCATCTTGTCACTGACCATCTTGATTCTATTACGCACGAACTCATGCAGTTCGTTTAAGTCCTCCTTCTCTTGGGACGTAATAGCTCGGTCTTCTACAGTTGGCTTAACACCAAATTCCAAATCACCAGCTAGTTTTAATTCCGTCCCGAAGATAATTTTGGCTGGCGTTCTCGATGTTGAGTCGTGTACAGCTTACCTATATGCCATCAAAAATTTGGGAAGGTGCGATTGAATCTTTCTACCATGCCATCAGACTGTGGATGCAACGGCGTCGTTCTGGTTTTCTTTATCCCATATAACTCGCACATTTCCCTGAATATGGCAGACTCGAAATTCCTTCCTTGGTCGGAATGTAATTCTATTGGGACACCATAGCGACATACCCAGTTGTTGACGAATGCATTTACAATTGTCTTTGCTTCCTGGTTAGGTATAGTATATACCTCTGTTCATTTACTGAAATAGTCCATTACCACAAGTACATAACGATTTCCGGCTTCGGTGACGGGAAAGGGACCTGCTACATCCATTGCGATCCGCTCGAATGGTGCTCCTGAGTTGTATTGTTGCAGCTGTCCCCGGCTTCTTCTTACTGGGCCTTTGGCTGCTATGCACTGTGGGCAGTTTGCTATCCAGTCGGCTACGGCTTGTCGACATCCAACCCAATAAAAACGCTGCTTCAGTTTCTCAAGTGTTTTTGTTACTCCAAGATGACCGCCACTAGGTCCATTATGAAACTCCTGTAAAACTTTACTTATCTTGGAGTATGGCACAACTATTAAATTTGAAGTTGTTTTGCCATCTACACTTTCCCATACGCGGTATAAACACCCTACCTTGATGCTGTTCCACTGAGCCCAATAAGATTTGGCGAGTGGGCTTTGAGCCGAAATTTCATTCCGGGATGGTCGTCTGTCCTCTTCTTTGGCCGCTATAATTTTCCTTAGTATGCCGTCGTCCCTCTGTGCCGCTGACCAGTCCTCATCAGGGCCAATGTGCATTAGCCGAACATCAACAACGCCTTCTTTTGCTCGGTTCTAACACAATGCTTACACTATAAACAGCAGGGTCTTCTTGAAAGAGCATCCGCATTGTTATGCTTTGTGCCCCTTCTATGCTCAATGCTGTCTCTTGGTGGCGAAACAGATCTACCTCTCTTCCTTGGTGCTTTGCAGCTGCGCTGAAAAAGACCGATCTTTCCGCAGTTAAAGCACTTAGGCTTTTCTTTGATAGCATTTTCTGCCAGCAGTTGTCGCATTGCCTCCTTAACGCTAGCAACTAGGTTGTTATCCTCCTCAGACAAAACCTCCACATTCCGCACTTCACATATCTGTGGGTTGAAAACCATCCTTGCTGTCTCTTGAGCCAGCGCAAATGAAACAGTTTCAGCGAAAGTGGATTTCACCATGAAAATCCTATTACCGGTGGACATCCGGTAGTCACTCGTATGAAGAAGAAAATCAGATTTCACTATTACTGGAAAGGCATGACCAGGGCTATTACTATATTTGACACCATTGGACCATTACCAAGGTCTGAGTCACAAAATGAATACGCAATCACCATAATATGTGAACTTACAAAACACCTCATAGCAATATCAGTTTAGGAAAAATCAGCAAAGAGAATTGCGAAAGCAATAGTAAAAGATTTCATATTAACACGGTCCCATGAATAAAAAGATACTGATGTGGGAACTGAATCTTAGTGGAAATATGTTCAATGATGAAAATATAAAATAGATCGTATAGAACATTCCACGAATATTTAAGATCATATATTTCCTCCGACAAGTCAGATTGGGACACATGGCAAAAGTACTTTGTATATTGTTACAATACCACCCCTTCAACGGCTCATGATTACTATCCTGTTGAACTTATTTATAGAAAGATCCCTCCTTTATAGAGTTGTACTACCGAAAACGAAATAGAACCTTTGTACAACATTGACTCATATGAAAAAGAAGTAAAACTCAGATTACAAGTAGATTGGCGTAGAGCTGCCACTCAAATAGAGACCACAAAATAAACACAAGAAACAAAAAAGACAGTTCATTTTTGCCTGTATCAGTTTTTCGTTAACCCCTTGTTGTGAAGAGTTAAGGTATGTGGAAAATGAGAAATTATCCTTAGTGATGGTTTTCGAAAAACTGTTCCAGACTCACAAAAGTGCAGTGAATAGTGGAATAGTCTGTGAAGGTGCAGTTCTTCAATTTGTTCAACCTTTGTTGAAAAACTCATGGCAGCAAGACGAATTATAGTTAGAAGTAGTTTGCCACATTGCTAATGATGTTGTTTATCTGCTATAGACGGCAAGAGAATGCAGTTGTAAACTTGGAAAAGATGCAGGCTAACAAACCATTGATTCAGAGATTCATTTGTTGTTGGATATGCAGGGAGTATGAAAAATATATCGCTAAAATACGTATATTCCTTAATACTTAAAATCTCGTTCTTTACAGACTGTCGGCTTAGGTCCATCAAACGTTGCAAACAATGCTTCAAGAGGACAATGATTACTCTTCTACTAATTTTCCTTATAGCGCCCTATGTGTTTGAAACGTAAAGTAAAGCATGAATTTTTGTACCCATCGTGAAGAAATTATCTCCTAAACAGAAAATATCTTTCAAAAGTGATTTTTGTTTCTGAAAAGTTTTATTAACGCAAAGTGTTTTACAAAATTAATGCCAAAGAAAACTAGTTATAAAAAATTTATATTAATTATTCTTAAAGTTATTTAATGGGTGGTATTATGGATTCCGCACGGAAAAGAAAATTTAGCGGAAAGAAATATCGATCGATATGAAAATCGCAATTATTCATTCCTGCGGTATTTTCTTTCCGCGAACTTAATTTAACATCCCTGTTTTAAGTGATTAAGAGTTGATGTTGTGCCAGCTAATGGGAAAAATCAACAAGTTTTAGATGTGATTTTAGACGCGAGTGTTAAATCTTTAGTTATAAATAAAATATGGATATAATTGCCTTTTTTGGAGATAGTAGTGATAGTGATTCTTTGGACATGCGATTGGAAAGAAGAGTTTTACGCTATAAATCTGGAGATGTGTTGCAGATGAACGATAGAGAATAAGTTGAAATAAACAAATGTGAACCGGCCTCCTACTAAATGAAAGCTATGCTTACTTTTACAGCTTACAAAAAAATTTTCATTTTTTTTTTCACCACTTTCATAATCTGTCCATACCTGTAATATAAGACCAAGTTATAATCACATTAAGAACATGTAAAAATACAATTATACTAAGTACCTTTTTCCAACCACTTGAATATTTTAAAGGCGGTCCGGAACGATTAAGGGTTAGTGCCAAGTCTTCCAGAATTTTTTCATATCTGCCGGAGCGCGGTGGCTAAAGCCGTAAGCAATGTCTTAATTTTTTTTCATAAAATCTACCATTGCTTCTATTTGTATATTATTTTTGTTCTTTCCGTCATACAAATTGAGCACGGTACATATTCCAAATATTATAAATTTGTGCAATAATTTTTCGACCGCAAACAAAAAGTTCCATCTCAATTTAATACTTTACAGACCAACGTAAATTACGATGCAAAGCGCAACGTAATTTAGCGTTTAGCTTTTACGCTTAAATGAGTAATCTAAATTAGAGCGTTAACATTGCGTCAGAAGCAGTAATGTTTACTCTCTTTGATTAATAAAAAAATATAATTAGAAATAAGAAATGAAAATAAAGACGTTAAATTGACCTGAAAGTAGCTAAAGTAACATTACTTCAAAATATGCATGCATGCCTTAAGCTGGAAGTACATAACACGCATTTCACGCGTCTACGCGTTATAAGCGTCTGTCAAAAAAGTAGAGCTAATGTAATTGTATGTAACAAGTTACATGACAAAACGCGTAGAACGCTTGACGCGGCGCGAGTTAATATGTCAATAATATAGATAAGACAAGGGCATGAACAAACATGACCGAAAGAAATTTATACTGATAAGACCAAAGGAAAATCAAAAACACATTTTCCACTGATAAAAAGGTGCTTAATAAAGAAACAAATATAAAAACAAAGGAAAATCGAAAACAAATTTTCCATTGATAAAAAAGGTACTTAACAAAGAAACAAAGAACAAGAGAAAAACATGTTTTCGTATAGATTAAGATACCTAGCTTTAAGAAATGATAAAAAAATTATTACTATAAATAGATGTTAAGAAACAATTTGTAATCAGTCTTAAGAATATAATTAATAAAGAAACGCACGTTTCGGTGTAGTTAAAAATAAATATAATTTTTTTTGACTCATTCCTTAGCCAAGGAATTAACTGGGGGCTCAACCGGGATACAAGTGAAATAATCTTGTATTCTTTGCCAAATAAGTTCCACAATCCTGAAGAAGGATAATTAAAAATAAAAAGGTCCTGAAAAATCGGAAAGTAATATAAAAATATTTCTAAAAATTTGAAATAAAGTGAAAGTGAAGTTATGAAGTAAAGAGATGAATGACATAGCCACACATAAGGCGCACCTGTATACAAGCAATAATTATATTGCTTAAATTCAAATGCCTTTAGTAAACAAGCAATCACATAATTACAATATACTTAGTTTTTTAATAGGTTAATGAAATGAATTAAGTTTTTGTTATATATATCATAGAGTAAAAATCGGAGATTCTTTCATTCATTTGAAAATGTAAACATTTGTTTGGTTTAGTTTATATTTTTAAAGCTTTATTCCATATGTACGTTATATTGTATATTTTTCTACACATACATACATATGTATAATGTAAACATAACATGTTTCGTCGCCAAAACATGTTATGTGTTACCCTTCGTCGCACAGTGGGGTCAAATACCCTTTTTTTACTGATATATTAATAGCTCTGAAATCAGTCCGCATATTTGGCCAATATTTTAGGGATATAGGAGGTTGAAGTCAGATACCCCCATATAAATTAATTATTAACTGAGCTATATCTATAAAAGTATAATAGTTATACACATAAAATCGCAGTGTGTAACTCTAAAAACAAACTGCATATTTTACCAAAGTCGGGTAGGTATACGAAGTCGGGTGCCTCCCATAAAAAAGCAATATTTAATTTACTCTATCTATATTATTAAATTCACTCTATCTGCAGAACTAATTCAAACCAACTAGGGTGACTACTCTCGAAAAGGAACTTTCGTAAAGCTTTCCACTAAAATACTTCAGGTACGAGTAACTAATAAAAAACTTAAGACTAAAAAATTCAAACTGGCTTAATTATTATTCATTGACAACATTAATCTCATCATCATCGAAGCTCTTACTGAAACCGCAGATATCATTGTCATATCCGGCATGTCTAATTAAGTCCCTAGCCTCCTCTGGCAATGTATGTGGCTTCTTTTTTTTGTAACTTTCGTATTCTAGAAATAACAGGATCAGAGCTTAACGAAAGATAGTTTATAATATCTTCAATAGATTTCTCACGGCTGCACTTTCTTAAATGAAATTCTCGAGATTTATTAAAATCCTTATTTTTACCTTTTTGCGCTTCTTTTAATAGCGTACCAATAGGTAAAAGAGTGTGTTTAACAATTTCTGGCCCGTGGATAAAGCACTTATGCAAAGTAGGGGTCATATTGTGCCATGGATATAGTTCAACAAAAAGTCTTCCTACCTTTTGTGGAAATATTCTAAATTTTTCGTTGTCAATTTCATAATCACTGGACACAACAATAAGCAGCACGTGCATATGTTTTATTAAGTCTACATTTAATCCAGTTATTTCTGCTAATTTTTGAACAAATTGAAAAAACGTCTGATTTTTGTTGGATTTTGTGAGTAAAGTTAGTGCGTTAAGCTGTTACTAATTTGCACATAACTTCTGAGGCAACCTATTTCTTTCGCAACCTATTTCTTTCACAAATAACGATAAACTGTGCAGGCTTTAAAATTATATATAAATTTCCTGCCCAACTCAGCCCAATTAATAAATTTATGTCCACCTGAACTTAAATCGTTTTTTTTTGCACTCCCAACATAAAAACTAAAACAAAACCAATACCGTAAATAATTTAAATTAAAATTTATGAAAAACATATTGGTATATATCTAAATTTAATGACTGCATAATAAGATTTATTATTTATTTGAAATTATTCAATGTAAATAGTATACATTTGCGTAAAATTTTTTGTTTTTTTTATACTTTTGAGCTTGTTTTTTTACAATATTTAATTTCAAAAAGTCACCACAAAAATACCATTACATATTTCAGATTAATTTTCACCTGGTGGTGAAGAATTTTGTGTTCTTTAAGCGGATACCTTCAGTTGTCACGATACTTGAACTTTTTTTTCAATTAATCCACAAAATTAGTACGTCTTGCCTCTTTGTGTGTTGAGTTGTTTTCTCTACTTTAACCACCATGTATATGAAAGCCTTGCAAAAGCCAGAAAAGTATACCGTGCACTGTTTTATAGTAAATTTATTAGCACAAGAATAAAAATAAAAATGTATCAGTCTCTAATAAGACCTATAATAACTTATGGTTGTCCAATGTGGTCCTTCTAACATGGAAAAAATTAGAATATTTGAAAAAAAATGCTTGAGAGCATGTACGGGACTATATAAAACTTCAGAAAATAACTATACTAAATTTGTATCTAATAAAAAATTACATAACAAAGCGAATATTGTAAGAATAGATAACTTTATAATACATTTAATTAGAAATAATATTTTAAGATATAGAAACTGCAAAGAGAACAACCAAATAATGGCTCCTTATTTTACAAATGAAGTATATATAAGTGAACCTCTTCCGAAAGGGTTAATACCACCTGAAGCATTTCTTTTCCTGGATAAACTTGGAGTTATTCAAGACGGAAATAGCGTTTCCATTTTTCATCATAACTACAGAAGAGCTACTACAAAAGCAATTGTTTTGAATACAGATCAGATAGATATAAAATATGATACACAAGTATCACATAAAGATTAACAGCTGTCTAAAAAAACATATAAAAACAATATATATTGGTGGATATAAAATAATTAGTTAATACTATTTAGCTTCCCTTTCTTCTTTTTAACCCTTGACAATTAACTAAAATAAAAAGCAATGTTTTTCCATTTAATTTTCATTGCAACAAAAATAAATTTTCATTTATATGTAATTCATTGTAAGAATATATCTTTGCAAAAAACAAACTAGACTTACATTTATATACAAATTACTAGAGCGCCCGAATTCGGGACTTTGTAAATATTATACATTATCTTATCAACTATTATTATAATTATATAATTATTTAAATTTCGGCTTAATAAACAAACAAACAAAAAAACGATTTTATAGTCCACTTTGTTTTAATAAAAAAATTTATTTTAATATGTGACGAATTTCGACGTCAGTTTTAATCCATTTTTAAATCGGCACTTTTCTTTTGAACGAAAGGCGACGCAGCTTAACAAAATGTAAGTAAAACTATATAAAAATAAAAAATTCAGTTTCTTGTTACAAACATCTGCAGGGGAAAGCATAAGAATAACATCCAGGAAGATGTCTTAATCCAGTTTATGGAAAACCATCCGGATATTTCCAGAGGTTTTACCAAAGGACACAGCGTGGATGTAGCGAATTTATGGTCTGATTTGACCACAGATCCGAATAGCCAAGGATCACCAACGCATGACACGACTTCCTGGAAGAAAGTAAGTTTTAATGCATTATGCGTTTTCAAAATGCTCATTAGAAATCATATATTCCATAAATTTAATTAAGATAAGGCACGACTGGAAGAAAATTGCAACAAATAAACATAAAGCAACTTGAACTGGAGGAGGACCCTATAATAAGGTCTATATTTCCAAGAAAGAGGAAGCTATTTGTCAGATCTGTGAAGGTATAAATAAGGAATCTACAATAATAGGGGAGCAGTTTCCTTCATCAGATGACGAGCTTGGTTTATGTGATCCTCCACAAAGATAAACTAACAAAGGAAAACAAAATGATATATTAGATAATATCCCAAGCATATTTAAAAGAGCTGCAAAGCAATTTAAAACAAAGGATCACCATATAAGGCTATTGAAAGCAGTACATTCACTAGGATATTAAAAACGGAAAAGAACTTTTGGAGACATTAAAAAATTTTACAGAAATAGTTAAGACAAATGAAGAAAAGTTAGATATAGTAGGGTCCAATATAAAGCGTGTTTTTGAGTTAATTGAAAATTTGACTACAAATAAATGTGTACATGGGAGCTTACAAAACTCAGCTCTTATTCCTGACTCACCATTTAAGCTTATAACAGTGATGGATAAGCGTTTTGAAAAGCTCACGGAACAATTGGAGAAGGTAATTGAGATCAAGCTTAATAAGTACAAAGAGGATTTTTTGAATGCCCTTGAAACAAGGTTTGCTGTTGTAAAAAACGAGATATGCAGTTTAAACGAAAGACTTGAAAAACTGGAAACCGTTGCTGGTGACCTGAAAAGTATGCATGATGAAATTGCAACTCTAAAAGCGAAGATTAGGCATCAGGAGAATAATCACGTTGCAAATGAGTTACGGATAAATTCGATACCATTTTTTGAAAATGAGAACCTTATGGATATATTTCACTCTATTTGTGAGACCATTAAAACCTCCACTCCTGCTGTTAAATCAATATACCGTACCCAGAACAGGAATAATAACGGTAATACATATTCAAAAGATGGAGCCATTATCGTCAAAATGCAGTCAGCGTATGACAGAAACTTCTTCATGAAGTCTTTATCTAGCTTTAGGAGAACAAATAGAAACTTCAATTTCTGCTTAAATCACATTGGCATTAACTCGGATTACAACTTCTATGTCAATGAGAATCTCACTAAAAATAATTTTCAAATACTACGGGCTGCTACTCGTCTTAAAAGAAAGAAACTTTTGTACAATACTTTTATTTTGTGTGGTAATGTGTACATTAAAAAGACGGCTGATGACAACATGCTACAAATTGAGGAGATCAAATATCTACATGATTTATTTCCTGAAGCTAACGAGTTGGATGATGCTTAAAGTTAAAGTTGTACTACTGCCTGATAATGTTTATCTTCCTATTAATTTTGTGTTATATTCTTATTTAAAATTTGAGCGTTTTTTAAACTCTTCTTGTACTTTTATATTGAAACTTCCGTATATTCTTCCCCTTTTTAATTGCAAGCGTTACTTTAGGACATTTAGTGACTTATGGCCCGGTTAGTTAGTGGTTTCACTGATGATTCCAAAGACAATCTTTGCGATATGATACGCATCTTATGCAAACAGAGATGCGGTTTGAACATATGCCATATTAACGCGCAGAGCTTAAATAATAAAATGGATGAATTTCGTTTACTTTTTGAGAACTCTGGTGTAGATATTGTTTGTGTTTCAGAAACTTGGTTTGATCCTATAGTTCTTAGCTCAATATTTAATCTGGACAAATATCGTCTTTTTCGATGTGATAGAAGATCTCATGCTGGTGGTACTGCGATTTATGTAAGAAATGGCATATCGTGTAGGAAGTGTTTCAACTCGGAATTAGGTGATCAAATGGAGTATATTTTTGTTGAGGTTTCATCTATACGTGAAAAAGTTTTAATCGGTTGTGTCTATAGGCCTAATCGTTTAATTAAAACTGATAATTTTTTGGAGCAAGTAGGAAATCTGACGCTGAAATATGGGGATATTGTGATATGTGGCGATTTTAATTCTGATTTACTTAGTGATTCTCACCTGGTGTATGATATGAATGCTATTGGTCTTTTTCCAATAAATACGTCTATTCCAACCCATTATACCAATACTAGGGATACACTTATTGATATTATCTTTGTGAGTGATAAGGAAAGGGTTTTACTCTATGACCAACTGTCAGCTCCATGTTTTTCGAAACACGATCTGTTATTTATATCATTTAGTTTTCAGCGTAATGCCTATCAGAATACTGCACAATATTATGATTATAGGAATTTGGACTATGAGTTGCTTCGTTATGAAATACAGCGAACTGACTGGGATTTGATTTACTTTATACCATCTGTTGAGGACCAGTTGGACTTCCTCGGGATTAATCTAAGCAACATTTTTGATATATGTGTACCCATAAAGACTGTTTCGTTTGGTAGTAAAAAGAAACCCTGGTTTGATAATGATATAAAGCGTGCAATTGAGAAAAGGGATTTGCTGTATAAGAGGTGGAAAAGATTTAGAACTGAAGAGCTTCATAAGGAGTATAGTATAGTCAGGAAAATTGTGAATAGAAAGATCAAGAATGCAAAGTCATTGTACTATTCTTCTGTCTTTACTTCAGCTATAGGATCTAGGAAAACTTGGAGGGCCATACGGGATATTGGCATTAGTAAGGTAAGTCTTGATCAGGATGATGAAATAGATATTGATGCACTTAATGTGAAATTTACTTCTCTGCCTAATCTTCCTGTAAATCATAATCTCTACCTGAATCAACCGGACCCTACTGGACCGGATTTGTTTAATTTTGATTGTGTGACCCAGGAGGATGTTCTCTCTAGTTGCTTGGCTATTAAATCTAATTCTGCTGGTATTGACGGAATGCAGCCCAAATTTGTTAAGATGTTGCTGCCTTACTTGCTGCCATACATTACTTTTATATTCAACACTATAATTACTAAGAGCGTTTATCCCAGAAATTGGAAGCATGCGAAAATCATTCCTGTTCCTAAGGCAAGTGGTGATTATCGCCCAATTGCTATATTGCCATATTTGTCAAAAGTGTTTGAAAAGTTGTTGCACCGACAAATGTACAAATATGTAAACGATAGGAAACTTCTTACTGAAAGACAGTCTGGCTTTAGACCTAAACACAGCTGTACAACTGCACTCTTAGATGTGTCGGAAGATATTCGAAGAAGTATCGATAAGGGGGACATTACATTTTTAGTCCTTCTCGATCACTCTAAAGCGTTTGATATGGTGCATCATGATACTCTTTGCTTGAAACTGAGACGTCTGTTTAACTTCTCCCGAGCATCAACCTGTCTGTTATCTTCGTACTTGTCTGGCCGCCATCAATCAGTTTTTACTAAGAACAAGTTTTCGCGTCCTTTACATGTAGCTAAGGGAGTTCCACAGGGTTCAATTCTGGGTCCACTCCTCTTCGCGATTTATATAAATGATTTGATTAGGCACTTTTCGTTTTGTTGTGTTCATCTTTATGCCGATGATGTACAAATATATATCAGTACTGATAAGACTAATATTAGCGAATGTCTGGAAAAGCTAAACGAAGACCTCAAGAATGTGAATGATTGGGCTTGTGCTAATGGCCTGTGTATCAACCCTACTAAATCTAAGTGCTTGGTGATAACTCCTAGGTCTATGATATCTTCCTTGCAGCCTAGGATAATTTTGGATAACCAGCCAATTGAAATTGTTAGGTCGAGTAAAAACCTTGGGATTGTTTTCAATAACAATCTGACATGGACAGATCATGTAAATCACGCCTCGGGAAGAACGTTTGCTATATTAAGGAATTTGTGGAAGACTCAATACTTTACTCCGCTAAAGATACGCATACTTCTTGCTAAAACCTATCTTGTCCCGGTTTTGCTATATGGTTGTGAGGTATTCGCTTCATGTGATGGTGCTAGCTTTAGGAAATTGAGTGTGGCCTTTAACGCGGTAGTGAGATATGTTTATGGATTGTCAAGGTACGACCATGTATCAGCTCTTGGAAAGACGTTATATGGTGTTTCATTTGTTGATCTATTGAAGACAAGAGTTCTATTATTTTTACATAGAATTATCACTACTCGTGAACCAAATTACCTCTTTGAGAGATTGTCATGTATTCGTTCTCAAAGACGGAATGACCTCATTCATTTTAGATATCTGTCTCTTGTATCTGAATGGCAATTTTTCGTTTTTTCTGTTCGTCTTTGGAATTTATTACCAACCGGAGTAAAATTATTAAGAAATGCTTTGCAATTTAAAAGGGCTTTATTTAACTATTTTTCTTGAATATATTGATAATTTTTTTTCTTTTTCTCTCATTAATTAAAATAAAAATTTATTTTTTTTCTTTTACTTTTCTTTGAATAACTGGAAGTCAATTAGGTTTTTCATAATTACATATCGTTATTATAATTATTACTATTACTGTGATTATTACATTTTTATAATTTCTTTATTTTATTTTTTTTTATAATTTCTTTATTAACTTTTATTATTCATTAATTTTGAGCAAATATATATAATTCTGTACTGCAAGCATAAGACCTTAGGTCTTGTTGTATGGAAAATCGCATCAATAAATAAATAAAATAAAAATAAATAAAATATTACAACAAAGTTAAAAAGATACAATCAAGAAATGGAAAAAGCTGGTTTTGAAAAAATTATTTAAAGAAAAAATCCTAGAAATAAAGGAAAAAGGATTAGATTTAAAGCCTTTAAAATTAAATAAATAAAATATCTTTTTAAAATTAATTTTTATCAATTGAAAATTTGACTAAAAATATTACAACAAATTAAAAAAGATACAATCAAGAAATGGAGAAAACTGCTTTAAAAAAAATTATTTAAAGAAAAAGACCTAGAAATAAAGGTAAAAGGATTAGAGCTAAAGCCTTCAAAATTAAATAAATAAAATATTTTTTTTAAATAAATTTTTATTAAAATTTAATTGAATTATTTTTTGTTTGAATAAATTTTTTGTTTAAATAAATTTTTTGTTTAAAAAAAGTTTATAATTTATTAAGCTTCAATTCAAACTTTTAGAAATGTTATTACTTACGACACTTACAGTGTTTCTAAAAGTTGTATTTACTTCGAGTACGATATGCTCATCCATTTGATGAAATTTGAACCTTCTACTGGAACTTCAGTTAGATTATCGATTTTTAAGGTATTATATAAATTATGTAATGCACAACAAACATTAATAATTCGTACCGCCTTTATAGGAGAATACCAAATTGTTTTTGATGAACATCTAAAGCGGCTCTTAAGCAGCCTTATCGTTCTTTCAACCACGTTTCTTGCAGGTGCATGTCTCTTATTATATCTCTGTTGAAAAACACCAGTTGGACTTTTGTACGGTTTGATTGTGGGCCTGTTCGTAAATGCATCACAACTCTGCACAATATGATTATTTTGCGATGCCACTGCTCATCAGCTGTTGCTGATGCTATTGTTTGCTCATTTTATTCTTGCATTTACGAACGGAGAATTTTATTTAATTTTCTTCTAGTAAACTTTCTCCATATCCAATCGTGTCCTGATTTGTAGTTGACATATATTTTCTTCACTTTCGAGTCTTAAATATACAAAAAAAAATTAAATAAAAAGAAATAAATAAAAATAACTAAAATATATACTCTCATTCATTGCATCAGCCATTTTTATGATTAGTTTTTTGAATTTATTTGCGCATAATATGCTTCACTGTTGCATCTGCGAACACTTGGGATATTCAGTGTTGCCAATTTTTGCATTTACGAACGTTATGCGCATAACATGCAGCGCAGTGTTGCGTTTACGAACAGGCTCTGTATTTTGTGTTAATAGCCAAAGTGTCTACATGTATAAACATGTTGTTACGTTTTTAGACCTTTTCGTAAAAACGGTTTTATTACTTATCCTTCAAGGATTCGTTTTATTAACACGAGTATTTGTACTACTCAACACTTAACGATGTTAACACGTCTACATTTTAAATCACACTCTCTCACTGAGCTCTTCCAGCGTCTTTATATAGCAAAAATGACGTCGTCTGGTAACTTCGCGAAACTTCTGGGCATGGTTGTTGTTGGTTGTGCTTTACTTAACATGTAGCGTGTGTTTGTATACATGACAATGCTGACTTGTGTGTTTTGCTTATGGTGACTATGAGTGGTTGTATGGATGAGTGTTCTGTGTGTTGTGTGGTTTTGTTTCTTCTTCTCCTATGTGTATATGGCTGTGTATACTTGTGAACCTGTTTAGTTTTATTAGCAGCGAATACTTGCATACAAGTTCATTAAGAATAACATATCTTAGCATTTATGTTGCTAGGTTTTTCGTTGTTGTTGTTTACACTTATTATTGGCACAGCCTCGAATGATCTTGTATATTCTGGAGTATTCCATTTCCGTTATTTTGAATATTATCTATGTTGTGTTGACCAAGGTTGTAACATTTTGACAACTAGAGATTAATTGGCAGCGCTGCCAAGTACATATAGCCACATTGTCGTTTTATTTAAATCTATTTCTAATCTCTGTAACACTGCCGCCCACTTAAGCCTGTTCGACCCGAATAGGCATACAATCACCTCTTCCATAGTGCGCCAATCGTTCGATTTGTACTATCTTCATTTTCGACCTTGGGCTATTATGCTTCTGTATCCGGTATACAACGTCATTCACTCTCTTAATCACTTTATACGGGCCATCTCAGTGAGTCTGTAATTTTGGGGACAATCCTTTCTTCCGTTGTGGGTTATAAAGTAGAACCAATTGTCCTTCCATAAATCCCTCCGAATTTGCTGCGCGGTCATACCTAGCCTTCATCTTGTCACTGACCATCTTGATTCTATTACGCACGAACTCATGCAGTTCGTTTAAGTCCTCCTTCTCTTGGGACGTAATAGCTCGCTCTTCTACAGTTGGCTTAACACCAAATTCCAAATCACCAGCTAGTTTTAATTCCGTCCCGAAGATAATTTTGGCTGGCGTTCTCGATGTTGAGTCGTGTACAGCTGACCTATATGCCATCAAAAATTTGGGAAGGTGCGATTGAATCTTTCTACCATGCCATCAGACTGGTTTTCTTTATCCCATATAACTCGCACATTTCCCTGAATATGGCAGACTCGAAATTCCTTCCTTGGTCGGAATGTAATTCTATTGGGACACCATAGCGACATACCCAGTTGTTGACGAATGCATTTACAATTGTCTTTGCTTCCTGGTTAGGTATAGTATATACCTCTGTTCATTTACTGAAATAGTCCATTACCACAAGTACATAACGATTTCCGGCTTCGGTGACGGGAAAGGGACCTGCTACATCCATTGCGATCCGCTCGAATGGTGCTCCTGAGTTGTATTGTTGCAGCTGTCCCCGGCTTCTTCTTACTGGGCCTTTGGCTGCTATGCACTGTGGGCAGTTTGCTATCCAGTCGGCTACGGCTTGTCGACATCCAACCCAATAAAAACGCTGCTTCAGTTTCTCAAGTGTTTTTGTTACTCCAAGATGACCGCCACTAGGTCCATTATGAAACTCCTGTAAAACTTTACTTATCTTGGAGTATGGCACAACTATTAAATTTGAAGTTGTTTTGCCATCTACACTTTCCCATACGCGGTATAAACACCCTACCTTGAGGCTGTTCCACTGAGCCCAATAAGATTTGGCGAGTGGGCTTTGAGCCGAGATTTCATTCCGGGACGGTCGTCTGTCCTCTTCTTTGGCCGCTATAATTTTCCTTAGTATGCCGTCGTCCCTCTGTGCCGCTGACCAGTCCTCATCAGGGCCAATGTGCATTAGCCGAACATCAACAACGCCTTCTTTTGCTCGGTTCTAACACAATGCTTACACTATAAACAGCAGGGACTTCTTGAAAGAGCATCCGCATTGTTATGCTTTGTGCCCCTTCTATGCTCAATGCTGTCTCTTGGTGGCGAAACAGATCTACCTCTCTTCCTTGGTGCTTTGCAGCTGCGCTGAAAATGACCGATCTTTCCGCAGTTAAAGCACTTAGGCTTTTCTTTGATAGCATTTTCTGCCAGCAGTTGTCGCATTGCCTCCTTAACACTAGCAACTAGGTTGTTATCCTCCTCAGACAAAACCTCCACATTCCGCACTTTACATATCTGTGGCTTGAAAACCATCCTTGCTCTCTCTTGAGCCAGCGCAAATGAAACAGTTTCAGCGAAAGTGGATTTCACCATGAAAATCCTATTACCGGTGGACATCCGGTAGTCACTCGTATGAAGAAGAAAATCAGATTTCACTATTACTGGAAAGGCATGACCAGGGCTATTACTATATTTGACACCATTGGATCATTACCAAGGTCTGAGTCACAAAATGAATACGCAATCACCATAATATGTGAACTTACAAAACACCTCATAGCAATATCAGTTTAGGAAAAATCAGCAAAGAGCATTGCGAAAGCAATAGTAAAAGATTTCATATTAACATGGTCCCATGAATAAAAAGATACTGATGTGGGAACTGAATCTTAGTGGAAATATGTTCAATGATGAAAATATAAAATAGATCGTCTAGAACATTCCACGAATATTTAAGATCATATATTTCCTCCGACAAGTCAGATTGGGACACATGGCAAAAGTACTTTGTATATTGTTACAATACCACCCCTTCAACGGCTCATGATTACTATCCTGTTGAACTTATTTATAGAAAGATCCCTCCTTTATAGAGTTGTACTACCGAAAACGAAATAGAACCTTTGTACAACATTGACTCATATGAAAAAGAAGTAAAACTCAGATTACAAGTAGATTGGCGTAGAGCTGCCACTCAAATAGAGACCACAAAATAAACACAAGAAACAAAAAAGACAGTTCATTTTTGCCTGTATCAGTTTTTCGTTAACCCCTTGTTGTGAAGAGTTAAGGTATGTGGAAAATGAGAAATTATCCTTAGTGATGGTTTTCGAAAAACTGTTCCAGACTCACAAAAGTGCAGTGAATAGTGAAATAGTCTGTGAAGGTGCAGTTCTTCAATTTGTTCAACCTTTGTTGAAAAACTCATGGCAGCAAGACGAATTATAGTTAGAAGTAGTTTGCCACATTGCTAATGATGTTGTTTATCTGCTATAGACGGCAAAAGAATGCAGTTGTAAACTTGGAAAAGATGCAGGCTAACAAACCATTGATTCAGAGATTCATTTGTTGTTGGATATGCAGGGAGTATGAAAAATATATCGCTAAAATACGCATATTCCTTAATATTTAAAATCTCGTTCTTTACAGACTGTCGGCTTAGGTCCAGTAATACTCCATCAAACGTTGCAAACAATGCTTCAAGAGGACAATGATTACTCTTCTACTAATTTTGCTTATAGCGCCCTATGTGTTTGAAACGTAAAGTAAAGCATGAATTTTTGTACCCATCGTGAAGAAATTATCTCCTAAACAGAAAATATCTTTCAAAAGTGATTTTTATTTCTGAAAAGTTTTATTAACGCAAAGTGTTTTACAAAATTAATGCCAAAGAAAACTAGTTATAAAAAATTTATATTAATTATTCTTAAAGTTATTTAATGGGTGGTATTATGGATTCCGCACGGAAAAGAAAATTTAGCGGAAAGAAATATCGATCGATATGAAAATCGCAATTATTCATTCCTGCGGTATTTTCTTTCCGCGAACTTAATTTAACATCCCTGTTTTAAGTGATTAAGAGTTGATGTTGTGTCAGCTAATGGGAAAAATCAACAAGTTTTAGATGTGCGAGTGTTAAATCTTTAGTTATAAATAAAATATGGATATAATTGCCTTTTTTGGAGATAGTAGTGATAGTGATTCTTTGGACATGCGATTGGAAAGAAGAGTTTTACGCTATAAATCTGGAGATGTGTTGCAGATGAACGATAGATAATAAGTTGAAATAAACAAATGTGAACCGGCCTCCTGCTAAATGAAAGCTATGCTTACTTTTACAGCTTACAAAAAAATTTTCATATTTTTTTCACCACTTTCATAATCTGTCCATACCTGTAATATAAGACCAAGTTATAATCGCATTAAGAACATGTAAAAATACAATTATACTAAGTACCTTTTTCCAACCACTTGAATATTTTAAAGGCGGTCCGGAACGATTAAGGGTTAGTGCCAAGTCTTCCAGAATTTTTTCATATCTGCCGGAGCGCGGTGGCTAAAGCCGTAAGCAATGTCTTAAGTTTTTTTTCATTAAATCTACCATTGCTTCTATTTGTATATTTTTCTTTTTGCTCCTATAAAAATCAAACAAATTAATTACATAATTAAACAACACTTTAATAAAACTTTTACATTTACTTAAATTTTTGTTCTTTCCGTCATACAAATTGAGCACGGTACATATTCCAAATATTATAAATTTGTGCAATAATTTTTCGACCGCAAACAAAAAGTTCCATCTCAATTTAATACTTTACAGACCAACGTAAATTACGATGCAAAGCGCAACGTAATTTAGCGTTTAGCTTTTACGCTTAAATGAGTAATCTAAATTAGAGCGTTAACATTGCGTCAGAAGCAGTAATGTTTACTCTCTTTGATTAATAAAAAAATATAATTAGAAATAAGAAATGAAAATAAAGACGTTAAATTGACCTGAAAGTAGCTAAAGTAACATTACTTCAAAATATGCATGCATGCCTTAAGCTGGAAGTACATAACACGCATTTCACGCGTCTACGCGTTATAAGCGTCTGTCAAAAAAGTAGAGCTAATGTAATTGTATGTAACAAGTTACATGACAAAACGCGTAGAACGCTTGACGCGGCGCGAGTTAATATGTCAATAATATAGATAAGACAAGGGCATGAACAAACATGACCGAAAGAAATGTATACTGATAAGACCAAAGGAAAATCAAAAACACATTTTCCACTGATAAAAAGGTGCTTAACAAAGAAACAAATATAAAAACAAAGGAAAATCGAAAACAAATTTTCCACTGATAAAAAAGGTACTTAACAAAGAAACAAAGAACAAGAGAAAAACATGTTTTCGTATAGATTAAGATACCTAGCTTTAAGAAATGATAAAAAAAATTATTACTATAAATAGATGTTAAGAAACAATTTGTAATCAGTCTTAAGAATATAATTAATAAAGAAACGCACGTTTCGGTGTAGTTAAAAATAAATATAATTTTTTTTGACTCATTCCTTAGCCAAGGAATTAACTGGGGGCTCAACCGGGATACAAGTGAAATAATCTTGTATTCTTTGCCAAATAAGTTCCACAATCCTGAAGAAGGATAATTAAAAATAAAACGGTCCTGAAAAATCAGAAAGTAATATAAAAATATTTCTAAAAATTTTAAATAAAGTGAAAGTGAAGTTATGAAGTAAAGAGATGAATGACATAGCCACACATAAGGCGCACCTGTATACAAGCAATAATTATATTGCTTAAATTCAAATGCCTTTAGTAAACAAGCAATCACATAATTACAATATACTTAGTTTTTTAATAGGTTAATGAAATGAGTAGTAGGGAACTGTATGTGCTGCGACCATTAAAAATATTAAATTTCAGCAATTAAATTTGAAATTTTTCAATATTAATTGCCAAAATTCTCAAATTTCCCAAAATTCTCAAATTTCATTTTGTGTGTGTTCGTGTGTGTATTTTTTCCCACGGTTTAGTAGGGGCGTTCACATTGTTGTTTTTTTTTAAATAAAATGTTGGGGTAGGCGTGGGAATTTGTGTCTGTCCATATGTGACCTTGAGAATACATGTCCGTCGGTATGTGAGCGTGGGAATTTGTGTGTGTCCATATGTGACGTTGAGAATACATGTCCGTCGGTATGTGAGCGTGGGAATTTGTGTCTGTCCATATGTGACCTTGAGAATACATGTCCGTCGGTATGTGAGCGTGGGAATTTGTGTCTGTCCATATGTGACCTTGAGAATACTTGTCCGTCGGTATGTGAGCGTGGGAATTTGTGTCTGTCCATATGTGACCTTGAGAATACATGTCCGTCGGTATGTGAGCGTGGGAATTTGTGTCTGTCCATATGTGACCTTGAGAATACATGTCCGTCGGTATGTGAGCGTGGGAATTTGTGTCTGTCCATATGTGACCTTGAGAATACATGTCCGTCGGTATGTGAGCGTGGGAATTTCTGTCTGTCCATTTACACTGTGTACGCCTGGTGAATAAAAAAATTTAGAAGCATTTTTAGGAATTACACTATTTAAAAAGTGTAGTAGTTATATATGGATACCCTTAATGTTTGTGGTTCGTTCCTTCTTGCTGGAGTGAGATTTTTTCTTTTATTTTTTTGCTTATTAAAATTTGGTGTGTTTACTTAAGATTTGTCGTCCAGCAATTCAGTGTTTTTTTTTTTTACTTTTTTGCTTGCAATGCTTGAGTCTGGAGGAATAATTTGATTATTCTGATCTTGAAGACGTTGTGAAAGAAAAAAATTACTATTGCATAAATATTGAAACTGATGTTTTGTTTATTTTATACATGACGATCATCGATGGATTTTATTTGGGGATCTGGATGGTGGTGCGATTTCTGTATTTTGTAGAATATGAATATTAATGCTATGTTTAAGTGTGTGTGTGTTTTTTGTGTTCTGAGTGGCGGTTGGAATGTCTGGCTGTCAGACAGTCTGTGTGTGTGACGATTGGTGAGTCTGTATGACAGTCCGCTTTCCTGGTCAGTATAAAATGTGATAAGGTGTACATATTCATGCGTACATAAATATCTACAAATTTATTTCATTTACGCATATACATACAAACAAATAATAAGCGTTTATTCTTTGTGCCCAAATATTCCCTTGACCATTTGAATGAATGAATGAACCATTGTGTGTGTTTGTTTGTGTGTTCTCTGAAAAAAATAAATATGTATGTAGGTTTTTTGTTTGAAATAAAAAGACATTTTAATTTTTATAAGCATTTATTTAAAAGTTTGTTAACACTTTCATTTTTAAGTAAAATTGCATTCCTTAAGGCACAAACACCATAGTCGTGATAGCCACAATAGAGATATATGGAATGCTTAGTTTCCATTTGTTTGAAATTAATGCAGCCAATGTCTTCAATGTTATAAACTGTTTGATGAATAATTTTTTCCAGCCATTTTTTCTTCTCTTCCCCCTTAACATATATTTGTGAATTTCTTATATTCGATTTTAAAAACTTGCAAACGCTTTGAAATGAGACTGATCCATCATTCCAGTTAATATGATGATAGTTTTTTGTTAACCAAACTGCTTCTCTCTGTTTTTTGGCTGATAAACATGCGAAATCAAAAGGAGGTTTTATGATGAAATTGAACCATTCCTTGTTGCTGAAAACTACAGCTAGTTCTTTTGCGATGAAGTCATTTGAATTAGTTTTGAAACCTTGCAAGTCTACAAAAACAATATCACCATCCATGTTATTTAATTTATAAGAGCTTCCGGACTTGACCTTTTATTGGTATGTATTCTATTACGCGGTCATGAATAAGAACGCAGTAAGCTGATGTTTTTGCTGGAATATTTGTTGCTGTTTCAAATTCAATTTTTATGTCGATTGGTCCGGTATTGAGCGTTTCGTTTTGGTGACTGACATCAACTACAATAATTGGAGCGTTATTTTTAAACTCTTGACCTGTTAGAAGAGGTTGGGGTTGTTTCATGTAGTAGCTTTGTTGGAATCTTAGATACATATCATATAGAATCGCATAGCGCTCATTTTTGAATTTTATATTAAGATCGTCATATGGGTAAGATGTTGAGTTTAAATGTACTTTTAAGTTAGTAAGATCACAATGAACAAACTTGTTTTCTTGTTGAAAGGCAATCAAGACAAAACGAGGGCGTTCTTTATTAGCGGCCAGTTTAACATTCCATATGTGATTGGTTCCCGTATTAAGGTGTGGATTCATATGACAATCCCAACTACGGAATGCCATTGGTATAGCAGCACCATTATTAAGTATTTTGATCATATTCAATTTACTATGATCAGATAATTGAACATGTGGAATTCTCCATGATATTAGTGAAATTGTAAGTTTTGCTTTCTCGGTGGAAACATTCGAGTGTACAAGATCTTCATCGTTCTTATTACGCAAGAGTATCAATTCATGTTTACCATTTAATAAAACTTTATTGTAGTCTTCAGCGAATCCTAAAAGAAGTTTGAGTGGTACATAGAAATTAAAATTTCCATTTTGAAGATCTATTTTATCAAGTTTGTTCCATCCAGCATTTTGCAACACAACGCTTTCCGTAGGTGATAAAGAAACCAAATTTTTTATAGTACTGGTGGCTCCCAAATATCTTGTATGATCAATTTCAATACCATTCAGTTCATAGCGGATTTCATCAAAGAGATATGCAACAAAATTATTTTTCAACTGAAAGTTGGGTGTAGATTTCGATGTTTTTTCGTCTACAACAAGTCCTTCCACATATATATAGCTTTCACTGGGTAACACATATAGATCTTGGTTTTGTATTGAAATTCTTATTTCATCGTTGTTGTTAAAAGACTGAAGGTATGGTATGTATGTGTGATAATCCTTTTTGATAATATTTTCGTCAGATATTGGTTTATCTAAAACGTCTATTATTGAACTCATTTTGTTTTCAATTTAAAGTTCAGTGACTTGAGAAAACTCTTGTTTGCTGCTGTAAGCGATTTTTGACGAACAGATCTTTTCAATTGTTGCTTAGATTGTAACGTTTGAGAATTAGATGTTGCTGTAGTATTCTTTGATATACTCGTGTTGTATATTATCATTATTTAGTTGTCCTTAAATGTATTCGTATTGTAATTTCCTCACCTCTGAAATTAATTAAGTCGCCGTTTTGATCAACCACGCGGAGAGCTAGTGAACTTATCTCTCTGGAGTTTACTGGCAAATAAATAAGATTTTTGGGAATCTCAACTATTTTATATCCAGCCGGTACATTAATCGGAAATTCATGTAGTGTATGAGCTTTAGAATTATTCATATAAGTATTAACCACAATACTGCTTTCAATCCTCAAGAGATTCACCTTAAAGATATTCACTGGAAGATCAGAGTAATGTTCTTTGTTTGGCGTTAATATTCTGCTATTGAATCCTAAAAGTCTACCTATTGTATTTTCTTTATTAAAATATATTGGTTCTTTAGAGCTGCTGACTTTGACTTGCATTGTATTGTTATTAGCTTCAATCAAAATTTTGTTTTCTGGTCTATATCGTTTGTATTGTTCTTCTATATAGTCAACTATATCATTTAATTCATAAGATCCGATCGGTATTTCAATTACAAGTTCACCGATATAAAATATATTGTTGTAGACATCCACATTCGGGATACTGTTGTATGAATGAAAATCAGTTAGAGCACATTCATAGGTTCCGTTTAAATCAATAGGAGGAAAATAATTAGCAGATAGCTCTGATGAATTGGAGCTCAGAGTCAATGTTATTGACATTGTGACTGTTTGATTGTAAATAAATGAGGTTAAACACACAGTATGATTTATAAGAAGCAGTTTCGTATTTATTGTTTATTTACTTATTTTAAACTAAATTAAATATTGATGCCATTGTTGTTGTTTTTGTTGTTGTTTATTTATTGTATTCTTCCATTTACAATATCTCATCTTTGCTTATCCAAGAATTGTGCTCATTACCAAAGCCCAGCCACTTGACAAACACCTTATGTCCTTTAGTTTTGAGAACCTTTTCAACTAGGTATGTATTAGGATATCTGGTTTTTGAAAGTTCTTCTTCATAGAATCCTCCTTTAATAGGATTTCCGCGATAGTCTTCCAATATATATGTTGTAGGATATGTATTTTGTACTCTTTTAATTGTAAAGATTTCTGTTGTCCAATTCGGAGTATAACCTTTTTCAAAAATGTTTTTATATTTGCTTATGCGTACATGATCTCCTGCATTAAATTTTGACATTTTATACATCTTTAAATGACTGTATACTGTGTTTAAAAGCTGTTTTTCATTTGTTGAATTTACTTTAATCGGTGACATTTTAATGGTGCGATGAATTTTTCTATTGTATGCATCAAGTAAATCTCCATACATATCAATCCAATTATATGAACCATTTAAGCTAAATTCCTTCCACATCATTCCTTTTAATGTTCTATTGAATCGTTCTACTATTGAGGCTTTCATAGTGCTATATGTTGAGTAGTGATTAATATTGTATTTATTCATCAACTGACTGAAATGTTTATTGAAAAATTCTTTACCATCGTCTGTTTGCAAGTTTTTCGGTATTCGTCCCAATTTGAAAATATTCTCCATTGCCTGAGTTGTTTCGAATGCATTCTTTCTTCTCAAAGGTACTGCCCAAGCAAATTTTGAGAATGTATCAATTACAGTTAGCAAAAATCGATAATTTCTATTGTCTAAGGAATAATTTCCCATTTCAACTAAATCAGCTTGCCAAAGATCATCTATTCCTTTCATCACAACTCTACGACGTACAAAACGTTTTCGAGCCTGCCTATGCAATTCATTTACAACATTTCTCTTTGAAGACATCTTATTTTTCCAGTCGCTGTTTTAAGTGTGTTGTGATCTACTTGATGCACTTGCACCTATTGATACGAACATGTAATTTTCTATTCTATAAATTTTTTCTCGTAGCTCTTCAATTTCCATATCAAAAAGTGATTTATTACCATCCATTTTCTTATTGATATCCTGCAAATGAGAATTAAGATTTTCTAACTGGAAAGCTACTTCTTGTTGCTGTTTTTTGAGTTCAGTTTGCAGAAACAATTTATTGATAACATCGTTTTCCTCCACAGCATTTGCAACATTTTTGATTCTCTTGTATTGGACATCAATGTTTTTGTTCGTATCCATAAAGAAGCCCAACAACTTAGGCGCATTTTTGGTTGAAATTACTTCACTTCTATCGTTAATATAATGCCCAAATTTATCAACGGACATGTTTTATATAAAAATCTATGTATGTATATAGTTTATACAATTATATTAGCTTCACGTAGTTCTTCAATAATTGAGACAATTTCGTTGTTGTGATTAGTATGGCCTGCAGACTGTGATGCAAGCAGTAGTCTAAGTCGATCTACCAACTCGTTTGGATCATCCCAGTATATATAGTTTGGATTATGAGGGTTAAACTGCATCAAACCCCTTCCTAAATAATTACTTTTTGTTACATCTGATGAGCCTGTATGATTGTCTCCTTTGAAAAGTTTTCCAATAATATGTTTGTACTTATGGGCTATGCTCCCTTTGATTTGACCATCAGACTTATAGCCTCTCCTGTGGGCATTGGTAGCAAGTAATATTTTTTTATAGATTTCAAGCTCAAATTTATCATAGTTTTTTGGTGCTTTATGAAACATTAAAGAAAAAAGTCCTGGCGTGAGCGCCCATATTTGTCCACCAACCTGTATCTTATCTTGATTTAACTCGATGGTGCTATTACCAAATCTCCATTCGTTATTATTATCTTTATGTGGACCATAGTTAGTATCTAGTTCGTTTCTCGATTGCAATAGTGATAAGTCAGAATAACTTTCTTCATTATTCGAATTTTGTGAGTAAAAGTCATCTTCATCATAATTACTGCTACTTTTACTATTAGATTGCTTAAAAATTTTTTCTTCACTTAGTTTCTTGGGCGTACTCGTTTCCAATTTTATTGTTGAATTCTGAGGATGAAAACTTTCATTGTCATCAATTCCAGTTTCCTTATCACTCGGTTCTTTTTTAACTGGTCTACCAACGTATTTAGAGCTATTGATAAATTCTTTTAAAGGTTCTGTGATAGGCTTGAATGTATCTGTTAATTGCTGATGTGTATCTATTTCACCAGTTTTTATACTACGAAGCTTTTTCTTCAAGATATTTCTTGTTGCCACCAAGTCTGTAAGAATTTGTTCATTCGATTTAGCTATCAGGTCAGTTCAATAGGAAGCAGATCAGGTTATCAGGTCAGTTTAACAGCTATCAGGTCAGTTTATCAGGTACCAGATCAGCTTATCAGGTCAATTTAACAGCCATCAGGTCAGTTTATCAGGTATCAGACCAGCTTATCAGGTCAGTTTAACAGGTATCAGGTCAGTTTATCAGGTATCAGATCTGCTTATCTGATCAGTTACAATAATCACATGTATAAAGTTTGAAGTCAGATTAAATACTGCAGGGTGCATTTGATGAACAGTAAATTATATTATGATGAAGTAATCAAATGACTTTCTATAACGACCATTGTTTAGTTCATTATCTTTACTTATCACCAAAAATCCGTATTTTTCCTTCCAACATTCTCTACAAATTCGTTGAAACATTTCAAAGTTCATGTCGCTGGCAACGTGATCATCATATACATGTTTCATATTTGTCGAATCTTGTTTAAACATAATAATTACATTAGCATTATCTCTTATCAAATGTTTTGGAATCCGCGTGTAAGTCTGACACAAGTAACATGAGTCTACTTTCTTATGACGACCCATACAAAAATATGCACGTATATTGTTTTGCTTTTCACATGCAACATCATCAAAAATCATAATTGAATTGCTTTTAGCTTCACTAGGAGGAACAACGTCCTCGTTTTCTGCAAATGTGTAGTATCCGATTCCTTTAATTGGTGAAATTAATTTCTTTAGGTATTCATATTTAGGTTGATATAAAGATTTTGAGTACAAGTAAATATTTTCAAACTTGAGACCATTAGGACTTTCCAGCAAACTAATCATTATGTTAGTTTTTCCACAATTTGAAGGACCAACTATTAATGCTCGAATAGAATTTGGTAACAAGGACCTATGTCTTATTTTTTTACTGTCATTTGAACAAATATCAGCATTACGAACTAAAATATTTTTATGTTGTTTTATGAAGCGCATTTTAATAACTACTTGCTAAACTTGCGAACAATATCTTTTATTGTAGATTAAATTAATATGGTTGTACTTTATAACAAAAGTTTTAGTCACAAACAAGCTATCGTTGGAGAAGGTTTACTAAATAAAGCAATAAATTCTCTATCTTTTGAATTACATCTTCCTGGATACCAGTATTGTGGACCTGGCACAAGATTACAAAAGCGTTTAGATAGAGGAGATAAAGGAATTAACTTATTGGATGCTGCTTGCAAAAATCACGATATTGCTTACTCGAAAAATAAAGACTTAAACAGCAGACATCAAGCTGACAAAATTCTTGAAAATACGGCTTGGGAAAGAGTTCTTTCAAAAGATAGTGATCTTGCAGAAAAAACATTTTCATATATAGTCACCAACGCAATGAAAGCAAAAACTAAACTTGGTATGGGTGTTGAAGCAAAGAAAAGGAATACAGTGAAAAGACCATCACCACGAATTCGTATAAATGACAAAAATCTGTTTCATAAAACAATTAAATCAGCAACAAAGATATTGAAGAAGGAAAAACCACAAGATATTAATTCAGCCATTAAGATTGCTCGTAAAGCTATCAGTAAATCTCTTAAGGGGAAAAAAGCTCGTGTTATAATACCGCGTATTATAAATGTTCCAAAAATTGGTGGTTTTTTGCCCATAATACCGATTCTAACTGCTCTAGGTGCACTTGGTAGTCTAGCAACTGGAGGTGCCTCTATAGCTAAAGCTGTAAATGCAACAAAGAATGCAAAAAAACAACTTGAGGAAGCCACCAGACACAATAAGGCAATGGAGTCTATTGCTGTGGGAGAAGGACTGTACCTTAAACCATATAAAAACGGTTATGGACTTGTTTGTAAAGATCATTCAAAAAACTATTAGAAATGCTACCCAACAGACCATTATCAGAATTTGATCTAAGAAAATTTTCAAAATATATTCCACACTTTAGAGGAGTTTATATGTTGGATTCACTACCAAAACGACCAAAGACTGTAGAGTGTGGAATAATCAATTTGGATTTATCAACAGGCCCAGGTACTCATTGGGTAGCATACTATAGAAACAAGAATGAAAAACAATATTTCGACAGCTTTGGAAATTTACAACCTCCTCTAGAATTAATCAAATATTTAGGTAGAAATATTCAATACAACTACAATCAATATCAAAACTTTAATACATATAATTGCGGTCACTTATGTTTGAAATTTCTTTATGATATAACCAAAGATATTAAATAAAACACAATCATATATATTTATATACATACATATTTAAAAACATTTTCTTTTTTATTATTATTATTTTTTTTCTTGTTAAGTACAAAATATATGAACATAACATATTTTTTACTGCCAAACGGGGTACTGAGAGTTTGGTATTAAAAACTCGTTCATCTCGCTTTCTAAGATCAGGTTTCGCTCTCCTTTTCTTTGTAGTCGATATTTATTATTCGAAAGATCTTCTAATTCTGCATTGGTCAATGCATTGTATCGGTTGGGGAGAAACATTATGTGGTTTTCCAGCTCAAGTTGAACTGTTTCCCCATACTTTGTTGTTACTCGCTTTGCACGTACGATAGTGTGTTTGGATAATTCATCTAGATCCTTTATATGGATTAAGGATTTTGTATTGTACGAATTAAATTTTTCCACTAGATCCATTGCGGTAGAAATTTTTCACAACTTATAGCTTTGAACTTTTATTGCAAACTAATCTCGATTTTAGCTTTCTAGACTGTAAGAAGCTTAACAGAAAATCATTATACAATGATTTTTTTGTTTTATTTTTGACAAAAGACGAAGTGAGGAAAAATTAAATATATATATATATATATATATATATATATATATATAAGTATTTAAAACTAAGTAGTTGGAAAAGGATAGAGAGATGTCATATATACGTATTCATTTTTTTGAGTCGAATTTTAAATTATTTTCTGGACTAAAAACGCTGACATCGTTTTTTTTTTTTAATTTCATAACATACACCTTAGTACTGGTTCGTTGAAAACAATTATTAGTAGAGAACTAACAGTCAAAAAGATCGGAAGTAAATTTTAGTAATACTATAAAATATTTCATAAAATCATGAGTGACATTAGAAACAAGCTCGCACAATTCTTAGTTGATTTTGAGAGATGTGTAATATACGAACACATGGAAATGGTGAAAATGTTCCTCGATATGTTGAATGAAAATGATGATTTTGGTATAATGGAAGATGAGGACAAGGACGATGGTCACTTTAAGTCTTGTCCATGGAGCCATCCAGATTGTGAGGAGGGGCCAGATACCTGCCGGTGCTCCGTATTTTACTTAAGAAAAATGATGATAAATCATTTAATTAATTCATATTATGCAATATTTCGATGAAACTAAATAATAAATCACCAAACAAAATAAAACAAATTCTGAATGTTTTTTCATTTTAAATATATTTGTACAATTTTTTTGTTTATTTCTCTTAACAATACAACAATTTTTTTTACTTATTAATAGATTTAACTACTTAAATAAATATAAAAATTATTACTTAAAAATAGGGATACAGTTATAGCACTGCTTCTTCCTCTTCTAGTCTTGAAATTTCCCACAGTAGCATGTCAAGTTCATAATCAGGATTAGTTTCCTCGATTCGAAAATGATACCATGCATATGTACTCATCTTATCACTTCTAATTTTTCTTTTATCGTCTGCATAATTTAATACTACTTTATTTATTTCATTTGTATAAATTTGATGAATTTTTGATTTAAATGTTAGCATATCATCATACACAGTCGACTTATTGAATAAGCAATTTCTATATGAAGCTATACTATAATTATTAAGAATGCACTTCTTTACTCCTTTCGATTTTTTAATATCACTTTGATGTTGCACACTAAAAGAGTACATTTTTGATCGCAATCCTACAAATTCCTTCATAACCTTTCCACAATTTTCATCCTTCATCATACCCAATACCTTTTTGTTTACCAGAGGAAATCCATATACATTGTCTTTTGGGTAATCTGATGTATCAAACTTATGGTCGAGGTCAGTTTTTATGTCAGCATAAAAGTCTTCTGTTTTTACTGTGTAAATGAAAGAGTCAGTGTCCATATAATTCAGTGATAAGTTTGACTTGAATTTGGGTTGCATGTACCCATAATGGAAATCATACATTTTCCATTTGGAAAGCTCTAATACACAAAACCCTAAATATATAGGCTTATTGTAATAGGTTTTCACTCTATTCATTTGAATCGCTACCATATTCTCAGAAAATATTGACAAACTATGAAAATTAGGTTTAGATATCTAATCTTGAGCTCCTAAATGATTACAGTTTGTCCTTTTCCAGTTCGTAACTATTCGTACATCTTTTCTCTTTTCCACATTCTCCATAGTTTTACCGTATACTGCATTATTTAACAATTTGAAAAAATTTTTTTCAAAAGTATTTTTTGCAGTAGCCCTATGTTTGGTATTCAAGTCTATATAACTTTTCAACCAGGTTGATTGCTTATAGGTGAGAATTCGATGCACTTTCTTTAGAACTAGACCATACTGTAAACATTGTTTAAGAACTCTATAATGTATGACATATGTTTGTTTTGTTGAAAAATCTGCAACTAATTTAATGTGCTTTGTTTGCAAAATTTTCTTATTTTCTGGACAGAAAGGTAGGTCATTGTGAGAGTCATGCAAATGAGAAGGACAGTCTAAAGTAACTTCATAGACATATCCATCACTTGAATTATCACCTATGGTTTTAGGATCCAGATTTAGCTCTTCAGCTGACAGCCATCTGAATCCACCATAAGGTAAATACTCAGACATAGCCCAACCGTAGAGGTTATTTGCGTCTAAGTACACAATAAATTCTGAGGGCTTTTCTCTATCGAAATCAGGTAGATATTTGTTGTTAGCCTTTGAATATCGGTTACTGCATTGTACAAGTCCACCACGTATTCCTTTCTTGAAGAAATTGTACATATCTATGTCCGTCAAAAGCTCTAGTTCTATATTTGTGTACTTTAGCATAGCATCCCACGATAGTCCTGGTGCAGTGTAGTATTGACATGGATCTAAGTGGTAGATGTTCTTGCAAACCTTTCTAAAACTTTCAAATATATCTGCAAGTAAGAGAACATCCGTTTTTAAACATACTTCCATGTAATCTTGCAAGGTTTTGCAGCCGAAAGCATTCCAAACTTCTTTTGCATGCTCATAGTCTTCAATCGAGCACTCCTTATTATTGAGATGGTTGAAGAAATTTTCCCTTGCTGGAAGTTCACCAACATTCAATTTTTCAAAAGAATTAAGAAAATCATAGGGAAAGACACCTTTTCTTCTCACTAGATCAAACTCTTTTTTTGTTTTAAATTGTCTTTTAATGATGTGAAAGTCTTGTTCTGAAAGATTATTAGCTAAAGATTCTAAGCTTTCAGGCATAAAGCGAATTGTGTCTAAAAATCTAAGTTCAAGGTTGTAGTTGTCGGTCATTTTTGAAAATCTAGATAGTGATATGTATAATTCTTTGTTGAGCGGAAGGACTTTTATATTGTCAGATTTTTTACCCAACTCTTTAACAAAAAGATGCGCGTCATAAGATGAATAATTGTGGAAATAGATTGGTATAAATTTTGGAATTTGAAATTTTAAATTGCATCTATTATGAGCTGCTCCTCTAAATTTACCACTTATGTGGCAGTGATCTCGCACTCTATCATTGCCTAGATATTTATGACAAATATGACAATCTATCGCATTTCGAAAATTAAAATTTTCGAAAGGAGTTAAAGCATCCACTTCCCTTTTATTTACTAGATATTCATTATAAATATCTTCACAATCTTCAATCAAATTTTCTACAAACTTTTCTGCTGCATCCCTCCCCGTATATAATTTAAACTTATCTAAACTATCATTATGCTTACATTTAATATAATAACTAAAAGCACAAGGAATGTGCTTTTTGCGATACCTACTTTTGTCACTTACTCTAATATTAACCTCCTCCAGTATGCATTCAAAGTCTGCATACACAACAAATGGTACATCCATTTGTCGTTGGTGGTCTTTAAACTGCAACACGGCATTTTCCTCAGACGGCAGCTCCGCAACAATTTGCCCACATTCTTCTTTATGTCGCTCTAAAGTCCTCTCATTGTGGGTGTATTGGAGGCAGCTATTACAGAAGACAAGTTTTTTGCAGTGCTTGGTAGTCTGAGATTTTAAAAGTCTGTGGAAAGAAAAAAGTTATAAGAATATATATTAATATATTTACGTAAATAAATGTATGTTTTATTACTTACTTTGATATATTTGTTATAAGAATATAATGCTGATATCCTTCAGCATTTTCTAATAATAACAAATTAATATGTTTAGCTTTTTCATTCTTGGTGTTATAGAATGGTCCAACAATCTCATTGCTTTCATCATTGTATCCGAACACATTGACGCTAATATTTGGATTGCTTTCTTCAAATATCCTGATACTCTTTAACGCCAACGGAAACTTTAAATTTTTGAAGTCAATCTCAATTCCGTTTTGCAAACATATGATATCAGCGCTGATGTCTGCAATGTTGTATGAGCAGCAACGTTGTGGTCTTTTAATATCAGATGTATCCAGTGCAGATATTATTGCCCATTTAAAACAATAAATGTCATTATTTTCAACATTTATACATGCCTTTTTACTTTTTAAGTTCTCCGGCGTACTTATCCAGTTCGATCCTCTCACCAAAGATGACTTATTTATAGCGATTTCGAGGCGAACAATTCTAATTAAAGTCCATCCTGAATCCCGTTCTTGAAATTCAGACATTTTGTTGTGGATTTCTTGAAATTGCTTTGCCATAATTTCCTCAACATCATCTCCAATGCACAGAAGATCCATCTTTGCCCGGTGAGAAATAGTACACAATTCCATATCATCGCTTATAATTTTAATATACTCTCCAATAAGAGTAATATTAAATTTAATAATGTTGTGTACGGCAAGACTATTTTCAAGTCTTTCTTTGATGATATGTTTATTATCCATAGTAACATCTTCAAATAAAATACAATCTTTATTTACTGGAACTCCAAATGTTGTAATATTATTTTTAAAAGCACTATTTATTATATAATATTTGCATTCATTTGGAGCTTGAGACAGTAGATCATCCGCAGAATTTGAGATATCCATTTCTAGTTCATTATTTTGTGTATTTGCCTGATCATGTGGAATAACTTGACTTATATCCATGTCTTGAGAAGGATTATCTAGGGGCAAATAGCTTGGGTAATAATTAGGCATATTATTTTGCTTCAACTGTATAGGTACGCTATATTCAATGGGATATGGAATCTCCATAGGTGCTGTGAATTGGTTGGTTGACACTGGATACGGATATAAAGGATACGCTGGTACCTGCACTGGATACTGATACTGCACTGGATACTGATACTGCACTGGATACTGATACTGCACTGGGTACTGATACTGCAAATTGTTTTGGACCATTGAGTTGTATGCATATGTTGAGGGTTGTATGGACTGTGCGATTTGTTGATATGTTGCTATGGGGTTGTACGCAGATGTTGGGGGTTGTATCGACTGTTGCACTTGTTGTGGTTGAACATGACCTTTGCAATGTTCTAAATAAGATTTTTGGTATTTATATACCTTATTACAGATATTGCACTTGAAAATTGATGAACTCATTTTTTTTTATATTTTTATTTACACTTATAAAAATTATTTTGTTTATAGTGTACTTTTTTATTAAAAAATATATTGATTGCTTGAATAACAAGTAATATTACAAGGATTTTTATATATATATATATATTTAAATTCTGTCTTTGCTTAAATTATATGACACACTCTTATTTTTTGATATACAAATAATATGTTTTTTGAGAATATGTATTTATTTTCTGTCTTAGATTTATTAATAACACACAAGGAATTTTTTAATAGTCACGACTTGTTACTTTTAGATACAAAAATGTACTGAATTTTATCCTAAAAAATTTAGATTAATACAAATTCGTGAAAATTTTGTTTTGGTATAGTACGCTTCATTCCAACAAAGTAGCTTTGCGTTACTTTGCAAAAGTAGCGTATCTGCTGATAGAAACGGTTAAGATTAAAAATTAGAAAAGAAACTGCTACGTGGACAAAACATTGTGGTATCTGATATACACAGAATGCCGAGGCATGCTTATGCATGCCTCTACAATACAAAATGTTTAAGGGAATGAAACTGCTACGTAGACAATATTTATGTAAACATAAATTTTGATAAGTGATATCTACAAAGTACAGAGATATGCTTGTGCATGCAGACACGTTACAAAGTTTTGAACGGAATGTGATATATACAGAGTACAGGGACATGCTTATGCATGCCTCTACGATACAAAATGTTTACGGGAATGAAACTGCTACGTGGACAAAACATTGTGGTATCTGATATACACAGAATGCCGAGGCATGCTTATGCATGCAAATACGTTAGAAAATATTTAGGAGAATGAAACTGCTACGTAGACAATATTTATATAAACAAGCATTATGATATGTGATATACACAGAATACGGCGGCATGCTTATGCATGTAGAGACGTTCCAAAATTTTGTAGCAAAAGAAACTGCTACGTGGACAAAACATTGTGGTATCTGATTATACACAGAATGCCGAGACATGCTTATGCATGCCTCTACAATACAAAATGTTTAAGGGAATGAAAGTGCTACGTAGACAATATTTATGTAAACAAAAATTTTGATAAGTGATATCTACAGAGTACAGAGACATGCTTGTGCATGCAGATACGTTACAAAGTTTTGAACGGAATTTGATATATACAGAGTACAGGGACATGCTTATGCATGCCTCTACGATACAAAATGTTTACGGGAATGAAACTGCTACGTGGACAAAATTTATGTAAACAAACATTATGATATGTGATATACACAGGATACGGAGGCATGCTTATGCATGCAGATACGTCACAAAATTTTGTAGCAAAAGAAACTGCTACGTGGACAAAACATTGTGGTATCTGATAAACTACAAAATTTTTGTAGCTTCACAAGTTTTCAAAGCAAAATTATCAAATTTTGAAGTTGAGCTTTTATTTCTACAATGAAGCCCTTCTGGTACACACCATTATATCGGAGACTTCAGCGTCACCATTTGAAGGAGTATGTAAGAAAAGCCAGACAGGAAGAGTTGGAGAAACATCTTGAAGGAGATGAGGAGCTTCTCCTAGAGCTGTCTTCGCAACCATCTTCATCTAACCCACTCCAAAAAATAGATGAAGAATATGAAGAGATGCTGACAGGTGACGATGACCTATTTTTGAGCATCAATACTCAGCCTGCCGAAGCTGGTAGTGAATCCAATAGAAGTGAGGTAAGCAACAAACCGCACATAGAAATATTGGAAGTCCAAATGCTCCCAAAAATTGATGTCCCAATGTTTCTTGCATTATACGAAGATACCAACGATCAATTGTTGATAGAGGCAGCTGACGCAGTGGAGGCAGCTTTATATTAAAAAATATATGTAAATGTATGTATAAATATTACATATTAATAAAAATTAAAACAATGTATATGTTTAAACAATCGTTCATTCATTCATTCAAATGGTCAAGGGAATATTTGGGCACAAAGAATAAACGCTTATTATTTGTTTGTATGTATATGCGTAAATGAAATAAATTTGTAGATATTTATGTACGCATGAATATGTACACCTTATCACATTTTATACTGACCAGGAAAGCGGACTGTCATACAGACTCACCAATCGTCACACACACAGACTGTCTGACAGCCAGACATTCCAACCGCCACTCAGAACACAAAAAACACACACACACTTAAACATAGCATTAATATTCATATTCTACAAAATACAGAAATCGCACCACCATCCAGATCCCCAAATAAAATCCATCGATGATCGTCATGTATAAAATAAACAAAACATCAGTTTCAATATTTATGCAATAGTAATTTTTTTCTTTCACAACGTCTTCAAGATCAGAATAATCAAATTATTCCTCCAGACTCAAGCATTGCAAGCAAAAAAGTAAAAAAAAAAAAACACTGAATTGCTGGACGACAAATCTTAAGTAAACACACCAAATTTTAATAAGCAAAAAAATAAAAGAAAAAATCTCACTCCAGCAAGAAGGAACGAACCACAAACATTAAGGGTATCCATATATAACTACTACACTTTTTAAATAGTGTAATTCCTAAAAATGCTTCTAAATTTTTTTATTCACCAGGCGTACACAGTGTAAATGGACAGACAGAAATTCCCACGCTCACATACCGACGGACATGTATTCTCAAGGTCACATATGGACAGACACAAATTCCCACGCTCACATACCGACGGACATGTATTCTCAAGGTCACATATGGACAGACACAAATTCCCACGCTCACATACCGACGGACATGTATTCTCAAGGTCACATATGGACAGACACAAATTCCCACGCTCACATACCGACGGACATGTATTCTCAAGGTCACATATGGACAGACACAAATTCCCACGCTCACATACCGACGGACATGTATTCTCAACGTCACATATGGACACACACAAATTCCCACGCTCACATACCGACGGACATGTATTCTCAAGGTCACATATGGACAGACACAAATTCCCACGCCTACCCCAACATTTTATTTTAAAAAAAACAACAATGTGAACGCCCCTACTAAACCGTGGGAAAAAATACACACACGAACACACACAAAATGAAATTTGAGAATTTTGGGAAATTTGAGAATTTTGGCAATTAAAATTGAAAAATTTCAAATTTAATTGCTGAAATTTAATATTTTTAATGGTCGCAGCACATACAGTTCCCTACTACTGAAATGAATTAAGTTTTTGTTATATATATCATAGAGTAAAAATCGGAGATTCTTTCATTCATTTGAAAATGTAAACATTTGTTTGGTTTAGTTTATATTTTTAAAGCTTTATTCCATATGTACGTTATATTGTATATTTTTCTACACATACATACATATGTATAATGTAAACATAACATGTTTCGTCGCCAAAACATGTTATGTGTTACCCTTCGTCGCACAGTGGGGTCAAATACCCTTTTTTTACTGATATATTAATAGCTCTGAAATCAGTCCGCATATTTGGCCAATATTTTAGGGATATAGGAGGTTGAAGTCAGATACCCCCATATAAAATAATTATTAACTGAGCTATATCTATAAAAGTATAATAGTTATACACATAAAATCGCAGTGTGTAACTCTAAAAACAAACTGCATATTTTACCAAAGTCGGGTAGGTATACGAAGTCGGGTGCCTCCCATAAAAAAGCAATATTTAATTTACTCTATCTATATTATTAAATTCACTCTATCTGCAGAACTAATTCAAACCAACTAGGGTGACTACTCTCGAAAAGGAACTTTCGTAAAGCTTTCCACTAAAATACTTCAGGTACGAGTAACTAATAAAAAACTTAAGACTAAAAAATTCAAACTGGCTTAATTATTATTCATTGACAACATTAATCTCATCATCATCGAAGCTCTTACTGAAACCACAGATATCATTGTCATATCCGGCATGTCTAATTAAGTCCATAGCCTCCTCGGGCAATGTATGTGGCTTCTTTTTTTTTTTGTAACTTTCGTATTCTAGAAATAACAGGATCAGAGCTTAACGAAAGATAGTTTATAATATCTTCAATAGATTTCTCACGGCTGCACTTTCTTAAATGAAATTCTCGAGATTTATTTAAATCCTTATTTTTACCTTTTTGCGCTTCTTTTAATAGCGTACCAATAGGTAAAAGAGTGTGTTTAACAATTTCTGGCCCGTGGATAAAGCACTTATGCAAAGTAGGGGTCATATTGTGCCATGGATATAGTTCAACAAAAAGTCTTCCTACCTTTTGTGGAAATATTCTAAATTTTTCGTTGTCAATTTCATAATCACTAGACACAACAATAAGCAGCACGTGCATATGTTTTATTAAGTCTACATTTAATCCAGTTATTTCTGCTAATTTTTGAACAAATTGAAAAAACGTCTGATTTTTGTTGGATTTTGTGAGTAAAGTTAGTGCGTTAAGCTGTTACTAATTTGCACATAACTTCTGAGGCAACCTATTTCTTTCGCAACCTATTTCTTTCACAAATAACGATAAACTGTGCAGGCTTCAAAATTATATATAAATTTCCTGCCCAACTCAGCCCAATTAATAAATTTATGTCCACCTGAACTTAAATCGTTTTTTTTTGCACTCCCAACATAAAAACTAAAACAAAACCAATACCGTAAATAATTTAAATTAAAATTTATGAAAAACATATTGGTATATATCTAAATTTAATGACTGCATAATAAGATTTATTATTTATTTGAAATTATTCAATGTAAATAGTATACATTTGCGTAAAATTTTTTTGTTTTTTTTATACTTTTGAGCTTGTTTTTTTACAATATTTAATTTCAAAAAGTCACCACAAAAATACCATTACATATTTCAGATTAATTTTCACCTGGTGGTGAAGAATTTTGTGTTCTTTAAGCGGATACCTTCAGTTGTCACGATACTTGAACTTTTTTTTCAATTAATCCACAAAATTAGTACGTCTTGCCTCTTTGTGTGTTGAGTTGTTTTCTCTACTTTAACCACCATGTATATGAAAGCCTTGCAAAAGCCAGAAAAGTATACCGTGCACTGTTTTATAGTAAATTTATTAGCACAAGAATAAAAATAAAAATGTATCAGTCTCTAATAAGACCTATAATAACTTATGGTTGTCCAATATGGTCCTTCTAACATGGAAAAAATTAGAATATTTGAAAAAAAATGCTTGAGAGCATGTACGGGACTATATAAAACTTCAGAAAATAACTATACTAAATTTGTATCTAATAAAAAATTACATAACAAAGCGAATATTGTAAGAATAGATAACTTTATAATACATTTAATTAGAAATAATATTTTAAGATATAGAAACTGCAAAGAGAACAACCAAATAATGGCTCCTTATTTTACAAATGAAGTATATATAAGTGAACCTCTTCCGAAAGGGTTAATACCACCTGAAGCATTTCTTTTCCTGGATAAACTTGGAGTTATTCAAGACGGAAATAGCGTTTCCATTTTTCATCATAACTACAGAAGAGCTACTACAAAAGCAATTGTTTTGAATACAGATCAGATAAATATAAAATATGATACACAAGTATCACATAAAGATTAACAGCTGTCTAAGAAAACATATAAAAACAATATATATTGGTGGATATAAAATAATTAGTTAATACTATTTAGCTTCCCTTTCTTCTTTTTAACCCTTGACAATTAACTAAAATAAAAAGCAATGTTTTTCCATTTAATTTTCATTGCAACAAAAATAAATTTTCATTTATATGTAATTCATTGTAAGAATATATCTTTGCAAAAAACAAACTAGACTTACATTTATATACAAATTACTAGAGCGCCCGAATTCGGGACTTTGTAAATATTATACATTATCTTATCAACTATTATTATAATTATATAATTATTTAAATTTCGGCTTAATAAACAAACAAACAAAAAAACGATTTTATAGTCCACTTTGTTTTAATAAAAAAATTTATTTTAATATGTGACGAATTTCGACGTCAGTTTTAATCCATTTTTAAATCGGCACTTTTCTTTTGAACGAAAGGCGACGCAGCTTAACAAAATGTAAGCAAAACTATATAAAAATAAAAAATTCAGTTTCTTGTTACAAACATCTGCAGGGGAAAGCATAAGAATAACATCCAGGAAGATGTCTTAATCCAGTTTATGGAAAACCATCCGGATATTTCCAGAGGTTTTACCAAAGGACACAGCGTGGATGTAGCGAATTTATGGTCTGATTTGACCACAGATCCGAATAGCCAAGGATCACCAACGCATGACACGACTTCCTGGAAGAAAGTAAGTTTTAATGCATTATGCGTTTTCAAAATGCTCATTAGAAATCATATATTCCATAAATTTAATTAAGATAAGGCACGACTGGAAGAAAATTGCAACAAATAAACATAAAGCAACTTGAACTGGAGGAGGACCCTATAATAAGGTCTATAATTCCAAGAAAGAGGAAGCTATTTGTCAGATCTGTGAAGGTATAAATAAGGAATCTACAATAATAGGGGAGCAGTTTCCTTCATCAGATGACGAGCTTGGTTTATGTGATCCTCCACAAAGATAAACTAACAAAGGAAAACAAAATGATATATTAGATAATATCCCAAGCATATTTAAAAGAGCTGCAAAGCAATTTAAAACAAAGGATCACGATATAAGGCTATTGAAAGCAGTACATTCACTAGGATATTAAAAACGGAAAAGAACTTTTGGAGACATTAAAAAATTTTACAGAAATAGTTAAGACAAATGAAGAAAAGTTAGATATAGTAGGGTCCAATATAAAGCGTGTTTTTGAGTTAATTGAAAATTTGACTACAAATAAATGTGTACATGGGAGCTTACAAAACTCAGCTCTTATTCCTGACTCACCATTTAAGCTTATAACAGTGATGGATAAGCGTTTTGAAAAGCTCACGGAACAATTGGAGAAGGTAATTGAGATCAAGCTTAATAAGTACAAAGAGGATTTTTTGAATGCCCTTGAAACAAGGTTTGCTGTTGTAAAAAACGAGATATGCAGTTTAAACGAAAGACTTGAAAAACTGGAAACCGTTGCTGGTGACCTGAAAAGTATGCATGATGAAATTGCAACTCTAAAAGCGAAGATTAGGCATCAGGAAAATAATCACGTTGCAAATGAGTTACGGATAAATTCGATACCATTTTTTGAAAATGAGAACCTTATGGATATATTTCACTCTATTTGTGAGACTATTAAAACCTCCACTCCTGCTGTTAAATCAATATACCGTACCCAGAACAGGAATAATAACGGTAATACATATTCAAAAGATGGAGCCATTATCGTCAAAATGCAGTCAGCGTATGACAGAAACTTCTTCATGAAGTCTTTATCTAGCTTTAGGAGAACAAATAGAAACTTCAATTTCTGCTTAAATCACATTGGCATTAACTCGGATTACAACTTCTATGTCAATGAGAATCTCACTAAAAATAATTTTCAAATACTACGGGCTGCTACTCGTCTTAAAAGAAAGAAACTTTTGTACAATACTTTTATTTTGCGTGGTAATGTGTACATTAAAAAGACGGCTGATGACAACATGCTACAAATTGAGGAGATCAAATATCTACATGATTTATTTCCTGAAGCTAACGAGTTGGATGATGCTTAAAGTTAAAGTTGTACTACTGCCTGATAATGTTTATCTTCCTATTAATTTTGTGTTATATTCTTATTTAAAATTTGAGCGTTTCTTAAACTCTTCTTGTACTTTTATATTGAAACTTCCGTATATTCTTCCCCTTTTTAATTGCAAGCGTTACTTTAGGACATTTAGTGACTTATGGCCCGGTTAGTTAGTGGTTTCACTGATGATTCCAAAGACAATCTTTGCGATATGATACGCATCTTATGCAAACAGAGATGCGGTTTGAACATATGCCATATTAACGCGCAGAGCTTAAATAATAAAATGGATGAATTTCGTTTACTTTTTGAGAACTCTGGTGTAGATATTGTTTGTGTTTCAGAAACTTGGTTTGATCCTATAGTTCTTAGCTCAATATTTAATCTGGACAAATATCGTCTTTTTCGATGTGATAGAAGATCTCATGCTGGTGGTACTGCGATTTATGTAAGAAATGGCATATCGTGTAGGAAGTGTTTCAACTCGGAATTAGGTGATCAAATGGAGTATATTTTTGTTGAGGTTTCATCTATACGTGAAAAAGTTTTAATCGGTTGTGTCTATAGGCCTAATCGTTTAATTAAAACTGATAATTTTTTGGAGCAAGTAGGAAATCTGACGCTGAAATATGGGGATATTGTGATATGTGGCGATTTTAATTCTGATTTACTTAGTGATTCTCACCTGGTGTATGATATGAATGCTATTGGTCTTTTTCCAATAAATACGTCTATTCCAACCCATTATACCAATACTAGGGATACACTTATTGATATTATCTTTGTGAGTGATAAGGAAAGGGTTTTACTCTATGACCAACTGTCAGCTCCATGTTTTTCGAAACACGATCTGTTATTTATATCATTTAGTTTTCAGCGTAATGCCTATCAGAATACTGCACAATATTATGATTATAGGAATTTGGACTATGAGTTGCTTCGTTATGAAATACAGCGAACTGGCTGGGATTTGTTTTACTTTATACCATCTGTTGAGGACCAGTTGGACTTCCTCGGGATTAATCTAAGCAACATTTTTGATATATGTGTACCCATAAAGACTGTTTCGTTTGGTAGTAAAAAGAAACCCTGGTTTGATAATGATATAAAGCGTGCAATTGAGAAAAGGGATTTGCTGTATAAGAGGTGGAAAAGATTTAGAACTGAAGAGCTTCATAAGGAGTATAGTATAGTCAGGAAAATTGTGAATAGAAAGATCAAGAATGCAAAGTCATTGTACTATTCTTCTGTCTTTACTTCAGCTATAGGATCTAGGAAAACTTGGAGGGCCATACGGGATATTGGCATTAGTAAGGTAAGTCTTGATCAGGATGATGAAATAGATATTGATGCACTTAATGTGAAATTTACTTCTCTGCCTAATCTTCCTGTAAATCATAATCTCTACCTGAATCAACCGGACCCTACTGGACCGGATTTGTTTAATTTTGATTGTGTGACCCAGGAGGATGTTCTCTCTAGTTGCTTGGCTATTAAATCTAATTCTGCTGGTATTGACGGAATGCAGCCCAAATTTGTTAAGATGTTGCTGCCTTACTTGCTGCCATACATTACTTTTATATTCAACACTATAATTACTAAGAGCGTTTATCCCAGAAATTGGAAGCATGCGAAAATCATTCCTGTTCCTAAGGCAAGTGGTGATTATCGCCCAATTGCTATATTGCCATATTTGTCAAAAGTGTTTGAAAAGTTGTTGCACCGACAAATGTACAAATATGTAAACGATAGGAAACTTCTTACTGAAAGACAGTCTGGCTTTAGACCTAAACACAGCTGTACAACTGCACTCTTAGATGTGTCGGAAGATATTCGAAGAAGTATCGATAAGGGGGACATTACATTTTTAGTCCTTCTCGATCACTCTAAAGCGTTTGATATGGTGCATCATGATACTCTTTGCTTGAAACTGAGACGTCTGTTTAACTTCTCCCGAGCATCAACCTGTCTGTTATCTTCGTACTTGTCTGGCCGCCATCAATCAGTTTTTACTAAGAACAAGTTTTCGCGTCCTTTACATGTAGCTAAGGGAGTTCCACAGGGTTCAATTCTGGGTCCACTCCTCTTCGCGATTTATATAAATGATTTGATTAGGCACTTTTCGTTTTGTTGTGTTCATCTTTATGCCGATGATGTACAAATATATATCAGTACTGATAAGACTAATATTAGCGAATGTCTGGAAAAGCTAAACGAAGACCTCAAGAATGTGAATGATTGGGCTTGTGCTAATGGCCTGTGTATCAACCCTACTAAATCTAAGTGCTTGGTGATAACTCCTAGGTCTATGATATCTTCCTTGCAGCCTAGGATAATTTTGGATAACCAGCCAATTGAAATTGTTAGGTCGAGTAAAAACCTTGGGATTGTTTTCAATAACAATCTGACATGGACAGATCATGTAAATCACGCCTCGGGAAGAACGTTTGCTATATTAAGGAATTTGTGGAAGACTCAATACTTTACTCCGCTAAAGATACGCATACTTCTTGCTAAAACCTATCTTGTCCCGGTTTTGCTATATGGTTGTGAGGTATTCGCTTCATGTGATGGTGCTAGCTTTAGGAAATTGAGTGTGGCCTTTAACGCGGTAGTGAGATATGTTTATGGATTGTCAAGGTACGACCATGTATCAGCTCTTGGAAAGACGTTATATGGTGTTTCATTTGTTGATCTATTGAAGACAAGAGTTCTATTATTTTTACATAGAATTATCACTACTCGTGAACCAAATTACCTCTTTGAGAGATTGTCATTTATTCGTTCTCAAAGACAGAATGACCTCATTCATTTTAGATATCTGTCTCTTGTATCTGAATGGCAATTTTTCGTTTTTTCTGTTCGTCTTTGGAATTTATTACCAACCGGAGTAAAATTATTAAGAAATGCTTTGCAATTTAAAAGGGCTTTATTTAACTATTTTTCTTGAATATATTGATAATTTTTTTTCTTTTTCTCTCATTAATTAAAATAAAAATTTATTTTTTTTTCTTTTACTTTTCTTTGAATAACTGGAAGTCAATTAGGTTTTTCATAATTACATATCGTTATTATAATTATTACTATTACTGTGATTATTACATTTTTATAATTTCTTTATTTTATTTTTTTTTATAATTTCTTTATTAACTTTTATTATTCATTAATTTTGAGCAAATATATATAATTCTGTACTGTAAGCATAAGACCTTAGGTCTTGTTGTATGGAAAATCGCATCAATAAATAAATAAATAAAATAAATAAAATAAAAATAAATAAAATATTACAACAAAGTTAAAAAGATACAATCAAGAAATGGAAAAAGCTGGTTTTGAAAAAATTATTTAAAGAAAAAATCCTAGAAATAAAGGAAAAAGGATTAGATTTAAAGCCTTTAAAATTAAATAAATAAAATATCTTTTTAAAATTAATTTTTATCAATTGAAAATTTGACTAAAAATATTACAACAAATTAAAAAAGATACAATCAAGAAATGGAGAAAACTGCTTTAAAAAAAATTATTTAAAGAAAAAGACCTAGAAATAAAGGTAAAAGGATTAGAGCTAAAGCCTTCAAAATTAAATAAATAAAATATTTTTTTGAAATAAATTTTTATTAAAATTTAATTGAATTATTTTTTGTTTGAATAAATTTTTTGTTTAAATAAATTTTTTGTTAAAAAAAAGTTTATAATTTATTAAGCTTCAATTCAAACTTTTAGAAATGTTATTACTTACGACACTTACAGTGTTTCTAAAAGTTGTATTTACTTTCAGTACGATATGCTCATCCATTTGATGAAATTTGAACCTTCTACTGTAACTTCAGTTAGATTATTGATTTTTAAGGTATTATATAAATTATGTAATGCACAACAAACATTAATAATTCGTACCGCCTTTATAGGAGAATACCAAATTGTTTTTGATGAACATCTAAAGCGGCTCTTAAGCAGCCTTATCGCTCTTTCAACCACGTTTCTTGCAGATGCATGTCTCTTATTATATCTCTATTGAAAAACACCAGTTGGACTTTTGTACGGTTTGATTGTGAGCCTGTTCGTAAATGCATCACAACTCTGCACAATATGATTATTTTGCGATGCCACTGCTCATCAGCTGTTGCTGATGCTATTGTTTGCTCATTTTATTCTTGCATTTACGAACGGAGAATTTTATTTATTTTTCTTCTAGTAAACTTTCTCCATATCCAATCGTGTCCTGATTTGTAGTTGACATATATTTTCTTCACTTTCGAGTCTTAAATATACAAAAAAATATTAAATAAAAAGAAATAAATAAAAATAACTAAAATATATACTCTCATTCATTGCATCAGCCATTTTTATGATTAGTTTTTTGTATTTATTTGCGCATAATATGCTTCACTGTTGCATCTGCGAACACTTGGGATATTCAGTGTTGCCAATTTTTGCATTTACGAACGTTACGCGCATAACATGCAGCGCAGTGTTGCGTTTACGAACAGGCTCTGTATTTTGTGTTAATAGCCAAAGTGTCTACATGTATAAACATGTTGTTACGTTTTTAGACCTTTTCGTAAAAACGGTTTTATTACTTATCCTTCAAGGATTCGTTTTATTAACACGAGTATTTGTACTACTCAACACTTAGCGATGTTAACACGTCTACATTTTAAATCACACTCTCTCACTGAGCTCTGGCAGCGCCTTTATATAGCAAAAATGACGTCGTCTGGTAACTTCGCGAAACTTCTTGGCATGGTTGTTGTTGGTTGTGCTTTACTTAACATGTAGCGTGTGTTTGTATACATGACAATGCTGACTTGTGTGTTTTGCTTATGGTGACTATGTGTGGTTGTATGTATGAGTGTTCTGTGTGTTTTGTCTATGGTAACTATGAGTGGTTGTATGGATGAGTGTTCTGTGTGTTGTGTGGTTTTGTTTCTTCTTCTCCTATGTGTATATGGCTGTGTATACTTGTGAACCTGTTTAGTTTTATTAGCAGCGAATACTTGCATACAAGATCAATAAGAATAACATATCTTAGCATTTATGTTGCTAGGTTTTTCGTTGTTGTTGTTTACACTTATTATTGGCACAGCCTCGAATGATCTTGTATATTCTGGAGTATTCCATTTCCGTTAATTTGAATATTATCTATGTTGTGTTGACCAAGGTTGTAACATTTTGACAACTAGAGATTAATTGGCGGCGCTGCCAAGTACATATAGCCACATTGTCGTTTTATTTAAATCTATTTCTAATCTCTGTAACACTGCCGCCCACTTAAGCCTGTTCGACCCGAATAGGCATACAATCACTTCTTCCATATTGCGCCAATCGTTCGATATGTACTATCTTCATTTTCGACCTTGGGCTATTATGCTTCTGTATCCGGTATACAACGTCATTCACTCTCACTTTATACGGGCCATCTCAGTGAGTTTGTAATTTTGGGGACAATCCTTTCTTCCGTTGTGGGTTATAAAGTAGAACCAATTTTCCTTCCATAAATCCCTCCGAATTTGCTGCGCGGTCATACCTAGCCTTCATCTTGTCACTGACCATCTTGATTCTATTACGCACGAACTCATGCAGTTCGTTTAAGTCCTCCTTCTCCTGGGACGTAATAGCTCCTTCCTCTACAGTTGGCTTAACACCAAATTCCAAATCACCAGGTAGTTTTAATTCCGTCCCGAAGATAATTTTGGCTGGCGTTCTCGATGTTGAGTCGTGTACAGCTGACCTATATGCCATCAAAAATTTGGGGATGTGCTCGTCCCAATCTCTCTGATGGGTGCTTACTACTTTTCGTAGGTACTCTTCTAAGGTGCGATTGAACCTTCCTACCATGCCATCAGACTGTGGATGCAGCGGCGTCTTTCTGGTTTTCTTTATCCCATATAACTCGCACATTTCCCTGAATATGGCAGACTCGAAATTCCTTCCTTGGTCGGAATGTAATTCTATTGGGACACCATAGCGACATACCCAGTTGTTGACGAATGCATTTACAATTGTCTTTGCTTCCTGGTTAGGTATAGCATATACCTCTGGCCATTTACTGAAATAGTCCATTACCACAAGTACATAACGATTTCCGGCTTCGGTGACGGGAGAGGGACCTGCTACATCCATTGCGATCCGCTCGAATGGTGCTCCTGAGTTGTATTGTTGCAGCTGTCCCCGGCTTCTTCTTACTGGGCCTTTGGCTGCTATGCACTGTGGGCAGTTTGCTATCCAGTCAGCTACGGCTTGTTGACATCCAACCCAATAAAAACGCTGCTTCAGTTTCTCAAATGTTTTTGTTACTCCAAGATGACCGCCACTGGGTCCATTATGAAACTCCTGTAAAACTTTACTTATCTTGGAGTATGGCACAACTATTAAATTTGAAGTTGTTTTGCCATCTACACTTTCCCATACGCGGTATAAACACCCTTTTATTACCTTAAGGCTGTTCCACTGAGCCCAATAAGATTTGGCGAGTGGGCTTTCAGCCGAAATTTCATTCCGGGATGGTCGTCTGTCCTCTTCTTTGGCCGCTATAATTTTCCTTAGCATGCTGTCGTCCCTCTGTGCCGCTGACCAGTCTTCATCAGGGCCGATGTGAATTAGCCGAACATCAACAACACCTTCCTTTTGCTCGGTTCTAACACAATGTTTACACTCTAAACAGCAGGGTCTTCTTGAAACAGCATCTGCATTGTTATGCTTTGTGCCCCTTCTATGCTCAATTCTCTTTCTTGGTGGCAAAACAGATCTACCTCTCTTCCTTGATGCTTTGCAGCTGCGCTGAAAATGACCGATCCTTCCGCAGTTGAAGCACTTAGGCTTTTTTTTGATATCACTTTCTGCCAGCAGTTGTCGCATTGCCTCCTTAAAGCTGGCAATTAGGTTGTTATCTTCCTCAGACAAAACCTCCACATTCCGCACTCTACCTGTCTTCCTTGATGCTTTGCAGGTGCGCTGAGAATGACCGATCTTTCCGCAGTTAAAGCACTTAGGCTTTTCTTTGATAGCCTTCTCTGCCAGCAGTTGTCGCATTGCCTCCTTGACGCTAGCCACTACTTTGTTATCCTCCTTAGACAAAACCTCCACATTCCGCTCTTTACATATCTATGGCTTGAAAACCATCCTGGCAGTCTCTTGAGCCAGCGCAAATGACACAGTTTCAGCGAAAGTGGATTTCTGTGTAGCGCACACCGCCAGTTTAACATCAGAGTCGCGAATGCCGTTAACGAAAGCCTCAGTTTTAAAATGGTCCAGGAACGGGTGACTCTCGCCTGGATATGTGAGCTGCACTAAACGCTCGATTTCCATTGCGAAATCTTGTAGAGATTCGTTAGGCTTCTGAACTCTACATCGCAATTCCATTCTGCATAAATCGCGCTTGTGCTCACCACCATACTTGCGCTGCAATGCTGCCATTATTTCATTATAGTTGTTTCTGCTGCTTACTGGCACAGTCTCAAGTACCTCTACGGCTGTACCTTTTAAGGACAAAATCAACTCTATGGCCTTTTCTTCAGCATCCCATCCATTTCTGCTAGCAACCATCTCGAACTGGAATTTGAAGATGCCTAATGGTACGCTGCCGTCGAAGCATGGCGCTTTTATCCGCGCAGAAACCTCCGCAACTGCTCGTACTGGCCCGCCACTACACTCCAGGTTATGCACTTTGTCCTCTAGGGCATGCAATTTATCTTTATTCTCAATAGAATCCACCCTCCTGTTAATGGCTTCAGAAACCTCTACCAGGGTCTCGTTTATGGCTTTATTTGACTCCTGTATTTCGGCTACAAGTTTTTCCTGCATCTGCTGAGTTTCGGCTACAAGCTTTTCCTGCATCTGCTGAGAGTTTTGTTTTATTTCACTTATTTCGGCTACAAGCGTGTCACTGCTGATCCTTGATGCCTCCTGCATCTGCTGAGAGTTTTGTTTTATCTCACTTATTTCGGCTACAAGCTTTTCCTGCATCTGCTGAGAGTTCTGTTTTGTTTCAGTTATTTCGGCTACAACCTTGTTACTGCTGATTTTTGATGCAGTTTGTGCATCACTGATTCCTTTTATCTGGATCATCATAGCAGCGAACATTGAATTTATGTCCATGCTGCTGGTCGTGGCAGGAGGGCATACCTGCACATCGTCTTTGTCCTCAAACTCGTATGTCCCGATGTCCATGCCGCGATTCTTAAACTCATCTATCAGCCTTTTCTGCAGTTCAGCCTTATTACCTGCAGTTGGCAATTCCAGCTTGCTGAGCTCCTTTTTCAGCTGTTCAACTCTTAGCTCATCAAATTTCATGATTATTTATTTAAATTTTTTTTAATGTCCTTTTTTCTTTAAATTGCAATGTCCTTTTAATTATTTTTGCAATCCCACTTCTGACACCAATTGTTACGTTTTTAGACCTTTTCGTAAAAACGGTTTTATTACTTATCCTTCAAGAATTCGTTTTATTGCATAAAATTAAAACACGGACAAATTAATTTTAGAAATATAATGCGGCAACACTTTATTTATTACTTTATTAACACGAGTATTTGTACTACTCAACACTTAGCGATGTTAACACGTCTATATTTGAAATCACACTAACTCGCTGAGCTCTGGCAGCGCCTTTATATAGCAAAAATGACGTCGTCTGGTAACTTCGCGAAACTTCTGGGCATGGTTATTGTTGGTTATGCTTTACTTAACATGTAGCTATATACGTGTGTTTGTATACATGACAATGCTGACTTGTGTGTTTTGCTTATGGTGACTATGTGTGATTGTATGTATGAGTGTTCTGTGTGTTGTGTGGTTTTAGCTCTATTAGCAGCGAATACTTGCATACAAGATCATTAAGAATAACATCTCTTAGCATTTATGTTGCTAGATTTTTCGTTGTTGTTATTTACACTTATTATTGGCACAGCCTCGAATGATCTTGTATATTCTGGAGTATTCCATTTCCGTTAATTTTAATATTATCTATGTTGTGTTGACCGGGGTTGTAACATTTTGACAACTAGATATTAATTGGCAGTGCTGCCAAGTACATATAGCCACATTGTCGTTTCATTTAAATCTATTTCTAATCTCTGTAACAATATATATATATATATATATATATATATATATATATTAGCCCGTCCCTTATATATGAAAATTTAATTTTTCTAATGCATACCCTCTAATATTGTTCGAAATGGTCTAGAAGAGCTAAATTAAAAATATTAAACCTTTTGGACAATGTTAACCCATGCCAAGACTCGGTCAAATTTTACATTTGGGGTCATATAAGGCTATATATGGAGTTTCTAAAAAAAAAACTTTTGATAGACAAATTTAATAACAACATTATGAAATATGATAATTATTATAAAAATTACCCATCTGTAGCCAATACTAACCCTTTCTGGCCCACGTATATTTGAATAATACAACAAAGAAAGCAAACTTCATACGCTTATCATGTGCATGATTTAATTTGGTTTAAAATTGTTTTAAAATTTCTCATCTTTTATTCTACATAAACTTAAAGTAAATATTATGCAACAGCAGCAGTGGCGACAGAAATAAGTACAAACTAACGGTTGTTTGCTCAGTTGAGCAAATTGTTATTGGTGTATTTCTGCATAATTTGTTTTCAATGCTATTGCTTTTGCCTTTTTTTATTAAGAACTCAAAGCGTCTACAAAATTGCTCGCAATTTACAGCTACTAAAGTACAGATTTCTTTTGTACAACGTTTATTTATAAATGATTTGGATTTATTAGTAATTTACAGCTATTCGCTATTTTGTGTTGTGGAACATTTACTTATTTTTAATTGTGAAAAAACTTTCAGTGCTAATTGAAATCATTAAGATCAACATGTCTCTCGCGTTACGCAGCTCTTTCAAAAAAATATATTTAGTGGGAGATGTAAAACATCAAATAAATGGAACAAAGCTTCCATCAAATAGACAAGTTCTATCAGTTTTGTTTTTTAATACTCGTCAAGTAAAATTAACAGTTAGTGCAAGTGCAAATCTTGTGATTCGGGAATGCATGATATTTTGGGAAAAAGCTAGACTTCCCACAAAAGCTTTTCCAAACAGTGTTAAAAAACTTACAGATCTGCATAATGTTTGGAGAAAACTGCAAAAGGGATCAAAAAATACAACTGATGCGTTTAAAGCCCGTGAAAGAAAATTCGTTGATCATTTGGATAACTTGTTTGACATCGCACATGCTGATGCATTAACTACAATAGCAATTGAGGAGGATAGATTGTTTTTACAACGACAGAGAGAAACAGGTCGCCCGGGTCATTTGGCAGGTGTAGATAGCATTTTGGCTGAAAAAGAGGATCGAAAACGGCAAAGGGAATTGGCATTTGAACAAAGGCGCTTGAAAACCGAAGAAGCTACGACGTCTAATGCTTGTTATGTTTTTCCATCAGATGATTCCACCTCAGAGGACTCGGATAATACAATCTCACCTGTTTTACCACTAAAAAAAGAAGAGGTATTAAAAAGACGAGGAAGAAAAGAATTCCTTACTCCAAAATTGGTATCAGCTTTTGATAGATGCCAATTGAGTGTAAGAGATGCAGTTTTTATTGTTCAGGCTACCATGGAAGCACTTGGCCATAATATCGATGATTATCCAATCAACAAATCATCTATCCAAAGAATTAGGGTAGAAAAAAGAAAAGAACGTGCAGAAGCTTTAAAAAGTGACTTTAAAAGTAATATTCCAGAAGTTGTTACATTACATTGGGATGGTAAATTAATGCCTGCTATAAATATAAAGAATGGCAAGGAAGAACGATTACCAGTACTTATCACTTATGGAAAAAATGAACAACTTATTGCAGTACCAAAGCTAGAAAATTCTTCCGGCAAAGAGCAGGCACAAGCCGTTTGGTCCTCAATAGTGAACTGGAATTTAGAAGACAGCGTGCAAATTTTGTGTTGCGATACAACGGCATCTAACACTGGTCGTTTTAAAGGTGCTTGCGTACAATTAGAACAAAAGTTCGACAGAGAATTATTATTCTTCGCTTGCCGTCATCATGTGTATGAACTTGTTCTTAAAAGTGCTTTTGAATGTAAACTCAGTGAAAATAAAGTCGGGCCCGACGTAACTCTTTTCAAAAAATTTAAGGAGAATTGGAGTAACATTAACAACCGCAATATTCAATATTTTCAAAATGATATAAATAAACATTTTTCGCTTGAAAAAATTAAAGATCTTTTAATTTTTTATTCAGCTCAATTAAAAAAAAAACAAACAAGAAATGATTATAGAGAGTTAATAGAGTTGTGCATTATATTTATGGGTGGAAATACCGACAACAAACTAACAATCAGACCACCAGGAGCAATGCACCACGCACGTTGGATGGCCAAGGCGATATATTCGATAAAAATGTGTCTGCTTCAACCAGAGTTCAATTTAACAGACCAAGAAAAAGACGGATTACTTGCTTTGAGTTTGTTTATAGTCACAACATATGTGAAGCCGTGGATAACCTGTCCGTCAGCATTAAAGGCGCCGTACCAGGATTTATGTTTCCTCAAAACATTGAAACAATATGAAAACATCGATAAAGAAATATCGAAATCAGCTTTCGGGAAGTTTTGTCAACACTTGTGGTATTTGTCGCCAGAATGTGCTATATTTTCTTTATTTGACAATGATGTGGAATTGGAAACAAAGGCAAAGATGGTGGCAAACTTTAGTAAAGATAATGTTTCCAATAATATAAAACGCTACATTCTAGATGAGGACAGCACTGATTTTTTATTAAGTAAGCACATGTTACTATTTTTAATTGTATGTCTTTTATTAACTTTATTTGTCTTGCAGAAAAACAAATGTGCGACTTTATCAACAACAAAAGCAAAGATACTCTTATAAATTTGAGAATACCGGATGATTTTTTAACAGTTTCTCCCATTTTATGGAATGAAAACGCATCATATATAAAGGCCAGAGAATTTATTTCTGATCTGAAGCCAATAAATGATGTTGCTGAGAGATCGGTAAAGCTCATGCAAGATTTTCACGGTTTGATCACTGCAGATGAAGAACAAAAACAATATTTACTACAATGCGTGCAGGAGCACAGAAAGTTGTATCCGGATTGCAAGAAAGACACTCTCAAGAGAAAATATCCAAACGAATAATTAATACATAACTTTGTTCCATTATAACCATAACAAACCCCCACGTGAGCGTATATCAAAATTTTAAATTCTGGCATAAATTAACGGTAATCATTTTGTTTATATTTCGTATTTACTTATGTGTAAGAAAGCATTAGAACACAATAAAAAACCCTAAATGTTATATGATTAATAGCAGTTTAAAAAAAATAATGTACAATAAATAAAAAACTGTATGTGTATGTAAACTGACAGTTTCTAAAATATGGGAAGTTTGCCTTCTTTGTTGTATTATTCAAATATACGTGGGCCAGAAAGGGTTAGTATTGGCTACAGATGGGTAATTTTTATAATAATTATCATATTTCATAATGTTGTTATTAAATTTGTCTATCAAAAGTTTTTTTTTAGAAACTCCATATATAGCCTTATATGACCCCAAATGTAAAATTTGACC
>OY776281.1:17542037-17669537 GCA_963675445.1 Linnaemya vulpina
GCAAAAAACGATAAAAAAAAGTCCAGTTTCATCTGCGTTGTAAAGTTGTGAATCGCATAACTTCATTTCATAGATTTTTGCTCTTAAATTATGAATAAAAGATGTTTCACTTGAAAGGATTTCGCCACAAATTTTTAGATTGCGAATACCGTACCTCCTTTTAAAATTTGCTAGCCACCCATCACTGGCATAAAATGTTTTTCCAGGTGGCTGCATTTTTGCGAATTCGTACTTGGCCCTGCTTTTTAAAATTGGTCCATTCAGTGCACAGTTACGCTGTCTTTGGTCTAAAAACCACTTGTACAACTTTGACTCAAGATCAGCATATTCCGGTTTATGAAGAGTTTTCCTGTTAGATTTTCCATATGTGTTCGCAACAGCCTCCAAGATTTCGTTACGTTTTTTCTTTATCTTCGATATGGCTACTTTGGATACACCATAATTCAACGCCAATCGCTTTCCGTGCATACCGTGATCAAGCATTTTTAAAATCTGTACTTTTTGCTGCAAATCCAACCTGATTTGTGATGATTTCTTCTGCTTTGGCATTTTTAAATAAGCACTGCACAACTCACAAGCTAAACACTGACGACTAACAAGAACTTCAACAGCAATGTTGAAGATAGACAACATTTTTGGCAGCTCAAAATAAAAAGGAAGTTCGGGGAATACCATAATATATTAAACAAAAATAAAGATTTAGCATTCCAACTGAGAAGATTTTAAGTGACCAAGCTGCCACTGTTATCACTGAAACAGCCGTTGTTTTAAAAAAAGTGTACACGCTCTAAAAAGTTAACCGAAAAGTTAACTTTTAGAGCTGCACGTTGATAATGAAAAACTGTTAACTTATCCGCGTGTTTAACTTTTACGCAAGTAAACTTTTGTAAGATTCTACTGTATATATATATATATATATATATATATATATATATGTATATATATATATATATATATATATACATATACATATATATATATATATATATATATATATATATGTTTATATATATATATATATATATATACATATATATATATATATATATATATATATATATATATATATATATATATATATATATATATATACATGTTTATATATATATATATATATATATATATATATACATATATATATATATATATATATATATATATAAACATACATACACATATATATATATATATATATATATATACATATATATATATATATATATATATATATATATATACATATATATATATATATATATATATATATATATATATACATATATATATATATATATATATATATATATACATATACATTTATATTTATATATATATATATATGTTTATATATATATATATATATATATATATATATATATATATATATATAAATATATGTATATATATATAATATATATATATATATATATATATATATATATATATACAGTAGAATCTTAAAAAAGTTAACCAAAATGTTTCAAGGGGTATTAACTTTTCTGAACTTTAAACTTTTCTAAGCGCGTTTTTTTAGTCGAAAAAAGGAATAAATAAAGTATGTACTAACTTTTAAAAGTCAGACACAACTTTTTTTAGATACAAAATGTTATGTTTTTTTATTATTTATTATTAAAAGGTTTAAATAGTTTTCATTATTACAAATAAGAAACTTAGGTTTAATGTGTACTGGGTATTAAATTTCACAGTCGTACTCAGCGTAAAAAATTTTAATTTATAGTCGTTTAAAGAAGCAGTCAAGGCTTGTTTCTTTTCTCTTGTATAATAACTCTTGATCATTTTCGTACGCATATTGACTAGGTATGCCTCTTGATTTGCATCCTTGTTGCTTTCAAACCATTTTATAACGTTATTGATGCTTTCAACGGCTTTCGAGAAACTTACTTTAGATCATTGAACATCTTCCTCGATAATTGACACGTCGTTTTCATTATCGGTAACTTCGGAAACATCGTTATTTTCTGAAATTTCGTCATTGTTCCAATTTATGATTTCATTAATGCCGATGCCAACATTATCCCCAATCTTTGATATCAACAACTGAACTTCGCGAAGTGTATCGTTGTATGGACTATTTGATAGAATCATTTCAGAGAAAGGAATTTCGTCTTCGCTCTCATACTGATCGTCATCCCACTTTTTTATCTTGTTCCATGCTTTTGTCAGGACTTCTCGAGGTAGTTCATCCCACACTAATTTTAGTATCAAAACAGCATCACGGATTGTATGTGCCTTCAAAATATTTTCCACCGGAACGGTTTCTCGCGCGACAATGTTGCACAACAATTTAGATCGATATCCTAACTTGACCAGTCTTATTGGATTTTGATCCATGGGTTGCAAAACCGCAGTTATGTTAGGTGGTAAGAGCATTGCTACAGTTATCAATCAGCAACAATGCCTTTGGTGGTAAATTATTATCAGCCGAAAATTTCCGAACCTGTAAAATTTTTCCTGCATAAACCTAAACACGTTAATGTAAATTTTAAAAATTAAGTTCACCTGCTTTATAAAAGAATGATGAAACCAGTTGAAAAATAACTCTGGGGTCATCCACGACTTCTTCGAATTTGTTTACTCCAATGGGTTTTCAAATCCCTTAAAACAACGAGGATTTACAGATTTACCAATTACCAACGGTTTCAATTTGTGCGAACCATCTGCGTTCGCACACAACAAAAGAGTTATTCTTTCCTTTGCAATTTTTCGGCCCGGTGCTGTCTTTTCGCTTGCAGCCACAAATGTTTTATCAGGCAAAAAACGATAAAAAAAAGTCCAGTTTCATCTGCGTTGTAAAGTTGTGAATCGCATAACTTCATTTCATAGATTTTTGCTCTTAAATTATGAATAAAAGATGTTTCACTTGAAAGGATTTCGCCACAAATTTTTAGATTGCGAATACCGTACCTCCTTTTAAAATTTGCTAGCCACCCATCACTGGCATAAAATGTTTTTCCAGGTGGCTGCATTTTTGCGAATTCGTACTTGGCCCTGCTTTTTAAAATTGGTCCATTCAGTGCACAGTTACGCTGTCTTTGGTCTAAAAACCACTTGTACAACTTTGACTCAAGATCAGCATATTCCGGTTTATGAAGAGTTTTCCTGTTAGATTTTCCATATGTGTTCGCAACAGCCTCCAAGATTTCGTTACGTTTTTTCGTATGTATATATATTTAGTTTAATCGTTGACCTGTTGTATTATAATAATATTCTTGTTTTATCGTTCGGCTCTAGGTCAGGTTTTTAAAAAATCAATAAACACTAAATATTTTTTGATTATTTAATCTTTATTTAATGTTATTTTTCCCAATATTTCGAATAGCTTCGCTATTCATCTTCAGGGGAACACTGTTGGGTACAAAACAATATATGATAAACATTAAAATTAATTTTTGATTATTTCTAATAAATTTACAATTACATACATGTAAATTAAAAATTAAATAAAATTATATTGGATAAACATATTTTCAATATGTCGATCGTCTGTAGTCCTTAGCTGCGAAAACTGATTTGTTTATGTTGTTTTTTGTGTTTGCTTAACACACTTCTGTAAATTTGAGCGCATTTCTCTGTGTCTTGTTTATAGTTAAGTCTTTTCTCTGCAGGAACGTCAATTATGTGTAACATCTCTAAAGTAAATCTCCTGGAATAATGGTTTTCTTGTTGTAATATTTTTACATTCTCAAAATTTGGCACATGATTTTCCTTTGCACAGTGGGCCGCAAGTGCAGTTTTTTGTTCCATGGGTTTGTTTTTCATTCTTATATCTGATTTATGAGATGTTAGTCTGGTCTTCAGTTTATTTTTAGTTGTTCCTACGTATTTCTTATTGCATGTGCCTGAGCCGTCACCGTTGCAGTTGATACTATATATAACGTTGCATTTGTCCTCTTTCTTTAATTTAGTCTTTGTGTTACTATATAGGCTCTGCATAGTATTATTCGTCTTAAATGCCAGTTGATATTTTTCAATGTCATATAGATCTGAGTTTTTTAACCTTTCAGAAAAACCTTTTATATATGTTAGTCCTTTATAATACTTTGTATTCGTCTCTCTTCTTATTGTTGTGTCATTCTTTTTATATGTTAAATTGTTTACAATTGTTTTCGGAAAATCGTTCATGTCTAAGATTTCTTTTATTTTCCGTAAATTTTCTTCATGATACCTATCGTCACTAATGCTGAGTACTCGTCTGATGAAATTACTTGCTGTGTTTATTATAATTCTTCTGGGATGTTTTGAATGGAAATTAATCAGACGACCGGATGCAGTGGGTTTTTGATACCAGTTGACTGTCATCATATTTTGGTGTCTACTAACAATTGCATCTAAATATGGTAGTTTATTATCTTTTTCCGTTTCCACTGTAAATTGTATTTGTGGGTTAAACGTATTTAAAACATTTATGACTTCATCTGCCGTATCCTTATTTATGATAGCAAATATGTCATCTACGTATTTTGTTAATAATCTGGGTTTTATTTTTAATTTTGTAAGGGATTGATCCAGTAACTCCTCCATAACAATATCGGAAACAACTGGTGATACTGGTGATCCCATCGGCATTCCCTTACATTGTCCGTAAATTCGTTCCTCATATTTAAAATAACGGCTGTCTTTGATGCAAAACTTTAGTAACTCCATGAAAAGGTATTTTGGTATTTTTGTGTGTTGTTGTAATATGTCCCACTTATTTTCTATTATTTGTAGTGCTAAATTTATAGGTATGCTCGGAAATAGCGATACTACGTCATATGATACCATAATTTCATTATTGTCTAATCTCTTATTATTTACTTTTGATTTAAATTCTACTGCGTCTCTTACATTGTAAGTTGAGTTTCTGGTTAAATTTTTTAAAATATGAACTAAATATTTGCAAAGTTCATATGATGGTGCATTTTGTGACGAACAAATTGGTCTTAAAGGCATTCCTATTTTGTGTACTTTCGGTAACCCATATATTCTGGGTGCTATAGACGTACTTGTTTTTAATTTATTATATGACAAGCTAAATAGGACACAAAAAACTATACACATAAATAAATTTAATATTTTGAAAAATAAAGCTTTTTCAAAACTAAATATAACAAAGCAGAACGAATGGTTTATCAACAACACAGAAAAACAAGTACCAACAAATATACAGTGGCTACTCTCTTTAGGTCCCAAGTTTGCACTTCCAAGTACAAAGAGTACATTCCCGCTTTTTAAATGTATAGCTGAGGGAGAGGATTGCATACAAACAATAAGCGACAGAGAAAAACAAGAGAACGGTAGAATTAAATTAACATCGCTTATAGACGATCATTTGAACAGAATAAAAACAAACCAAAGAGATAAATATATATTGAATACAGTGGGTCAGACGCGTCAATTTTTAAAGGAAAATGAAGATTTGTTAGTATTAAATTCTGACAAAGGAAATAAAACTGTAGTAATGACAAGAAGTGATTATAAAGAAAAAATGACTCGAATTTTAAATGACATGTGTACTTATAGACGTCTAAAAAGAGATCCAACATCAACATTACAGACAAAAAATAATACTTTAGTAGACAAATTATATAATTTAAATATCATAACATCTACGGAGAAAAATAAATTAAAAACAAGTACGTCTATAGCACCCAGAATATATGGGTTACCGAAAGTACACAAAATAGGAATGCCTTTAAGACCAATTTGTTCGTCACAAAATGCACCATCATATGAACTTTGCAAATATTTAGTTCATATTTTAAAAAATTTAACCAGAAACTCAACTTACAATGTAAGAGACGCAGTAGAATTTAAATCAAAAGTAAATAATAAGAGATTAGACAATAATGAAATTATGGTATCATATGACGTAGTATCGCTATTTCCGAGCATACCTATAAATTTAGCACTACAAATAATAGAAAATAAGTGGGACATATTACAACAACACACAAAAATACCAAAATACCTTTTCATGGAGTTACTAAAGTTTTGCATCAAAGACAGCCGTTATTTTAAATATGAGGAACGAATTTACGGACAATGTAAGGGAATGCCGATGGGATCACCAGTATCACCAGTTGTTTCCGATATTGTTATGGAGGAGTTACTGGATCAATCCCTTACAAAATTAAAAATAAAACCCAGATTATTAACAAAATACGTAGATGACATATTTGCTATCATAAATAAGGATACGGCAGATGAAGTCATAAATGTTTTAAATACGTTTAACCCACAAATACAATTTACAGTGGAAACGGAAAAAGATAATAAACTACCATATTTAGATGCAATTGTTAGTAGACACCAAAATATGATGACAGTCAACTGGTATCAAAAACCCACTGCATCCGGTCGTCTGATTAATTTCCATTCAAAACATCCCAGAAGAATTATAATAAACACAGCAAGTAATTTCATCAGACGAGTACTCAGCATTAGTGACGATAGGTATCATGAAGAAAATTTACGGAAAATAAAAGAAATCTTAGACATGAACGATTTTCCGAAAACAATTGTAAACAATTTAACATATAAAAAGAATGACACAACAATAAGAAGAGAGACGAATACAAAGTATTATAAAGGACTAACATATATAAAAGGTTTTTCTGAAAGGTTAAAAAACTCAGATCTATATGACATTGAAAAATATCAACTGGCATTTAAGACGAATAATACTATATAGTAACACAAAGACTAAATTAAAGAAAGAGGACAAATGCAACGTTATATATAGTATCAACTGCAACGGTGACGGCTCAGGCACATGCAATAAGAAATACGTAGGAACAACTAAAAATAAACTGAAGACCAGACTAACATCTCATAAATCAGATATAAGAATGAAAAACAAACCCATGGAACAAAAAACTGCACTTGTGGCCCACTGTGCAAAGGAAAATCATGTGCCAAATTTTGAGAATGTAAAAATATTACAACAAGAAAACCATTATTCCAGGAGATTTACTTTAGAGATGTTACACATAATTGACGTTCCTGCAGAGAAAAGACTTAACTATAAACAAGACACAGAGAAATGCGCTCAAATTTACAGAAGTGTGTTAAGCAAACACAAAAAACAACATAAACAAATCAGTTTTCGCAGCTAAGGACTACAGACGATCGACATATTGAAAATATGTTAATCCAATATAATTTTATTTAATTTTTAATTTACATGTATGTAATTGTAAATTTATTAGAAATAATCAAAAATTAATTTTAATGTTTATCATATATTGTTTTGTACCCAACAGTGTTCCCCTGAAGATGAATAGCGAAGCTATTCGAAATATTGGGAAAAATAACATTAAATAAAGATTAAATAATCAAAAAATATTTAGTGTTTATTGATTTTTTAAAAACCTGACCTAGAGCCGAACGATAAAACAAGAATATTATTATAATACAACAGGTCAACGATTAAACTAAATATATATACATATGAACACGGAAGGCACACCGAATATCATCAACATGACTTTATATCGTAAAATAAAAATAAAGTATAACAAAAACACCATCAACACTGTTAGAAAGTACACCAAAAACAACAAAACGTTAGCAAAACTAAAATCATCGACATCTTTCTTGTTAAAATGCAAACATTCAGGTATTATACCAAATTTTATAAATAACATCACTAAAAATGTTTACACAATATACATGGTAAATAATAAAACACATCCAAACGTACATAGAATATTAGTTAAAATTATCTACAATTTTCATATAAAATTATTAAATTTATTAATACAACAAAAACACCAATTACTTAATATACATAAGAAACAGAAAAACATCTTAACTGCGAAAGTTGATTCCCTACTGGACGAAGAGGACAGGACGTTATTCTTTGAAAGTGAAAATATTTTATATGACAAGCTAAATAGGACACAAAAAACTATACACATAAATAAATTTAATATTTTGAAAAATAAAGCTTTTTCAAAACTAAATATAACAAAGCAGAACGAATGGTTTATCAACAACACAGAAAAACAAGTACCAACAAATATACAGTGGCTACTCTCTTTAGGTCCCAAGTTTGCACTTCCAAGTACAAAGAGTACATTCCCGCTTTTTAAATGTATAGCTGAGGGAGAGGATTGCATACAAACAATAAGCGACAGAGAAAAACAAGAGAACGGTAGAATTAAATTAACATCGCTTATAGACGATCATTTGAACAGAATAAAAACAAACCAAAGAGATAAATATATATTGAATACAGTGGGTCAGACGCGTCAATTTTTAAAGGAAAATGAAGATTTGTTAGTATTAAATTCTGACAAAGGAAATAAAACTGTAGTAATGACAAGAAATGATTATAAAGAAAAAATGACTCGAATTTTAAATGACATGTGTACTTATAGACGTCTAAAAAGAGATCCAACATCAACATTACAGACAAAAAAAAAAAAAATAATACTTTAGTAGACAAATTATATAATTTAAATATCATAACATCTACGGAGAAAAATAAATTAAAAACAAGTACGTCTATAGCACCCAGAATATATGGGTTACCGAAAGTACACAAAATAGGAATGCCTTTAAGACCAATTTGTTCGTCACAAAATGCACCATCATATGAACTTTGCAAATATTTAGTTCATATTTTAAAAAATTTAACCAGAAACTCAACTTACAATGTAAGAGACGCAGTAGAATTTAAATCAAAAGTAAATAATAAGAGATTAGACAATAATGAAATTATGGTATCATATGACGTAGTATCGCTATTTCCGAGCATACCTATAAATTTAGCACTACAAATAATAGAAAATAAGTGGGACATATTACAACAACACACAAAAATACCAAAATACCTTTTCATGGAGTTACTAAAGTTTTGCATCAAAGACAGCCGTTATTTTAAATATGAGGAACGAATTTACGGACAATGTAAGGGAATGCCGATGGGATCACCAGTATCACCAGTTGTTTCCGATATTGTTATGGAGGAGTTACTGGATCAATCCCTTACAAAATTAAAAATAAAAACCCAGATTATTAACAAAATACGTAGATGACATATTTGCTATCATAAATAAGGATACGGCAGATGAAGTCATAAATGTTTTAAATACGTTTAACCCACAAATACAATTTACAGTGGAAACGGAAAAAGATAATAAACTACCATATTTAGATGCAATTGTTAGTAGACACCAAAATATGATGACAGTCAACTGGTATCAAAAACCCACTGCATCCGGTCGTCTGATTAATTTCCATTCAAAACATCCCAGAAGAATTATAATAAACACAGCAAGTAATTTCATCAGACGAGTACTCAGCATTAGTGACGATAGGTATCATGAAGAAAATTTACGGAAAATAAAAGAAATCTTAGACATGAACGATTTTCCGAAAACAATTGTAAACAATTTAACATATAAAAAGAATGACACAACAATAAGAAGAGAGACGAATACAAAGTATTATAAAGGACTAACATATATAAAAGGTTTTTCTGAAAGGTTAAAAAACTCAGATCTATATGACATTGAAAAATATCAACTGGCATTTAAGACGAATAATACTATGCAGAGCCTATATAGTAACACAAAGACTAAATTAAAGAAAGAGGACAAATGCAACGTTATATATAGTATCAACTGCAACGGTGACGGCTCAGGCACATGCAATAAGAAATACGTAGGAACAACTAAAAATAAACTGAAGACCAGACTAACATCTCATAAATCAGATATAAGAATGAAAAACAAACCCATGGAACAAAAAACTGCACTTGCGGCCCACTGTGCAAAGGAAAATCATGTGCCAAATTTTGAGAATGTAAAAATATTACAACAAGAAAACCATTATTCCAGGAGATTTACTTTAGAGATGTTACACATAATTGACGTTCCTGCAGAGAAAAGACTTAACTATAAACAAGACACAGAGAAATGCGCTCAAATTTACAGAAGTGTGTTAAGCAAACACAAAAAACAACATAAACAAATCAGTTTTCGCAGCTAAGGACTACAGACGATCGACATATTGAAAATATGTTAATCCAATATAATTTTATTTAATTTTTAATTTACATGTATGTAATTGTAAATTTATTAGAAATAATCAAAAATTAATTTTAATGTTTATCATATATTGTTTTGTACCCAACAGTGTTCCCCTGAAGATGAATAGCGAAGCTATTCGAAATATTGGGAAAAATAACATTAAATAAAGATTAAATAATCAAAAAATATTTAGTGTTTATTGATTTTTTAAAAACCTGACCTAGAGCCGAACGATAAAACAAGAATATTATTATAATACAACAGGTCAACGATTAAACTAAATATATATACATATGAACACGGAAGGCACACCGAATATCATCAACATGACTTTATATCGTAAAATAAAAATAAAGTATAACAAAAACACCATCAACACTGTTAGAAAGTACACCAAAAACAACAAAACGTTAGCAAAACTAAAATCATCGACATCTTTCTTGTTAAAATGCAAACATTCAGGTATTATACCAAATTTTATAAATAACATCACTAAAAATGTTTACACAATATACATGGTAAATAATAAAACACATCCAAACGTACATAGAATATTAGTTAAAATTATCTACAATTTTCATATAAAATTATTAAATTTATTAATACAACAAAAACACCAATTACTTAATATACATAAGAAACAGAAAAACATCTTAACTGCGAAAGTTGATTCCCTACTGGACGAAGAGGACAGGACGTTATTCTTTGAAAGTGAAAATATTTTATATGACAAGCTAAATAGGACACAAAAAACTATACACATAAATAAATTTAATATTTTGAAAAATAAAGCTTTTTCAAAACTAAATATAACAAAGCAGAACGAATGGTTTATCAACAACACAGAAAAACAAGTACCAACAAATATACAGTGGCTACTCTCTTTAGGTCCCAAGTTTGCACTTCCAAGTACAAAGAGTACATTCCCGCTTTTTAAATGTATAGCTGAGGGAGAGGATTGCATACAAACAATAAGCGACAGAGAAAAACAAGAGAACGGTAGAATTAAATTAACATCGCTTATAGACGATCATTTGAACAGAATAAAAACAAACCAAAGAGATAAATATATATTGAATACAGTGGGTCAGACGCGTCAATTTTTAAAGGAAAATGAAGATTTGTTAGTATTAAATTCTGACAAAGGAAATAAAACTGTAGTAATGACAAGAAATGATTATAAAGAAAAAATGACTCGAATTTTAAATGACATGTGTACTTATAGACGTCTAAAAAGAGATCCAACATCAACATTACAGACAAAAAAAAAAAAAAAATAATACTTTAGTAGACAAATTATATAATTTAAATATCATAACATCTACGGAGAAAAATAAATTAAAAACAAGTACGTCTATAGCACCCAGAATATATGGGTTACCGAAAGTACACAAAATAGGAATGCCTTTAAGACCAATTTGTTCGTCACAAAATGCACCATCATATGAACTTTGCAAATATTTAGTTCATATTTTAAAAAATTTAACCAGAAACTCAACTTACAATGTAAGAGACGCAGTAGAATTTAAATCAAAAGTAAATAATAAGAGATTAGACAATAATGAAATTATGGTATCATATGACGTAGTATCGCTATTTCCGAGCATACCTATAAATTTAGCACTACAAATAATAGAAAATAAGTGGGACATATTACAACAACACACAAAAATACCAAAATACCTTTTCATGGAGTTACTAAAGTTTTGCATCAAAGACAGCCGTTATTTTAAATATGAGGAACGAATTTACGGACAATGTAAGGGAATGCCGATGGGATCACCAGTATCACCAGTTGTTTCCGATATTGTTATGGAGGAGTTACTGGATCAATCCCTTACAAAATTAAAAATAAAAACCCAGATTATTAACAAAATACGTAGATGACATATTTGCTATCATAAATAAGGATACGGCAGATGAAGTCATAAATGTTTTAAATACGTTTAACCCACAAATACAATTTACAGTGGAAACGGAAAAAGATAATAAACTACCATATTTAGATGCAATTGTTAGTAGACACCAAAATATGATGACAGTCAACTGGTATCAAAAACCCACTGCATCCGGTCGTCTGATTAATTTCCATTCAAAACATCCCAGAAGAATTATAATAAACACAGCAAGTAATTTCATCAGACTAGTACTCAGCATTAGTGACGATAGGTATCATGAAGAAAATTTACGGAAAATAAAAGAAATCTTAGACATGAACGATTTTCCGAAAACAATTGTAAACAATTTAACATATAAAAAGAATGACACAACAATAAGAAGAGAGACGAATACAAAGTATTATAAAGGACTAACATATATAAAAGGTTTTTCTGAAAGGTTAAAAAACTCAGATCTATATGACATTGAAAAATATCAACTGGCATTTAAGACGAATAATACTATGCAGAGCCTATATAGTAACACAAACACTAAATTAAAGAAAGAGGACAAATGCAACGTTATATATAGTATCAACTGCAACGGTGACGGCTCAGGCACATGCAATAAGAAATACGTAGGAACAACTAAAAATAAACTGAAGACCAGACTAACATCTCATAAATCAGATATAAGAATGAAAAACAAACCCATGGAACAAAAAACTGCACTTGCGGCCCACTGTGCAAAGGAAAATCATGTGCCAAATTTTGAGAATGTAAAAATATTACAACAAGAAAACCATTATTCCAGGAGATTTACTTTAGAGATGTTACACATAATTGACGTTCCTGCAGAGAAAAGACTTAACTATAAACAAGACACAGAGAAATGCGCTCAAATTTACAGAAGTGTGTTAAGCAAACACAAAAAACAACATAAACAAATCAGTTTTCGCAGCTAAGGACTACAGACGATCGACATATTGAAAATATGTTAATCCAATATAATTTTATTTAATTTTTAATTTACATGTATGTAATTGTAAATTTATTAGAAATAATCAAAAATTAATTTTAATGTTTATCATATATTGTTTTGTACCCAACAGTGTTCCCCTGAAGATGAATAGCGAAGCTATTCGAAATATTGGGAAAAATAACATTAACTAAAGATTAAATAATCAAAAAATATTTAGTGTTTATTGATTTTTTAAAAACCTGACCTAGAGCCGAACGATAAAACAAGAATATTGTTACGTTTTTTCTTTATCTTCGATATGGCTACTTTGGATACACCATAATTCAACGCCAATCGCTTTCCGTGCATACCGTGATCAAGTATTTTTAAAATCTGTACTTTTTGCTGCAAATCCAACCTGATTTGTGATGATTTCTTCTGCTTTGGCATTTTTAAATAAGCACTGCACAACTCACAAGCTAAACACTGACGACTAACAAGAACTTCAACAGCAATGTTGAAGATAGACAACATTTTTGGCAGCTCAAAATAAAAAGGAAGTTCGGGGAATACCATAATATATTAAACAAAAATAAAGATTTAGCATTCCAACTGAGAAGATTTTAAGTGACCAAGCTGCCACTGTTATCACTGAAACAGCCGTTGTTTTAAAAAAAGTGTACACGCTCTAAAAAGTTAACCGAAAAGTTAACTTTTAGAGCTGCACGTTGATAATGAAAAACTGTTAACTTATCCGCGTGTTTAACTTTTACGCAAGTAAACTTTTGTAAGATTCTACTGTATATATATATATATATATATATATATATATATATATATATATATGTATATATATATATATATACATATACATATATATATATATATATATATATATATATATATATGCTTATATATATATATATATATATATATATATATATACATATATATATATATATATATATATATATATATAGATATATATATATATATATATATATATATGTTTATATATATATATATATATATATATATATATATATATATATATACATATATATATATATATATATATATATATATATATAAACATACATACACATATATATATATATATATATATATATATATATATATATATACATATATATATATATATATATATATATATATATATACATATATATATATATATATATATATATATATATATATATACATATATATATATATATATATATATATATATACATATACATTTATATTTATATATATGTTTATATATATATATATATATATATATATATAAATATATGTATATATATATAATATATATATATATATATATATATATATATATATATATACAGTAGAATCTTAAAAAAGTTAACCAAAATGTTCCAAGGGGTATTAACTTTTCTGAACTTTAAACTTTTCTAAGCGCGTTTTTTTAGTCGAAAAAAGGAATAAATAAAGTATGTACTAACTTTTAAAAGTCAGACACAACTTTTTTTAGATACAAAATGTTATGTTTTTTTATTATTTATTATTAAAAGGTTTAAATAGTTTTCATTATTACAAATAAGAAACTTAGGTTTAATGTGTACTGGGTATTAAATTTCACAGTCGTACTCAGCGTAAAAAATTTTAATTTATAGTCGTTTAAAGAAGCAGTCAAGGCTTGTTTCTTTTCTCTTGTATAATAACTCTTGATCATTTTCGTACGCATATTGACTAGGTATGCCTCTTGATTTGCATCCTTGTTGCTTTCAAACCATTTTATAACGTTATTGATGCTTTCAACGGCTTTCGAGAAACTTACTTTAGATCATTGAACATCTTCCTCGATAATTGACACGTCGTTTTCATTATCGGTAACTTCGGAATCATCGTTATTTTCTGAAATTTCGTCATTGTTCCAATTTATGATTTCATTAATGCCGATGCCAACATTATCCCCAATCTTTGATATCAACAACTGAACTTCGCGAAGTGTATCGTTGTATGGACTATTTGATAGAATCATTTCAGAGAAAGGAATTTCGTCTTCGCTCTCATACTGATCGTCATCCCACTTTTTTATCTTGTTCCATGCTTTTGTCAGGACTTCTCGAGGTAGTTCATCCCACACTAATTTTAGTATCAAAACAGCATCACGGATTGTATGTGCCTTCAAAATATTTTCCACCGGAACGGTTTCTCGCGCGACAATGTTGCACAACAATTTAGATCGATATCCTAACTTGACCAGTCTTATTGGATTTTGATCCATGGGTTGCAAAACCGCAGTTATGTTAGGTGGTAAGAGCATTGCTACAGTTATCAATCAGCAACAATGCCTTTGGTGGTAAATTATTATCAGCCGAAAATTTCCGAACCTGTAAAATTTTTCCTGCATAAACCTAAACACGTTAATGTAAATTTTAAAAATTAAGTTCACCTGCTTTATAAAAGAATGATGAAACCAGTTGAAAAATAACTCTGGGGTCATCCACGACTTCTTCGAATTTGTTTACTCCAATGGGTTTTCAAATCCCTTAAAACAACGAGGATTTGCAGATTTACCAATTACCAACGGTTTCAATTTGTGCGAACCATCTGCGTTCGCACACAACAAAAGAGTTATTCTTTCCTTTGCAATATTTCGGCCCGGTGCTGTCTTTTCGCTTGCAGCCACAAAAGTTTTATCAGGCAAAAAACGATAAAAAAAAGTCCAGTTTCATCTGCGTTGTAAAGTTGTGAATCGCATAACTTCATTTCATAGATTTTTGCTCTTAAATTATGAATAAAAGATGTTTCACTTGAGAGGATTTCGCCACAAATTTTTAGATTGCGAATACCGTACCTCCTTTTAAAATTTGCTAGCCACCCATCACTGGCATAAAATGTTTTTCCAGGTGGCTGCATTTTTGCGAATTCGTACTTGGCCCTGCTTTTTAAAATTGGTCCATTCAGTGCACAGTTACGCTGTCTTTGGTCTAAAAACCACTTGTACAACTTTGACTCAAGATCAGCATATTCCGGTTTATGAAGAGTTTTCCTGTTAGATTTTCCATATGTGTTCGCAACAGCCTCCAAGATTTCGTTACGTTTTTTCTTTATCTTCGATATGGCTACTTTGGATACACCATAATTCAACGCCAATCGTTTTCCGTGCATACCTTGATCAAGCATTTTTAAAATCTGTACTTTTTGCTGCAAATCCAACCTGATTTGTGATGATTTCTTCTGCTTTGGCATTTTTAAATAAGCACTGCACAACTCACAAGCTAAACACTGACGACTAACAAGAACTTCACCAGCAATGTTGAAGATAGACAATATTTTTGGCAGCTCAAAATAAAAAGGAAGTTCGGGGAATACCATAATATATTAAACAAAAATAAAGATTTAGCATTCCAACTGAGAAGATTTTAAGTGACCAAGCTGCCACTATTATCATTGAAACAGCCGTTGTTTTAAAAAAAGTGTACACGCTCTAAAAAGTTAACCGAAAAGTTAACTTTTAGAGCTGCACGTTGATAATGAAAAACTGTTAACTTATCCGCGTGTTTAACTTTTACGCAAGTAAACTTTTGTAAGATTCTACTGTATATATATATATATATATATATATATATGTATATATATATATATATACATATACATATATATATATATATATATATATATATATATATATATATATGTTTATATATATATATATATATATATATATATATATATATATACATATATATATATATATATATATATATATATATATATATAGATATATATATATATATATATATATATATATACATATATATATATATATATATATATATATATATACATATATTTATATATATATATATATATATATACATATACATATATATATATATATATATATATATATATACACATATACATATATATATATATATATATATATATATATATGTTTATATGTATATATATATATATATGTGTTTATATATATATATATATATATATATATATATATATGTATATATATGTATATATATATATATATATATATATATATATTTATGTATATATATACATATATATATATATATATATATATATATATATATATATACATATTTATATATATATATATATATGTATATATATATATATGTATATATATATATATATATATATATATATATATATATTAACCAATTTTACTAACTCAGCTTTTCAATTTGTCTTTTACCTTTTTAAAGACTAAATGTGGCTGCAAATATACTTCCAAATTAGATGGAATGTTCAAGGAAATATCTATATTGTATAACACCAAGTAGGAGCTGAAAATCTGTGTATATTGATATTAAAATTATTTTCTGATGTTGAGAAATATTCTTGTAAAAAAAATTTGTCACATGTACTTACTTCTTGTTTTTTTTTAAATAAGTCTTGATAAATATATATATATATATATATATATATATACATATATATATATATATATATATATATATATATATATATATATGTAGTATACTATTATAATTTTAAATTTTTTCTTATTTCAATAAAGGTGTTGGAAATAAAAATAAAAAATAATTCAATTCTAAAATTAAAATAACGTTTCCTTACGTATAATATATGTCCATATTTAGTATCTGTACGTACATTTTTATTTTAAATTATACATTAAATAATAAATTTAATACTTTATATACATATATTATATAATGAGGAACTTTTTGTTCTATTCAATAAGCAAATTTTGATCTCTATCATTTTGTAGGTGTGCAATAGAAATAATATTTGAATTGTTGCAATATATACAATTCAAGGTGTGCAGCATAAATAATGTTTGAATTGTTGCAATATATACAATTCAAGGTATGGTAAATGTTCATCTCATCGGTGCTTTGTGAAATCATCAGTAGTTTCAAAATATTTCAAGCATATTTTTTAACTAGATTGTGACAATATAAAATATTAAATTCAGTTTGTCTTACAAACGATTTGATTTTAATTTCGGCGATTACTGAATCTAGGCCTTCCTAAGACATGAGTTTTCTCTCCAGAACATCCTTCATGAGGAATTATCTCTAATATCGATGATGTTTTCAATTTGTTATTTGGCAACTCTATAAATAAAGTGTACTACTCCCTGTATGCATCAGCACATATGTATGTATGAATTAATTCATTTTTTAAATGGATTTTTACATACAAACACTAAAAGGAGCTACTGAAAGAGACAGATCCAATGAATTAACTGAAATAACTGAGCTAAAGACGCTCAATTGAATGAAAAATTCACCTCGCTCAATTGAATGAATGGTTCAATTGAATTAATTCATTCAGGAGCCGTACAGCTCTAAATGGGAGGTTGGCTGCATGGTGAAAAGATGTATGTACTTAATAAAATACTTGAAATAAACAAGTTATGTTTTAGTGGAACACTTTTTTATATTGTTTTGTATTTACACACATATATATATATGTTTGTACATACATTTTTACAGATAAATAAGACCATATTAATTTTGGCGCAGTGTTTTCTATATAGTTTGGTATCGAAATGCTGGAAACATGAGTGTAATTAAAATATTTATCCTTGACAATGAAATAAACAAGTTTAAATTTTAGTAAAAAAAACATATAATATAGATTTGTATAATTTTTATTCAAAATTTTATATTACAATATTTTATTATCTGATTAAAAGTTATTTTATATTAATATTTAGCTTTAATTTTCTTTTTTGCTGGAGGTATTTTGCTTGAGATATCCTTTTTTTCAATTATTGAATTAAAAGCAAGATTGTCTAATCCATATGTTTTTTCTCGACATTCCTCGATTTGTAAAAATATTTTTTCTCGCAATTATGTCTTTTGTTTATCGAAATACATTTTTAATGACATTTCTCTACAAGATATCATATTTTGAAGTGTCTTATTAATAACCTAAATTTTTTCATCATGTTTTTTGAACTGCTGTTTTGATAAAGTTATTAAATTTTGTTTTAATTGACTGATTTCCGTTCGTAAGTAATGTTTAGTAATAGTGTCTTTTTCTTGTGAAGGAAACAAAGGAACATTTCTCTACGAGATATCATATCTTGAAGTGTCTTATTAATAACCTCAATTTTTTCATCAAGTTTTTTGAGCTACTATTTTGATAAAGTTATTAAATTTTGTTTTAATTGACTGATTTCCGTTCCTAAGTAATGCTTAGTAATAGTGTGCTGAAGTAATCCTCTTATTACGCACGTCGATATTGTTACATTTATCCAAGAGAATTCCAACGACTTTTCGAATTTCTTTTTTCGGTTTTAATAATATCGCTTGAGCTATTACCTAATTTATTGTTTATTAGGCATATTGTGTCCGGACCCTTCTAATACCATTAATAATTTGTACCTAACAACAAACATATATATATATATATATATATATATATATATATATATATATATTGTTACGTTCTTAGACCTTTTCGTAAAAACGGTTTTATTACTTATCCTTCAAGGATTCGTTTTATTGCATCAAATTAAAACACGGACAAACTAATTTTAGAAATATAATGCGGCAACACTTTATTTATTACTTTATATACACGAGTATTTGTACTACTCAAGACTTAGCGATGTTAACACGTCTATATTTGAAATCACTCTGACTCTCGCTGAGCTCTGGCTGCGCCTTTATATAGCAAAAATGACGTCGTCTGGTAACCTCGCGAAAGTTCTGGGCATGGTGGTTGTATTTTACTTGACATGTGTGTGTTTGTATACATGACAATGCTGACTTGTTTGGTTTGCTTATGGTAACTATGTGTGGTTGAATGGATGAGTGTGTGGTTTTGTTTCTTCTACGTGTATATAGCTGTGTATACTTGTGAATCTGTACCTCGTTTCTGTATTTCTCGCATCGTAAAATTACTCACATGAAGTGTGAAACAAAAAATTCCATCGTTTCTCGATTTGTGAGAAAAAAGTGTTTCTGTGTTTGAATGCGAGAACAGGCAACACTGATTCTGTTTTTATTGGAATATTTCCAGTTATTAATTGTCAAATGCAAGTGAAATCTAAACAAAAGAAAAGCGAAAAGCCAAAAAGTTAAAATAAATAATTATTACTGTGGTTTGTGGATTATTAAATAAAAAATACAAAGTTTCAATTGTTAAATAAAAAAATGTATAGTGTTGCACTAATAACTGCTGAACAGCTTGATCGCCGAAATATGTTGCGGCTTTATCGCCAACAACTCAGAGATGCAACAGATCCATTCAGCATTCCGGAGCAACGATTCAGGGATTTATATCGTTTGAGCAGAGACGCAGCTCTTGTACTGTTCAATGATATAAGTCCCTACATGACAAAGGGTGTGAAAAAAACGTTTATACCGCAACCCATTCGAATGTGCACAGCATTACATTTTTTTGCTACTGGTTCTTATTACAGAGACATTGGACAGGATTTTACGGCTTCTGTAAGCAAAAGTGTTGTCTGCCGCTGTGTTCATGAGATAGCAGGTATTTTGGAAACTAAATTAGTGGCTAAATGGATTAAGTTTCCTGCAGTTTCTGAATATGAATCTATAAAACAAAAGTAAATATTATTTACATACAAATGTTAATGTTTTTTGAAACATCTAAATTTTGAACACCATTTACAGATTCTATGAAGAAACTGGGTTTCCTGGCGTGATAGGGGCCATAGACTGCACGCATATTCGTATTAAACGACCAACACAAGAAGTTGAGGGCTGCTACTTAAATAGAAAAGGCTACCACTCGAAAAATGTACAGCTAGTAAGATTTTGTCTCATTATGATTACAATTGTACTGCATTTACCAATTCTCCCATATACTTTCAGATATGCGACTATAATTTGAAAATTTTGGGAGGTCTTGCAAGGTTTGGTGGAGCAGCGCACGACTCTTATATTTGGGAAGCTTCGCGCATTAGCGTTTTATTGCAACAGCGGCACGAAAGAGACAGGAGCAATAATTCTTGGTTGTTAGGTATGTATTAGAGTATTCAATTATTTGACTTTGGGTTTTGTTCGAGTAAAGAATTAATCCATTTTTGGATTTTAAAATTGCTCGATTAATCGAGTGAGGTTTTCAAATTTTATATATGTAATTATATATTTTTATACATAATTACATATGATTATATACATAAGTATATTTATATAAAAATAAAAATACTTTAAATCGCAATAACAATTTAACTTTCAAATACATATTTTAAATTTTTTATGTATAAAATATTTCTAATTTTGCATCGATTCATTCAGGTGACTCTGGCTACCCTTTGCGACCATGGCTAATAACACCATACCGTTCATCAACTGAAGATGAAAAGCAGTTTAACACAGTACATGCCAAAGCCAGAAATTGTGTTGAACGCTTAAATGGTGTGTTAAAAGGCGTTTTTAGGTGCTTGCAAGTTGGATTGCACACCACACCACAAATGGCGGGAAAAATTATAAATGCGTGCACGGTTCTACATAATTTTAGAAGGGAACATGGCTTGATGCGCGAAGATAATGAGCTAGCTATACAAGAGGAAGAAACTGTTTTAATTAACGATGAGGAAATAGAAGAACCACTACGTGAAGCTTATCGCCTTCGCGATAGACTGAAAACCAGAATTTGTAGCCGAAGATAATTTTAATTGTAATCAGCGTTGCGATTTATATATTTTAAAAAACTTTATTTCTGAAAAAAAATCTTTTTTTTTTATACAAAAAAACTTTTTTCTGTAAAAGTATAAAAATTTTTAATAAATACACAAAAATTCGTTTGCAATAAATTTTTATTTAAAAAAATAAAGAAAATTAAATAAAAAATCACATTGTTATTTCTTTATAACCGAAAAATTACTTGTTTAAAAAACATAAAGCACATATGTATACATAAGTATATAATAAAAAAAACATAAAATAAAATTCATATGAGATCTTAACATCTTGTCATCCTAAGAAGGTATTTTGAGGCAAATTATCTTGCGATCACCTGTTAAGAAATTCATTTAATTAACTACATACAACAAAACAAACCAAAAATTTAATTCAAAATGTAATTTAATTCAAAATGTATGTAGTTTTACGGTTATTAAAACTATGCGACAAAAGAAAAAGACTTATACTGTGAAGTCTTTGTTTTTGCACTGTTGCGCTGTGTAATCAATTAGATAAAATTTTAATTCACTATTAGGACATTTTTGATTACTAATCATTACTATTACTAAAATTATCCTTAACAGATATGGCTTAAAACAAGGCTTTCTAAAAAGTAGAGTAGTGAGATTCAGGTACATGCAGATCCCGTAGCTAAAATTTTGTCAATATTTTCTAAAATTTCAGAATTTTGCTTTTCGATTCGATTTAATCGTTCTATCACAGCGTTTTGCATTGATTTTGCTTCATTTAAAGCGTTGGCGTATTTGGAAAATGATTTAGTTGTGGATGTGGGTGAAACTTTATTAAGCAAAACTTTTGCAGAACTTGATGGTGGTGATTGTTTTCCTATTTTTATCTTTTTAATTGGCGGGATATATAATTCATCGCATTCTAAAAATTCAATGGATCTAAAATCCTAGAAAAATAAATATTATATTAATCAATTTAAACATTTATAAAACATATGTACGTACCTCTGATTCTTCTAATATAATACCGGATTCAGGAGTACATGAGTCGCCGTCTACGGCGTCAACGGTCATAATCTTAAGTACTTGTTCTTCTAATGGATTCAAATCACGGGCTACGTCTGCCCAGCTACCACCACCGGTTCTGTTCATGAATTTTCTTCTTGTGTTAATGGTCTTCTTAATCCCTGATTTGAGGTCTATCCAACACTAAGAACAATAAAGTAAGTCGAATCAATTATTATTGAATACATACGAAAAATCGGAGCAAATGTAGTTTAGTGAAGTTCCTCCAAACAAAATTAAAATTAGCCTATGTGATAGAAATGTCTATGACATAGAACTTCACGAAAGCCTAAATATCTTACCTTTTTCCATTGTTCTACAGTCTTTTCACTCCCACCCAAGGAGTTTAAAGAAACTTTAAGTGACTCCCATTGCTCCTTGAAATTTGAATTTGCATTTATTTTGTCGAACTGCCCTCTAGCAAATTCTAAATTGGATAACATGTGGTCCACTAGTTTTTGCTTCTGTTGCTTAGAAATTCTTTCTATTTTCTATCCAAATTTAAAAAAGCAATTAACAAACAGTTCTTGTGTACATACATACATATGTAGATGTGTATATTTAATTATTTTATTGAAAGAACTTGCTACTTACCTTTTCTGCTGATTTGGGTTCCATATTTATACTCGTGCAAACGAAATTAAAAATATTTCTATATATTTGTTTGTCTCGCAACAATTTTAAATGTGGCTTATTTTGACAGTTCTTGTGAGAAACTTTTCGCATAATATTCTTACAGAAACACTTTTTCTCACATTCTTCCAATAATTGTTGGAAATTTATTTAAATGACAGATAATTCTCGCAAAATAAAGATACAGAAACACTTGTGTGAGAAAAACCATCTTTTGTTTCAATTTACACTGATTTTGTTGCAATTCGCTCGTTTCATGCGGAAGATTTTACGATGCGAGAAATACAGAAACGAGGTACTGTTTAGCTTTATTAGCAGCGAATACTTGCATACAAGATCATTAAGAATAACATCTCTTAGCATTTATGTTGCTAGGTTTGTTGTTGTTGTGGTTTACTCTTATTGGCACAGCCTTGAATGATCTTGTATATTCTGGAGTATTCCATTTCCGTTAATTTGAATATTATCTATATAGTGTTGACCAGGGTTGTAACATTTTGACAACTATAGATTAATTGCCAGTGCTGCCAAGTACATATAGCCACATTGTCGTTTTATTTAAATCTATTTCTAATCTTTGTAACAATATATATATATATATATATATATATATATATATATATTTGTACATATATACATATATAAGACTAGGCTTTTTGTTTATTAAAAACAGATTTTTTGTTGTTGTTTTACAGTTATATATTCTTATATAACTCTAATTTATCAATATTTTCTTATTATCTAAATAGATTAAAACTAATTAAACATCTATGTATATTTATATTAACGAAAATATCATCTTCATCCATAAATTCTTTATATAAATTTAAATAAGGTGATCGTAAATAATATTGGAGATGAACAATCAGATGACATCATCAACGATATGATATCCGTAGTATGTTATTTACGAAAAGTTTCAGATGGGCGCTATTATAAGCTTTTTTTCGAAATGAAACAAAAAATTTTAATAAAACAATATAAAAGATATGTAATATTTATTAAAATTATTAGTTGTGTTATAACAATGAATCAAAAGAGGTTTACAGTAATAGAAACACAAGGATTTTACATTGTTAATAAATTATTTACAAAAGAAATTAACGTTTCTGGGGTTGATTAAAAAATCAAGACGTTTCTCATCCAACCCTCTTTTAAATATTCAGAGCTATCATGTAAGGAAACGATTACAAATAAATGGTTATATAATCATTTACATGGAGTCTGCTGGAATGATGGAAACTCTATACTAGATGAATTTAGAGAGTATATAACAATAACACTTAAAGATGAAGGGAATATCAATATTTACGTTAAAGGGCTTGTAAAACCTAAATGGATAAAACAACAGATTGCGAAAGGAGAAATATGTGTATTTAATTTAGATGATAATAATTGTCCAAATATAAGAACTGTATATAAAAATAATGAAAAAATGAATATCTGTAGCTATTCATATCAAATATGTGCTGAGAAAACTGTAATTGTATTGAGAAATTTTATTAAATTGAATATGAATAAAGAAAGAAACATTAAAAACATTTAAAAGTTTTAAATTATTTTTTTATTTGAGAAAAATGAGCTCCAACTCTCGCGCACTGAGTATCTAGAACCGAAAATAAAATTCGTAACCGCATTTACGATTCTCACGCAATTGGTGTTTATCACCAAAATTTTGATAATGCACTCATTTTTAGTTCTGACGCAATATTTACAAATCGGACAATAAATTATAAAAATTGTTTTTAATTAAAATTGTTGTGTTGTGGTAAAAAAAAATAAGTTCAAATTTCTAATTTGCACACACAATACATATAATCAGTTGTTTTTAAATTTTTTTTAGTTTAAGACTATTTACGTACTTAACCTAAAAAACCTTTGCGATAATAAACATGCTGTGATTATCTAAAAATATAAACGACATTTTTTCGCATTCTTGAGAAATTAATATAAACATATTGAAAAAAATAATAATAATAAAAAAAACGAGTATTGTTTTCTATTTCAAATTATATTTATTAAATAGAAATTTCAAAAATAAATGACCACAAGTAATTGTAGTAAATTTTTGTTTTTGTTTATAATTGTATTGAATGGGTGGCTTTAAGTAATTGTTAATTTCATGTGGTGGCTGCAAGTTTCCAAAACTATCAAAATATTCCTTGTCATTATGCTTTTTATAATATGCTACCCAATGACTTCCAGGACCATTTAAATTATCTAAATTAACCATACCACATTTCTCTGCTAATGGCTTTTTAGGTAAGCCATCCCGCATAAAAACACCTCTGAAATATTTGAGATGACTGCAATATTTATATAAACCCAAGTCCGTCAGTGGTCGATCAGGCAGATTATTTAAGAGTTTTTTGGAGCTGTGTTGTAATAAAGATCGTATCCAGATTTGTATAGTTTAAGATATAAACCTTTTGCCATGGCAATTGATTCCATATATCTATTGTGACGAGTAGATTCAGCTAGTTTCTCCTTTTTTATTAACAGCTTTAGCAACAGCTGTTCCGCCTGAAGCCAAGCCTTCAAGTACGGATAGTGCTGTTAAAATGGGAATTAAAGGAAGAAATCCATCAATTTTAGGTACAGGTATAACTCTTGGTGTACTAATATTAGCTCTCTTCTTTCTTTTAAAATTTAAATTAATGGCCTTTTTTCCAAGCTTAATAGAATCACTTATATTGACAAGTTTCTCATTTTGTAAAATTTTCAGTGTATTTTTTACAGTAGATGAAACAAGTTTTCGATCACATATTTTTTTCTTTTGTTTTTTTGATTTGCGAGATTTATTTCTCTTCATACCTAGTCTAAAATTTACTTTAGCTTTCATTGCATTCGTTACAAACCAAGCGTTGGCTAGTTCTTTTAAATCGCTATTTTTAGATTTTACTCGTTGCCAATCCTTTTCAACTAGTATTTTATCAGCTTGATGTCTTTTATTAGTATCTTTTGATTGTGAGTATGCAACATCATGTTCTTTGCCAGCCGCATCCAATAAATTTATCCCCCTATCTCCACTTTTCAATCGTTTCTCAAGCTTTGTATCAGTACCTCAAAACTGATATCCACGTAAATGTAGTTCTACTGGGAATATATTTATTAAGTTGTCGACAAATCCTCTTCCAGTCTTTACTGATCCGTTTATAACTTTTGCTATAATATATAACCTTTTATATTACAAGTGCGTCTGATTTAAACAATTAATTAAAAATTGTATATTTTAATTAACGTTTTAGTTATCAATCAATCAAAATGCGATTAATTAAACAAGCAAAACAAATTGTTGAAAGAAATGCAGATGAAACGCAAGAAAATAAACCAAAGATTCTACATAGTACATTGTTATCAAATTCAATACGAGCACTAATTGTAGGACCTTCAAAAGTCCTAATGGTCTTGTCTTTAAAAATATTTACATTTATTCTAAATCATTATATCAACCAAAGTATATTTATCTAAAGACATTAATTAATCCAATAAAAGAGATAAATCTATTCACGTTTTTCGACAATGAAAAAGTTCTAAGTCCGACTGAAGCAAAACCACATTCTATAATTATATTCGATGATGTCATTTGTGTAAAACAAAATACTATAAGAGATTACTTTTGTATGGGCAGACACAAGCATATTGATTGTTTTTATCTATGTCAAACATATACAAAAATTCCTAAACATCTAATACGTGCCAAGATGAAATGGGCTGACTTCCTAAACGCATGTTGCCTTGTAGTAATACATTGCATTGTGTTCGTAAATGCAACCGTGTAAATTATGACAATGTATTTTGTTCCTATTGGCATCACTATTATATTTAATACGCAAGAAAAAGCAAGAAAGGCATCAAAAAAAAATTAGATGCAAAATAAATACAACACGCATTACAATGGCGACGCAAGAAGATAAGTAAGCGAATTTTCTTATAATTTAATATATTTCTATTGTATATTCACTTATTTACCTATTTACAGCAAAAAATGGACACATAATTAAAAAAACCTAATAATAAATTCTAGATTGGAAATGGAAAAGCAATTTCGTGAAAAAAAAGAAACGCGTTGTACTATGGGAACGTGTTTTGCAAAATATTAAGTCCATAGATGACACGTTCCCTTTTTCACGAGACGACATATACCGAAAATTTTTAAATTTCATGGTGACGTATAAACGCATTAAGAAACGCAACAAGACATCGGGCGAAGCACCAACTACGTGGGAATTCTATGACAGACTAGACGAAGTATATGGTTGCCGCTGTGATATATATGTGGCAGAATGCAATATGGAATCGAGTTTGGACACATTATATGCAGATTTGACCGGCGATAGCAACGAGCTATGCACGTCTCGAGCAGCTTCGACGCAAGATGAAAGCTCACCTCCAGTACGAAAGCGCAGTCGAGTTGATATTATGGAGTTTTTAACAAAAGAAAGTCAAGCTGATAAAATATCGAAAATATCGCCCGGCATTTCATCTATTGTTTGCATAAAGCCTTTTGTTTTTGGAACTCTCTTTGTAATTTTTGGTTTCTTTTGTAATACAACAAGTCGTTTCTTTTTTCTTCTGATTATTTTTGCAGCAGCTTGGAAGCTGGAGTTTCCATGGCCGCACAGATCAAAAAAATATTGCAATAAAATATTCTCTTCTTCCGCCATTGTTTACTTTATTTTGAATAGTAATACAATGTATATAAATGTTCCTAAACGTATTCAGGGTTGCAAAGTATTATTATGAAACGTATTAAGAAAGTAACTACACAATGTAACAACTTGGTATTAATACTGTATTGATACATTGTAAATATACGTTTAGGAAGTCAGCCATGAACTTAAGGCATATACCTATACAATGATCATGTTATTAGTGATATGTCGTTTAAAGAGTTTACAAAGACTTGTGGCGAGTGTTGGAAAGATAAATATGGATTTGTAGTTGTAGTTGTAAGCACGGATGATCCTAAAGATAAAGGAAGATATAGAAAAGTTTTGACGAATTTGTACAAATATAAAGCAGATTGTAACCAAATGCAGTGCAGATATAAACCAGATCGTAACCAGATATAAAGTAGATCGTAAGCAGATACAAACCAGGTCATAACAAGATATAAACCAGATACAGACCAGATATAGACCAGATACAGATCAGACATAAAGCAGATCGTAATCAGATATAAACCAGAACGTAATCAGATACAAAACAGATTAAAATGAATAATAAATTGTTAAAATATATTGTTCATAATATTAAAGGAAAAATTAAAAAAAATAAATTAAATGAAGTAAATAAAAAGAATTTATTAGACGATTCATTTAAACCTATAACTAAACCTTTGAATATAGTAAGTGAAAAAATTGCTGATTATCAATCAAAAATTTTGTTGAAAGATAAGATGAAATCTAAAAACACGTCTAAACGTAAGTTAAAAAACGAAGAAAAAATGATGATGATGATCGATCAGATGATTATCAATCAGAATACAATCACCCTAAAGAAGATAAAACAGATACAACACTTACACTACTATGAGATGATAATAGTTTCGATGAAAGTTCTGATAATTTTGATGATGCTGAACACTATAACCAAGTTATTGAAAATGATAACGATAAAACTAAAACTAAACTAATAATAATCAAATAGATAAAGTTTATGGCTTCAACATAGACGAAAGAGGAAATTGGCGATATGCAAATAACGAACTAAAATTTAGTCATGATAACTATTTTCAATTGGGAAGTACAAAGTGGAATATGACACCAGGATTATTTCAATTATTATTTCATTCAAACCTTTATATTACACTGAAAAAGATTTAGAGAATTATAGAGAAATCTTAATGGCTACAAATGTATATAAACGTAATTTTCAAGCTGAAGGTTAAATAAAAGGTTCAAATTCACATAAATATCAACATGTAATTAAACCGTTAACTAATACGATATTAACAAAGGGTAGTGGACTCTTGTTAAAATCGGTTGTCAATAGTAAACCCAACTATATATATTGAGATAATCCAAATGAATTAGTTAACAGACTACGTTTACTTCTTTCATCAGACGGTGCTCGTCATAATAATCATAAAAACGAAATAATATCTATAATTGAAGAACTTAGAGAAGCTAATATAATTTACTAAATGAGTTTTAAATATATTTATACGATTAGAATAATATACATATAAATATATATATATATATATATATATATATATATATATATATATAACATGAATATTGTTAAAAGAGAAATAGTGGATGAGCTACATAAACAAGCGAGAAAAATTTTTAAAAGAAGACGTGTTATTGTTAAAGGAATTGATGATTTATGGCAAGCGGATCTAGTTGAGATGGGGAATTATGAAACAAAGAAAAATAGATATCGATATCTGCTAATTGTAATAAATACATTTTCAAAGAAAGCATGGGCTGTAGCGGTAAAAAACAAAATTGCCTTATATGTAACGAATGCTATGAAAAGTATTTTTAATAATAGTAATCGTCATCCAAAAAACTTGCAAACAGATAATGGTAAAGAGTTCTATAATAATAAATTTCAACGATTAATGGAATCATATTCAATTAAACATTATTCAACATATAGTGTTCTGAAAGCATCAATAGTAGAACAATTTAATAGAACATTGAAAACTATGACGTGGAAGAGTTTAGCTATAAAGGATCGTATAAATGGATAAATATATATAAAGAACTCGTTGATAAATATAATAATATACTTCATAGAACATTAAAAAATGACACTTAATGAAGTGAATTCATCTTATGAAATATCTCTTTTAGATACAGTATATAATGATTTAAAAATTTTTAAAAACCCAAAGTAATAAGTGGTAATGATATTCGAATAAGTACATGTAAGCATGTATTTGAAAAAGGTTATACCTCAAATTGGACCACAGAAATTTTCAAAGTTAAAACCCAAATCCTAAAACATATATATTAGAAGACTATCAAAAACATGAAATTAAAGGTGGTTTTTATGAGTTTGAGTTGATGAAAACAAAATATCCACAAACATATTTAGTTGATATATGTTAAATGGTTATTCTTTTCATCAAAATACAATTCTTGGATTAAGGCTAACGACATATCATTATAAAAGATATACTATTATGGTAGTTATTTTAATGAACAGTTTATATTGCTATGTTAAATCGAATTAAGATTCATTGGCTAATTGTTCGAAATTAATTAAAATCTCAGAAAGACATGATGATAAATATTCCAAGGCACACAGGAAAGTCAACATCAGTTATATTCAACTTACACAGCAGAGCAAAACAGCTGTTTTCGAAAGTCGCAACACTTTCATCTTCAGTGCTCATGTGTATATTGTGTTTATCACCACTGTTTAGGTGGCTTAGTTGAATGTGATAACAGTTCGCATTTACACAATTTTTATTGTGAAAAAGAATCCGAGAACTGTATCAAGCTGATATTAACACGTTTTTGTTATAATACCCGTGTTACCGTTTGATTATTTTCTTCATGTCCCATTTTTTTGAATTTTTTGCTCCATTATACATTAAGTCAAACTTTTTTGGTTTGAATTTTATACTTAAATATATATTTTCATTGGTAGCTCAAGCCTTAGCTTAAATTTGTATGGTAGTTATTTTAACGAATATTTTATATTGCTATGTTAAATTGAATTAATATTCAAAGGCTAATTGTTCGAAATTAATTTAAAATCTCAGAAAGACATGATGATAAATATTCCAAGGCACAAAGGAAAGTCAACATCAATTTTATTCAACTTACACAGCAGAGCAGAACAGCTGTTTTCGAAAGTCGCAACACGCGACAAACACATTTTTAAGAAATGTTGGGTAAAGGTAAGCTGATGATCTGCATTAGCCGCAGTGAAATGCGCATAGGAACTAGCTAGAACCATTCAACTGATCAATTTGAATTTTTTAAAATAATATTTTGAGAAAAAAGAACTAGCATATAATTAATATTACATAACTTTATTTTGGTTGCTAAATATACTTGCAACATTCTTGCCGAATTTTACTGAAAAACTCCATTTGAGTTATGTTGTCAACAGATAAGAAGTTTCCATTCATCGTTGGTACATAGAGAACATTATTAAAAGCATACTCGCAATCGTTAAACTTTATTTTAACTTCTCCAACACCTTCAGCTTGAAGAGAGTAGTCACCAGCCAATTATATAGACTCATCGTGCTTCGTAAACGTTGTAAAAAATTTTCTGTCACAGCACATGTGTGCAGTTGCGACGCTGTTCAAAAGGAATGTATTCGCATTTATAATTTTTTCATCTGTCGCTGCAAGCATCGTCAACTCAAAACTTTGATTTTTCTTTTCTTCACTTCTTTTAGCCGTACATTTTGCTGCTACGTGACCATCTACACCACACTTAAAACAATTGCCCTTGAATTTGATCTTGTGCTTGTTTTGCTTGTTGAAAATTTTATTGCTGTTGTTGTTATATTTATTTTCATGTGCAAAAAACGCTAACGGTCCGTTATTATCATCGGTTGATTTTTCTTCACACCTTCGTTCACCCTCCACTAACAACATCACCCGTACTAACATTTGCTTTAATATCATTAAAGCAAATATCGGATGCAATGTTGTCCGTATTACAATGACTACAATAAGATAAAAAAACGTCGAAAGTGCATCCCAATGAGCTAACTACTTGAGCCTTCTGAGACAGTACTCGTATTTCTGCTAACATTTCAATCAAATGCACGTACATATGTTTGTTCTGAAATGGGATATTTTTTGCACAGAAAATTTTCAAAAGCCCCCAAAATGAAGCGAAAGGCACCAAGCTAACAATACCGATTGATATAAAGAATACTATTTACTTCTGCTCCTAAAAGTATATTGTAAAATTTACTATGTGCTTTCATATTTTTGTGTTTATAGCAACTTGAACTGTTAGTATTATAAGGCAGTTCATCCACTCACATCGGGTAAAACTAAAGTTGCAATAGTGATACATTTGGGTGGTTCCCAGTATAGTCATAAAGTAATAATGTAATAGCACGAAATATATGACTAGTGTAAACAACCCGTCATAACTTATGCTATTTCAAACATCGATCAGCTGATAAGATAAAAACACAATTGTAATTAGCTCTTATCAAAGCAAAAGAAAATTAAGGCAATTGTAATAAAGTTGTTTAAAAATGCCAAAAATTAGTGAAAAAAGTAAAATTAAATTTGCCTTCTAGTGTACAAGAACATCTAAATGAATTTGTATGTATAAACTAAAATAGCTGCTGCTTTGATATGAACTGAATACATTTGCAGAGATCAAGTAAGTGAAACGAGTTTTTGCGATTTAGTTTTTCTTTTAGCTTTTTTATGTTATAAAAATATGATTTAATTTACAGTCGTATGGGTATGAATAATTTTTTAACCGTTTTTTAATCGTGAATCATATATAAATAACGGTGGCAAACATATACTATCGCCGTCTCGCCTAAAGATTTTCAGCCGTTCGACTCAGATCTCTAGAGTATTTTATGAAAATACAAAAACATACCTGAAAGAGTGCTATTATTTTATGACTTTTTTATACGCAGCACAACAACAAATCTTTTAAACTTGTCTAAAATTGTATGATCTTATGACAATATGACTAAATAGCACGAAGTGTGAATACCCCAAATATGTATTGTTGAAAGCATTCATGTTATCGTATAATCATATAATTTCAGGATATATTAGAAACCATTTTTAAGCGGAAACGTCGCCATCACAGAGGCGGTGGAAGAAGTGGTGCTGGAAGAGGTGGTTCTGGAAGAAGCGGAGGCGGAAGAGATGGTACTTGAAGATGCGGAGATGGTACCGGAAGAGGCGGTGGTCGCGGATATTGGACGCCGTATGGTCAGTCCTAAACGCCAGCTCTTTAGGAGCAGCAGCCAGCTTTCCACCAGCAGCAGCAGCCTTCCACGAACAGTAGCACGCAGCTTTTCACCCACAGCAGCAATTAGCTTTGCACCATCAGCTATATATATATATATATATATATATATATATATATATCCAGCAGCAACAACAAGTTATATAACTGCCAGTTGTACAGCAAATATCTGTACAGCAGCTGTTTAGCATCAATATGTTTATTATATACCCACACCGGCTAACTATTTAAATACTAATTGAAAATAAATATTTAAACATTTTTTGTTTATTACGTTAATTGAAATAATTTTTTACTTTTGGTTTATTTAATTCATTTCCCTAACTAAAACCAAATAATATACACTACAAGAAGACGCATGTCGAACAAAGCATGAAATAAAATCCTTATTGGTGCCGGGGTAAGGAAAAAAACGAAGAAGAAAGCATAAGCAAAAAACACATGCAAACTTGTTTGAAGATCTTTACAAAAAATTTTACTTTCATTTCAAAACATTTTTAATGATTGAGCTACAATATTTATGTTCGTGTGTAATTTTCTTTTGCTTTACATGATGAATGCAAGAGAAAGAAAAAAAAAACAATTTACTATCGGGCAGGAAATGCTGCGTAAAGATGTGTAAAAAATCTAGAAGACATTTCAAAGGTTTACGAATTTTTATCCGCTTTAGGGCAAATTTGGCGGGAAAATGTCTAATTCCTGAAGAAGATTACCCAAAAATCTTTATATGTATATGCGACCGTAATTTTGAAAGCTCATTCATGTGGATAATAACCTAAAGGCGAAAGCAAAGACTCTATAATATAACGATGTTGTACGCCATATATTATTAAAATTCAAAAATTTTGTGCTTCTCTATGATGTGGGGGACAAATATGTAGCAACGAATTCCAATGGCTTATTTATTTTCTTTCTCATGTTTTTTGCAAACACAATTTTTGAGTAACTTAATATATTTTCTTACACTTTGTGTTGTGTATGGCTTTTATTTATTAAAATAGTTCTTTCATACTATTGCAAAGGCCGAAGAAAAGTGTCCTTTTATTAGGTATGATGGAACAAAAAATTCAGAAAAATGGGACATGAAGAAAATAATCAAACGGTAACACGGGTATTAAAACAAAAACGTGTTAACATCAGCTTGATACAGTTCTCGGATTCTTTTTCATAATAAAATATGTGTAAATACGAACTGTTATCACATTCAACTAAGCCACCTAAACAGTGGTGACAAACACAACATACACATGAGCACTGATGATGAAAGTGTTGCGACTTCCGAAAAGATATATATAAAAGATATGTTCTGCTCTGCTGTGTAAGTTGAATAAAACTGATGTTAACTTTCCTTTGTGCCTTGGAATATTTATCATCATGTCTTTCTTAGATTTAAATTAAGATCAAACAATTAGCCTATAAATCTGAATTAAATTTAATATAGCAATATAAATGTTCGTTAAAAATAATCACCAAATACAAATTTAAGCTATGGCTTGAGCTACCAATGAAAATTGGAAAACGTTCACATGTACTTAAGCATAAAATTCAAACCAAAAAAGTTTGACTTAGGTATGATGAAACAAAAAATTCAGAAAAATGGGACATGAAGAAAATAATCAAACGGTAACAAGGGTATTAAAACAAAAACGTGTTAACATCAGGTTGATACAGTTCTCGGATTCTTTTTCACAATAAAACTTGTGTAAATAGGAACTGTTATCACATTCAACTAAGCCACCTAAACAGTGGTGACAAACACAACATACACATGAGCACTGATGATGAAAGTGTTGCGACTTCCGAAAAGAGGTGTTCTGCTCTGCTGTGTAAGTGGAATAAAACTAAAGTTAACTTTCCTTTGTGCCTTGGAATATTTATCATCATGTCTTTCTGAGATTTAAATTAAGTTCAAACAATTAGCCTATAAATCTGTATTCAATTTAATATAGCAATATAAATGTTCGTTAAAAATAATCACCAAATACAAATTTAAGCTATGGCTTGAGCTACCAATGACAATTGGAAAACGTTCACATGTACTTAAGCATAAAATTCAAACCAAAAAAGTTTGACTTAGGTATGATGGAACAAAAAATTCAGAAAAATGGGACATGAAGAAAATAATCAAATGCTAACAAGGGTATTAAAACAAAAATGTGTTAACATCAGGTTGGTACAGTTCTCGGATTCTTTTTCACAATAAAATTTGTGCAAATAGGAACTGTTGTCACATTCAACTAAGCCACATAAAAGGTGATGACAAAGACAATATACACAAGAGCACTGATGATGAAAGTGTTGCGACTTTCGAAAACAGCTGTTCTGCTCTGCTATGTAAGTTGAATTTTACTGATGTTGACTTTCCTTTGTGCCTTGGAGAATTTATCATCATGTCTTTCTGAGATTTAAATTAAGTTCGAACAATTAGCCTATGAATCTGAATTCGATTTAACATAGCAATATAAACTGTTCGTTGAAATAACTATCATACAAATTTAAGCTAAGGCTTGAGCTACCAATGAGAATTGGAAAAACGTTCACATATACTTAAGTATAAAATCAGAACCAAAAAAGTTTGACTTAATGTATAATGGAACAAGAAATTCAGAAAAATGGGACATGAAGAAAATAATCAAACGGTAACACGGGTATTAAAACAAAAACGTGTTAACATCAGCTTGATACAGTTCTCGGATTCTTTTTCACAATAAAAGTTGTGTGAATACGAACTGTTATCACATTCAACTAAGCCACCTAAACAGTGGTGACAAACACAACATACACATGAGCACTAATGATGAAAGTGTTGCGACTTTCGAAAAGAGGTGTTCTGCTCTGCTGTGTAAGTTGAATTTAACTGATGTTGACTTTCCTTTGTGCCTTGGAATATTTATCTTCATATCTTTATGAGATTTAAATTAAGTACGAACAATTAGCCTGTGAATCTGAATGCGATTTAACATAGCAATATAAACTGTTCGTTGAAATAACTATCATACAAATTTAAGCTAAGGCTTGAGCTACCAATGAAAATTGGAAAGATGTTCACACATATTTAAGTATAAAATCCAAACCAAAAAGGTTTGACTTAATGTATAATGGAACAAAAAATTCAGAAAAATGGGACATGAAGAAAATAATCAACCGGTAACACGGTATTAAAACAAAAACGTGTTAACATCAGCTTGATACAGTTCTCGGGTTCTTTTTCACAATAAAATTTGTGTAAATACGAACTGTTATCACATTCAACTAAGCCACATAAACAGTGGTGATAAACACAATATACACATGAGCACTGAAGATGAAAGTGTTGGGACTTCCGAAAACAGCTGTTCTGCTCTGCTGTGTAAGTTGAATAGAACTGATGTTGACTTTTCTGTGTGCCTTGGAATATTTATCATCATGTCTTTCTGAGATTTTAATTAATTTCGAACAATTAGCCAATGAATCTTAATTCGATTTAACATAGCAATATAAACTGTTCGTTAAAATAACTACCATACAAATTTAAGCTAAGGCTTGAGCTACCAATGAAAATTGGAAAAACGTTCACATATACTCAAGTATAAAATTCAAACCAAAAAAGTTTGACTTAATGTATAAAGGAACAAAAATTTAGAAAAATGGGACATGAAGAAAATAATCAACCGGTAACACGGTATTAAAACAAAAACGTGTTAACATCAGCTTTACACAGTTCTCGGATTCTTTTTCACAATAAAATTTGTGTAAATACGAACTGTTATCACATTCAACTAAGCCACCTAAACAGTGGTGATAAACACAACATACACATGAGCACTGATGATTAAAGTGTTGCGACTTTCGAAAAGAGGTGTTCTGCTCTGCTGTGTAAGTTGAATAAAACTGATGTTAACCTTCCTTTGTGCCTTGGAATATTTATCATGATGTCTTTCTGAGATTTTAATTAATTTCTAACAATTAGCCAATGAATCTTAATTCGATTTAACATAGCAATATAAACTGTTCGTTAAGATAACTACCATACAAATTTAAGCTAAGGCTTGAGCTACCAATAAAAATTGGAAAAACGTTCACATATACTTAAGTATAAAATTCAAACCAAAAAAGTTTGACTTAATGTATAAAGGAACAAAAATTCAGAAAAATGGGACATGAAGGAAATAATCAAACGGTAACACGGGTATTAAAACAAAAACGTGTTAACATCGGCTTGATACAGTTCTCGGATTCTTTTTCACAATAAAATATGTGTAAATACGAACTGTTATCACATTCAACTAAGCCACCTAAACAGTGGTGACAAACACAACATACACATGAGCACTGATGATGAAAGTGTTGCGACTTCCGAAAAGAGGTGTTCTGCTCTGCTGTGTAAGTTGAATAAAACTGATGTTAACTTTCCTTTGTACCTTGGAATATTTATCATCATGTCTTTCTGAGATTTAAATTAAGTTCAAACAATTAGCCTATAAATCGGAATTAAATTTAATATAGCAATATAAATGTTCGTTACAAATAATCACCAAATACAAATTTAAGCTATGGCTTGAGCTACCAATGAAAATTGGAAAACGTTCACATGTACTTAAGTATAAAATTCAAACCAAAAAAGTTTGACTTAGGTATGATGAAACAAAAAATTCAGAAAAATGGGACATGAAGAAAATAATCAAACGGTAACAAGGGTATTAAAACAAAAACGTGTTAACATCAGGTTGATACAGTTCTCGGATTCTTTTTCACAATAAAATTTGTGTAAATAGGAACTGTTATCACATTCAACTAAGCCACATAAAAGGTGGTGACAAACACAATATACACAAGAGCACTGATGATGAAAGTTTTGCGACTTTCGAAAACAGCTGTTCTGCTCTGCTGTGTAAGTTGAATAGAACTGATGTTGACTTTCCGTTGTGCCTTGGAATATTTATCATCATGTCTTTCTGAGATTTAAATTAAGTTCGAACAATTAGCCTATGAATCTGAAATCGATTTAACATTGCAATATAAACTGTTCGTTGAAATAACTATCATACAAATTTAAGCTAAGGCTTGAGCTACCAATGAAAATTGGAAAAACATTCACATATACTTAAGTATAAAATCCAAACCAAAAAGTTTGACTTAATGTATCATGGAACAAAAAATTCAGAAAAATGGGACATGAAGAAAATAATCAAACGGTAACACGGGCATTAAAACAAAAACGTGTTAACATCAGCTTGATACAGTTCCCGGATTCTTTTTCACAATAAAATTTGTGTAAATACGAACTGTTGTCACATTCAACTAAGCCACCTAAACAGTGGTGACAAACACAACATACACATGAGCACTGAAGATGAAAGTGTTGCGACTTTCGAAAAGATGTGTTCTGCTCTGCTGTGTAAGTTGTATAAAACTGATGTTAACTTTCCTTTGTGCCTTGTTATATTTATCATCATGTCTTTCTGAGATTTTAATTAATTTCTAACAATTAGGCAATGAATCTTAATTCGATTTAACATAGCAATATAAACTGTTCGTTAAAATAACTACCATACAAATTTAAGCTAAGGCTTGAGCTACCAATGAAAATTGGAAAAACGTTCACATATACTTCAGTATAAAATCCAAGCCAAAAAAGTTTGACTTAATGTATAATGGAACAAAAAATTCAGAAAAATGGGGCATGAAGAAGATAATCAAACGGTAACACGGGTATAAAAACAAAACCGTGTTAACATCAGCTTGATACAGTTCTCGGATTCTTTTTCACAATAAAATTTGTGTAAATACGAACTGTTATCACATTCAACTAAGCCACCTAAACAGTGGTGATAAACATAATATACACATGAGCACTGAAGATGAAAGTGTTGCGACTTCCGAAAACAGCTCTTCTGCTCTGCTGTGTAAGTTGAATAAAACTGATGTTGACTTTCCTGTGTGCCTTGGAATATTTATCATCATGTCTTTCTAAGATTTTAATTAATTTCGAACAATTAGCCAATGAATCTTAATTCGATTTAACATAGCAATATAAACTGTTCGTTAAAATAACTACCATACAAATTTAAGCTAAGGCTTGAGCTACCAATGAAAATTGGAAAAACGTTCACATATACTTAGGTATAAAATCCAAACCAAAAAAGTTTGACTTAATGTATAATGGAACAAAAAATTCAGAAAAATGGGACATGAAGAAAATAATGAAACGGTAACACGGGTATTAAAACAAAAACGTGTTAACATCAGCTTGAAGCAGTTCTCGGATTCTTTTTCACAATAAAATTTGTGTAAATAAGAACAGTTATCACATTCAACTAAGCCACCTAAACAGTGGTGACAAACGCAACATACACATGAGCACTGATGATAAAAGTGTTGCGACTTTCGAAAAGAGGTGTTTTGCTCTGCTGTGTAAGTTGAATAAAACTGATGTTAACTTTCCTTTGTGCCTTAGGATACTTATCATCATGTCTTTCTGAGATTTAAATTAAGTTCAAACAATAAGCCTATGAATCTGAATTCGATTTAATATAGCAATATAAATGTTCGTTAAAAATAATAACCAAATACAAATTTAAGCGATGGCTTGAGCTACCAATTAAAATTGGAAAACGTTTACATGTACTTAAGCATAAAATGCAAACCAAAAAAGTTTGACTTATGTATGATGGAACAAAAAATTCAGAAAAATAGGACATGAAGAAAATAATCAAACGGTAATACGGGTATTAAAACAAAAACGTGTTAACATCAGGTTGATACAGTTCTCGGATTCTTTTTCACAATAAAATTTGTGTAAATAGGAACTGTTATCACATTCAACTAAGCCACCTAAAAAGTGGTGACAAACACAATATACAAATGAGCAATGATGATGAAAGTGTTGCGACTTTCGAAAACAGCTGTTCTGCTCTGCTGTGTAAGTTGAACAAAACTGATGTTGACTTTCCTTTGTGCCTTGGGATATTTATCATCATGTCTTTCTGAGACTTTAATTAATTTCTAACAATTAGCCAATGAATCTTATTTCGATGTAACATAGCAATATAAACTGTTCGTTAAAATAACTACCATACAAATTTAAGCTAAGGCTTGAGCTACCAATGAAAATTGGAAAAACGTTCACATATACTTAAGTTTAAAATTCAAACCAAAAAAGTTTGAATTTATGTATAATGGAACAAAAAATTCAGAAAAATGGGACATGAAGAAAATAATCAAACGGTAACACGGGTATTAAAACAAAAACGTGTTTACATCAGCTTGATACAGTTCTCGGATTCTTTTTCACAATAAAATTTTTGTAAATACGAACTAAGCCGCCTAAACAGTGGTGATATACACAATATACACATGAGCACTGAAGATGAAAGTGTTGCGACTTCCGAAAACAGCTCTTCTGCTCTGCTGTGTAAATTGAATAAAACTGATGTTGACTTTCCTGTGTGCCTTGGAATATTTATCATCATGTCTTTCTGAGATTTTAATTAATTTCGAACAATTATCCAATGAATCTTAATTCGATTTAACATAGCAATATAAACTGTTCGTTAAAATAACTACCATACAAATTTAAGCTAAGGCTTGAGCTACCAATGAAAATTGGAAAAACATTCACATATACTTAAGTATAAAATCCAAACCAAAAAAATTTGACTTAATGTATAATGGAACAAAAAATTCAGAAAAATGGGACATGAAGAAAATAATCAAACGGTAACACGGATATTAAAACAAAACCGTGTTTTAATATAAAATTGCAAAATCAAATATGTGTAAATACGAACAGTTATCACATTCAACTAAGCCACCTAAACAGTGGTGACAAACGCAACATACACATGAGCACTGATGATGAAAGTGTTGCGACTTTCGAAAAGAGGTGTTCTGCTCTGCTGTGTAAGTTGAATAAAACTGATGTTAACTTTCCTTTGTGCCTTGGAATACTTATCATCATTTCATTCTGAGATTTAAATTAAGTTCAAACAATTAGCCTATGAATCTGAATTGGATTTAATATAGCAATATGAATGTTCGTTAAAAATAATAACCAAATACAAATTTAAGCTATGGCTTGAGCTACCAATGAAAATTGGAAAACGTTCACATGTACTTAAGTATAAAATTCAAACCAAAAAATTTTGACTTAGGTATGATGGACCAAAAAAATTCAGAAAAATGAGACATGAAGAAAATAATCAAACGGTATCACGGGTATTAAAACAAAAACGTGTTAACATCAGGTTGATACAGTTCTCGGATTCTTTTTCACAATAAAATTTGTGTAAATAGGAACTGTTATCACATTCAACTAAGCCACCTAAAAGGTGGTGACAAACACAAAATAACATGAGCTTTGATGATGAAAGTGTTGCGACTTTCGAAAACAGCTGTTCTGCTCTGCTGTGTAAGTTGAATAAAACTGACGTTGACTTTCCTTTGTGCCTTGGAATATTTATCATCATGTCTTTCTGAGATTTAAATTAAGTTCGAACAATTAGCCTATGAATCTGAGTTCGATTTAATATAGCAATATAAACTGTTCGTTAAAATAACTACCATACAAATTTAAGCTAAGGCTTGAGCTACCAATGAAAATCGGAAAAATGCTCACATATACTTAAGTATAAAATCCAAACCAAAAAAGATTGACTTAATGTATAATGGAACAAAAAATTCAGAAAAATGGGACATGAAGAAAATAATCAAACGGTAACACGGGTATGAAAACAAAAACGTGTTAACATCAGCTTGATACAGTTCTCGGATTCTTTTTCACAATAAAATTTGTGTCAATACGAACTGTTATCACATTCAACTAAGCCACCTAAAAGGTGGTGACAAACACAAAATAACATGAGCTTTGATGATGAAAGTGTTGCGACTTTCGAAAACAGCTGTTCTGCTCTGCTGTGTAAGTTGAATAAAACTGATGTTGACTTTCCTTTGTGCCTTGGAATATTTATCATCATGTCTTTCTGAGATTTAAATTAAGTTCGAACAATTAGCCTATGAATCTGAATTCGATTTAATATAGCAATATAAACTGTTCGTTAAAATAACTACCATACAAATTTAAGCTAAGGCTTGAGCTACCAATGAAAATCGGAAAAATGTTCACATATACTTAAGTATAAAATCCAAACCAAAAAAGATTGACTTAATGTATAATGGAACAAAAAATTCAGAAAAATGGGACATGAAGAAAATAATCAAACGGTAACACGGGTATTAAAACAAAAACGTGTTAACATCAGCTTGATACAGTTCTCGGATTCTTTTTCACAATAAAATTTGTGTCAATACGAACTGTTATCACATTCAACTAAGTCACCTAAACAGTGGTGATAAACACAATATGCACATGAGCACTGAAGATGAAAGTGTTGCGACTTTCGAAAACAGCTGTTCTGCTCTGCTGTGTAAGTTGAATAAAACTGATGTTGACTTTCCTGTGTGCCTTGGAATATTTATCATCATGTCTTTCTGAGATTTTAATTAATTTCGAACAATTATCCAATGAATCTTAATTCGATTTAACATAGCAATATAAACTGTTCGTTAAAATAACTACCATACAAATTTAAGCTAAGGCTTGAGCTACCAATGAAAATCGGAAAAACGTTCACATATACTTAAGTATAAAATCCAAACCAAAAAAGTTTGAATTAATGTATAATGGAACAACAAATTCAGAAAAATGGGACATGAAGAAAATAATCAAACGGTAACACGGGTATTTAAACAAAAACGTGTTAACATCAGCTTGATACAGTTCTCGGATTCTTTTTCACAATCAAATTTGTGTAAATAAGAACAGTTATCACATTCAACTAAGCCACCTAAACAGTGGTGACAAACGCAACATACACATGAGCACTGATGATAAAAGTGTTGCGACTTTCGAAAAGAGGTGTTCTGCTCTGCTGTGTAAGTTGAATAAAACTGATGTTAACTTTCCTTTGTGCCTTAGGATACTTATCATCATGTCTTTCTGAGATTTAAATTAAGTTCAAACAATTAGCCTATGAATCTGAATTCGATTTAATATAGCAATATAAATGTTCGTTAAAAATAATAACCAAATACAAATTTAAGCGATGGCTTGAGCTACCAATTAAAATTGGAAAACGTTTACATGTACTTAAGCATAAAATGCAAACCAAAAAAGTTTGACTTATGTATGATGGAACAAAAAATTCAGAAAAATAGGACATGAAGAAAATAATCAAACGGTAACACGGGTATTAAAACAAAAACGTGTTAACATCAGGTTGATACAGTTCTCGGATTCTTTTTCACAATAAAATTTGTGTAAATAGGAACTGTTATCACATTCAACTAAGCCACCTAAAAAGTGGTGAAAAACACAATATACAAATGAGCAATGATGGTGAAAGTGTTGCGACTTTCGAAAACAGCTGTTCTGCTCTGCTGTGTAAGTTGAACAAAACTGATGTTGACTTTCCTTTGTGCCTTGGGATATTTATCATCATGTCTTTCTGAGAGTTTAATTAATTTCTAACAATTAGCCAATGAATCTTATTTCGATTTAACATAGCAATATAAACTGTTCGTTAATATAACTACCATACAAATTTAAGCTAAGGCTTGAGCTACCAATGAAAATTTGAAAAACGTTCACATGTACTTAAGTATAAAACTCAAACCAAAAAATTTGAATTAGGTATGATGGAACAAAAAATTCAGAAATATGGGACATGAAGAAACAATATAATTGTTCGTTAAAAATAATCACCAAATATAAATTTAAGCTATGGCTTGAGCTACCAATGAAAATTGGAAAACGTTCACATGTATTTAAGTATAAAACTCAAACCAAAAATTTTGACTTAGGTATGATGCAACAAAAAATTCAGAAAAATGGGACATGAAGTAAATAATCAAACGGTAACACGGGTATCAAAACAAAAACGTGTTAACATCAGGTTGATACAGTTCTCGGATTCTTTTTCACAATAAAATTTGTGTAAATAGGAACTGTTATCACATTCAACTAAGCCACCTAAAAGGTGGTAACAAACACAACATACACATGAGCTTTGATGATGAAAGTGTTGCGACTTTCGAAAACAGCTGTTCTGTTCTGCTGTGTAAGTTGAATAAAACTGATGTTGACTTTCCTTTGTGCCTTGGAATATTTATCATCATGTCTTTCTGAGATTTAAATTAAGTTCAAACAATTAGCCTATGAATCTGAATTCGATTTAATATAGCAATATAAATGTTCGTTAAAAATAATCACCAAATACAAATTTAAGCTATGGCTTGAGCTACCAATGAAAATTGAAAAACGTTCACATGTACTTAAGTATAAAATTCAAACCAAAAAATTTTTACTTAGGTATGATGGACCGAAAAAATTCAGAAAAATGGGACATGAAGAAAATAATCAAACGGTAACACGGGTATTAAAACAAAAACGTGTTAACATCAGGTTGATACAGTTCTCGGATTCTTTTTCACAATAAAATTTGTGTAAATAGGAACTGTTATCACATTCAACTAAGCCACCTAAAAGGTGGTGACAAACACAACATACACATGAGCTTTGATGATGAAAGTGTTGCGACTTTCGAAAACAGCTGTTCTGCTCTGCTGTGTAAGTTGAATAAGACTGATGTTGACTTTCCTTTGTGCCTTGGAATATTTATCATCGTGTCTTTCTGAGATTTAAATTAAGTTCGAACAATTAGCCTATGAATCTGAATTCGATTTAATATAACAATATAAACTGTTCGTTAAAATAGCTACCATACAAATTTAAGCTAAGGCTTGAGCTACCAATGAAAATCGGAAAAACGCTCACATATACTTAAGTATAAAATCCAAACCAAAAAAGTTTGACTTAATGTATAATGGAACAAAAAATTCAGAAAAATGGGACATGAAGAAAATAATCAAACGGTAACACGGGTATTAAAACAAAAACGTGTTAACATCAGCTTGATACAGTTCTCGGATTCTGTTTCACAATAAAATTTGTGTCAATACGAACTGTTATCACATTCAACTAAGTCACCTAAACAGTGGTGATAAACACAATATACACATGAGCACTGAAGATGAAAGTGTTGCGACTTTCGAAAACAGCTGTTCTGCTCTGCTGTGTAAATTGAATAAAACTGATGTTGACTTTCCTGTGTGTCTTGGAATATTTATCATCATGTCTTTCTGAGATTTTAATTAATTTCGAACAATTATCCAATGAATCTTAATTCGATTTAACATAGCAATATAAACTGTTCGTTAAAATAACTACCATATAAATTTAAGCTAAGGCTGGAGCTACCAATAAAAATTGGAAAAACGTTCACATATACTTAAGTATAAAATCCAAACCAAAAAAGTTTGACTTAATGTATAATGGAACAAAAAATTCAGAAAAATGGGACATGAAGGAAATAATCAAACGGTAACACGGATATTAAAACAAAAACGTGTTAACATCAGGTTGATACAGTTCTCGGATTCTTTCTCACAATAAAATTTGTGTAAATAGGAACTGTTATCACATTCAACTAAGCCACCTAAAAAGTGGTGACAAACACAATATACAAATGAGCAATGATGGTGAAAGTGTTGCGACTTTCGAAAACAGCTGTTCTGCTCTGCTGTGTAAGTTGAACAAAACTGATGTTGACTTTCCTTTGTGCCTTGGGATATTTATCATCATGTCTTTCTGAGAGTTTGATTAATTTCTAACAATTAGCCAATGAATCTTATTTCGATTTAACATAGCAATATAAACTGTTCGTTAATATAACTACCATACAAATTTAAGCTAAGGCTTGAGCTACCAATGAAAATTTGAAAAACGTTCACATGTACTTAAGTATAAAACTCAAACCAAAAAATTTGAATTAGGTATGATGGAACAAAAAATTCAGAAATATGGGACATTAAAAATAATCAAACGGTAACACGGGTATTAAAGCAAAAACGTGTTAACATCAGGTTGATACGGTTCTCGGATTCTTTTTCACAATAAAATTTGTGTAAATAGGAACTGTTATCACATTCAACTAAGCCACCTAAAAAGTGGTGACAAACACAATATACACATGAGCACTGATGATGAAAGTGTTGCGACTTTCGAAAACAGCTGTTCTGCTCTGCTGTGTAAGTTAAATAAAACTGATGTTAACTTTCCTCTGTGCCTTGGAATATTTATCATCATGTCTTTCTGAGATTTAAATTAAGTTCGAACAATTAGCCTATGAATCTGAATTCGATTTAATATAGTTATATAATTGTTCGTTAAAAATAATCACCAAATATAAATTTAAGCTATGGCTTGAGCTACCAATGAAAATTGGAAAACGTTCACATGTATTTAAGTATAAAACTCAAACCAAAAATTTTGACTTAGGTATGATGGAACAAAAAATTCAGAAAAATGGGACATGAAGTAAATAATCAAACGGTAACACGGGTATTAAAACAAAAACGTGTTAACATCAGGTTGATACAGTTCTCGGATTCTTTTTCACAATAAAATTTGTGTAAATAGGAACTGTTATCACATTCAACTAAGTCACCTAAAAGGTGGTAACAAACACAACATACACATGTGCTTTGATGATGAAAGTGTTGCGACTTTCGAAAACAGCTGTTCTGTTCTGCTGTGTAAGTTGAATAAAACTGATGTTGACTTTCCTTTGTGCCTTGGAATATTTATCATCATGTCTTTCTGAGATTTAAATTAAGTTCAAACAATTAGCCTATGAATCTGAATTCGATTTAATATAGCAATATAAACTGTTCGTTAAAATAACTACCATACAAATTTAAGCTAAGGCTTGAGCTACCAATGAAAATCGGAAAAACGTTCACATATACTTAAGTATAAAATCCAAACCAAAAAATTTGACTTAATGTATAATGGAACAAAAAATTCAGAAAAATGGGACATGAAGAAAATAATCAAACGGTAACACGGGTATTAAAACAAAAACGTGTTAACATCAGGTTGATACAGTTCTCGGATTCTTTTTCACAATCAAATTTGTGTAAATAAGAACAGTTATCACATTCAACTAAGCCACCTAAACAGTGGTGACAAACGCAACATACACATGAGCACTGATGATAAAAGTGTTGCGACTTTCGAAAAGAGGTGTTCTGCTCTGCTGTGTAAGTTGAATAAAACTGATGTTAACTTTCCTTTGTGCCTTAGGATACTTATCATCATGTCTTTCTGAGATTTAAATTAAGTTCAAACAATTAGCCCATGAATCTGAATTCGATTTAATATAGCAATATAAATGTTCGTTAAAAATAATAAACAAATACAAATTTAAGCGATGGCTTGAGCTACCAATTAAAATTGGAAAACGTTTACATGTACTTAAGCATAAAATGCAAACCAAAAAAGTTTGACTTATGTATGATGGAACAAAAAATTCAGAAAAATAGGACATGAAGTAAATAATCAAACGGTAACACGGGTATTAAAACAAAAACGTGTTAACATCAGGTTGATACAGTTCTCGGATTCTTTTTCACAATAAAATTTGTGTAAATAGGAACTGTTATCACATTCAACTAAGCCACCTAAAAGGTGGTAACAAACACAACATACACATGAGCTTTGATGATGAAAGTGTTGCGACTTTCGAAAACAGCTGTTCTGTTCTGCTGTGTAAGTTGAATAAAACTGATGTTGACTTTCCTTTGTGCCTTGGAGTATTTATCATCATGTCTTTCTGAGATTTAAATTAAGTTCAAACAATTAGCCTATGAATCTGAATTCGATTTAATATAGCAATATAAATGTTCGTTAAAAATAATCACCAAATACAAATTTAAGCTATGGCTTGAGCTACCAATGAAAATTGAAAAACGTTCACATGTACTTAAGTATAAAATTCAAACCAAAAAATTTTGACTTAGGTATGATGGACCGAAAAAATTCAGAAAAATGGGACATGAAGAAAATAATCAAACGGTAACACGGGTATTAAAACAAAAACGTGTTAACATCAGGTTGATACATTTCTCGGATTCTTTTTCACAATAAAATTTGTGTAAATAGGAACTGTTATCACATTCAACTAAGCCACCTAAAAGGTGGTGACAAACACAACATACACATGAGCTTTGATGATGAAAGTGTTGCGACTTTCGAAAACAGCTGTTCTGCTCTGCTGTGTAAGTTGAATAAAACTGATGTTGACTTTCCTTTGTGCCTTGGAATATTTATCATCGTGTCTTTCTGAGATTTAAATTAAGTTCGAACAATTAGCCTATGAATCTGAATTCGATTTAATATAACAATATAAACTGTTCGTTAAAATAGCTACCATACAAATTTAAGCTAAGGCTTGAGCTACCAATGAAAATCGGAAAAACGCTCACATATACTTAAGTATAAAATCCAAACCAAAAAAGTTTGACTTAATGTATAATGGAACAAAAAATTCAGAAAAATGGGACATGAAGAAAATAATCAAACGGTAACACGGGTATTAAAACAAAAACGTGTTAACATCAGCTTGATACAGTTCTCGGATTCTTTTTCACAATAAAATTTGTGTCAATACGAACTGTTATCACATTCAACTAAGTCACCTAAACAGTGGTGATAAACACAATATACACATGAGCACTGAAGATGAAAGTGTTGCGACTTTCGAAAACAGCTGTTCTGCTCTGCTGTGTAAATTGAATAAAACTGATGTTGACTTTCCTGTGTGTCTTGGAATATTTATCATCATGTCTTTCTGAGATTTTAATTAATTTCGAACAATTATCCAATGAATCTTAATTCGATTTAACATAGCAATATAAACTGTTCGTTAAAATAACTACCATATAAATTTAAGCTAAGGCTGGAGCTACCAATAAAAATTGGAAAAACGTTCACATGTACTTAAGTATAAAATCCAAACCAAAAAAGTTTGACTTAATGTATAATGGAACAAAAAATTCAGAAAAATGGGACATGAAGGAAATAATCAAACGGTAACACGGGTATTAAAACAAAAACGTGTTAACATCAGGTTGATACAGTTCTCGGATTCTTTCTCACAATAAAATTTGTGTAAATAGGAACTGTTATCACATTCAACTAAGCCACCTAAAAATTGGTGACAAACACAATATACAAATGAGCAATGATGGTGAAAGTGTTGCGACTTTCGAAAACAGCTGTTCTGCTCTGCTGTGTAAGTTGAACAAAACTGATGTTGACTTTCCTTTGTGCCTTGGGATATTTATCATCATGTCTTTCTGAGAGTTTGATTAATTTCTAACAATTAGCCAATGAATCTTATTTCGATTTAACATAGCAATATAAACTGTTCGTTAATATAACTACCATACAAATTTAAGCTAAGGCTTGAGCTACCAATGAAAATTTGAAAAACGTTCACATGTACTTAAGTATAAAACTCAAACCAAAAAATTTGAATTAGGTATGATGGAACAAAAAATTCAGAAATATGGGACATTAAAAATAATCAAACGGTAACACGGGTATTAAAGCAAAAACGTGTTAACATCAGGTTCATACGGTTCTCGGATTCTTTTTCACAATAAAATTTGTGTAAATATGAACTGTTATCACATTCAACTAAGCCACCTAAAAAGTGGTGACAAACACAATATACACATGAGCACTGATGATGAAAGTGTTGCGACTTTCGAAAACAGCTGTTCTGCTCTGCTGTGTAAGTTAAATAAAACTGATGTTGACTTTCCTTTGTGCCTTGGAATATTTATCATCATGTCTTTCTGAGATTTAAATTAAGTTCGAACAATTAGCCTATGAATCTGAATTCGATTTAATATAGTTATATAATTGTTCGTTAAAAATAATCACCAAATATAAATTTAAGCTATGGCTTGAGCTACCAATGAAAATTGGAAAACGTTCACATGTATTTAAGTATAAAACTCAAACCAAAAATTTTGACTTAGGTATGATGGAACAAAAAATTCAGAAAAATGGGACATGAAGTAAATAATCAAACGGTAACACGGGTATTAAAACAAAAACGTGTTAACATCAGGTTGATACAGTTCTCGGATTCTTTTTCACAATAAACTTTGTGTAAATAGGAACTGTTATCACATTCAACTAAGCCACCTAAAAGGTGGTAACAAACACAACATACACATGAGCTTTGATGATGAAAGTGTTGCGACTTTCGAAAACAGCTGTTCTGTTCTGCTGTGTAAGTTGAATAAAACTGATGTTGACTTTCCTTTGTGCCTTGGAATATTTATCATCATGTCTTTCTGAGATTTAAATTAAGTTCAAACAATTAGCCTATGAATCTGAATTCGATTTAATATAGCAATATAAACTGTTCGTTAAAATAACTACCATACAAATTTAAGCTAAGGCTTGAGCTACCAATGAAAATCGGAAAAACGTTCACATATACTTAAGTATAAAATCCAAACCAAAAAAGTTTGACTTAATGTATAATGGAACAAAAAATTCAGAAAAATGGGACATGAAGAAAATAATCAAACGGTAACACGGGTATTAAAACAAAAACGTGTTAACATCAGCTTGATACAGTTCTCGGATTCTTTTTCACAATCAAATTTGTGTAAATAAGAACAGTTATCACATTCAACTAAGCCACCTAAACAGTGGTGACAAACGCAACATACACATGAGCACTGATGATAAAAGTGTTGCGACTTTCGAAAAGAGGTGTTCTGCTCTGCTGTGTAAGTTGAATAAAACTGATGTTAACTTTCCTTTGTGCCTTAGGATACTTATCATCATGTCTTTCTGAGATTTAAATTAAGTTCAAACAATTAGCCTATGAATCTGAATTCGATTTAATATAGCAATATAAATGTTCGTTAAAAATAATAAACAAATACAAATTTAAGCGATGGCTTGAGCTACCAATTAAAATTGGAAAACGTTTACATGTACTTAAGTATAAAATGCAAACTAAAAAAGTTTGACTTATGTATGATGGAACAAAAAATTCAGAAAAATAGGACATGAAGAAAATAATCAAACGGTAACACGGGTATTAAAACAAAAACGTGTTAACATCAGGTTGATACAGTTCTCGGATTCTTTTTCACAATAAAATTTGTGTAAATAGGAACTGTTATCACATTCAACTAAGCCACCTAAAAAGTGGTGACAAACACAATATACAAATGAGCAATGATGGTGAAAGTGTTGCGACTTTCGAAAACAGCTGTTATGCTCTGCTGTGTAAGTTGAAAAAAACTGATGTTGACTTTCCTTTGTGCCTTGGGATATTTATCATCATGTCTTTCTGAGAGTTTAATTAATTTCTAACAATTAGCCAATGAAAATTATTTCGATTTAACATAGCAATATAAACTGTTCGTTAATATAACTACCATACAAATTTAAGCTAAGGCTTGAGCTACCAATGAAAATTTGAAAAACGTTCACATGTACTTAAGTATAAAACTCAAACCAAAAAATTTGAATTAGGTATGATGGAACAAAAAATTCAGATATATGGGACATGAAGAAACAATATAATTGTTCGTTAAAAATAATCACCAAATATAAATTTAAGCTATGGCTTGAGCTACCAATGAAAATTGGAAAACGTTCACATGTATTTAAGTATAAAACTCAAACCAAAAATTTTGACTTAGGTATGATGCAACAAAAAATTCAGAAAAATGGGACATGAAGTAAATAATCAAACGGTAACACGGGTATTTAAACAAAAACGTGTTAACATCAGGTTGATACAGTTCTCGGATTCTTTTTCACAATAAAATTTGTGTAAATAGGAACTGTTATCACATTCAACTAAGCCACCTAAAAGGTGGTAACAAACACAACATACACATGAGCTTTGATGATGAAAGTGTTGCGACTTTCGAAAACAGCTGTTCTGTTCTGCTGTGTAAGTTGAATAAAACTGATGTTAACTTTCCTTTGTGCCTTAGGATACTTATCATCATGTCTTTCTGAGATTTAAATTAAGTTCAAACAATTAGCCTATGAATCTGAATTCGATTTAATATAGCAATATAAATGTTCGTTAGAAATAATAACCAAATACAAATTTAAGCGATGGCTTGAGCTACCAATTAAAATTGGAAAACGTTTACATGTACTTAAGCATAAAATGCAAACCAAAAAAGTTTGACTTATGTATGATGGAACAAAAAATTCAGAAAAATAGGACATGAAGAAAATAATCAAACGGTAACACGGGTATTAAAACAAAAACGTGTTAACATCAGCTTGATACAGTTCTCGGATTCTTTTTCACAATAAAATTTGTGTCAATACGAACTGTTATCACATTCAACTAAGTCACCTAAACAGTGGTGATAAACACAATATACACATGAGCACTGAAGATGAAAGTGTTGCGACTTTCGAAAACAGCTGTTCTGCTCTGCTGTGTAAATTGAATAAAACTGATGTTGACTTTCCTGTGTGTCTTGGAATATTTATCATCATGGCTTTCTGAGATTTTAATTAATTTCGAACAATTATCCAATGAATCTTAATTCGATTTAACATAGCAATATAAACTGCTCGTTAAAATAACTACCATACAAATTTAAGCTAAGGCTGGAGCTACCAATAAAAATTGGAAAAACGTTCACATATACTTAAGTATAAAATCCAAACCAAAAAAGTTTGACTTAATGTATAATGGAACAAAAAATTCAGAAAAATGGGACATGAAGGAAATAATCAAACGGTAACACGGATATTAAAACAAAAACGTGTTTTAATATAAAATTGCAAAATCAAATTTGTGTAAATACGAACAGTTATCACATTCAACTAATCCACCTAAACAGTGGTGACAAACGCAACATACACATGAGCACTGATGATGAAAGTGTTCTGCTCTGCTATTTAAGTTGAATAAAACTGATGTTGACTTTCCGTTGTGCCTTAGAATATTTATCATCATGTCTTTCTGAGATTTAAATTAAGTTCGAACAATTAGCCTATGAATCTGAATTCGATTTAATATAGCAATAAAAATTTTCGTTAAAAATAATCACCAAATACAAATTTAAGCTATGGCTTGAGCTACCAATGAATATTGAAAAACGTTCACGTGTACTTAAGTATAAAATTCAAACCAAAAAATTTTGACTTAGGTATGATGGACCGAAAAAATTCAGAAAAATGGGACATGAAGAAAATAATCAAACGGTAACACGGGTATTAAAACAAAAACGTGTTAACATCAGGTTGATACAGTTCTCGGATTCTTTTTCACAATAAAATTTGTGTAAATAGGAACTGTTATCACATTCAACTAAGCCACCTAAAAGGTGGTGACAAACACAACATACACATGAGCTTTGATGATGAAAGTGTTGCGACTTTCGAAAACAGCTGTTATGTTCTGCTGTGTAAGTTGAGTAAAACTGATGTTGACTTTCCTTTTTGCCTTGGAATATTTATCATCATGTCTTTCTGAGATTTAAATTAAGTTCAAACAATTAGCCTATGAATCTGAATTCGATTTAATATAGCAATATAAATGTTTGTTAAAAATAATCACCAAATACAAATTTAAGCTATGGCTTGAGCTACCAATGAAAATTGAAAAACGTTCACGTGTACTTAAGTATAAAATTCAAACCAAAAAATTTTGACTTAGGTATGATGGACCGAAAAAATTCAGAAAAATGGGACATGAAGAAAATAATCAAACGGTAACACGGGTATTAAAACAAAAACGTGTTAACATCAGGTTGATACAGTTCTCGGATTCTTTTTCACAATAAAATTTGTGTAAATAGGAACTGTTATCACATTCAACTAAGCCACCTAAAAGGTGGTGACAAACACAACATACACATGAGCTTTGATGATGAAAGTGTTGCGACTTTCGAAAACAGCTGTTCTGCTCTGCTGTGTAAGTTGAATAAAACTGATGTTGACTTTCCTTTGTGCCTTGGAATATTTATCATCATGTCTTTCTGAGATTTAAATTAAGTTCGAACAATTAGCCTATGAATCTGAATTCGATTTAATATAACAATATAAACTGTTCGTTAAAATAGCTACCATACAAATTTAAGCTAAGGCTTGAGCTACCAATGAAAATCGGAAAAACGCTCACATATACTTAAGTATAAAATCCAAACCAAAAAAGTTTGACTTAATGTATAATGGAACAAAAAATTCAGAAAAATGGGACATGAAGAAAATAATCAAACGGTAACATGGGTATTAAAACAAAAACGTGTTAACATCAGGTTGATACAGTTCTCGGATTCTTTTTCACAATAAAATTTGTGTAAATAGGAACTGTTATCACATTCAACTAAGCCACCTAAAAAGTGGTGACAAACACAATATACAAATGAGCAATGATGGTGAAAGTGTTGCGACTTTCGAAAACGGCTGTTCTGCTCTGCTGTGTAAGTTGAACAAAACTGATGTTGACTTTCCTTTGTGCCTTGGGATATTTATCATCATGTCTTTCTGAGAGTTTAATTAATTTCTAACAATTAGCCAATGAATCTTATTTCGATTTAACATAGCAATATAAACTGTTCGTTAATATAACTACCATACAAATTTAAGCTAAGGCTTGAGCTACCAATGAAAATTTGAAAAACGTTCACATGTACTTAAGTATAAGACTCAAACCAAAAAATTTGAATTAGGTATGATGGAACAAAAAATTCAGAAATATGGGTCATGAAGAAAATAATCAAACGGTAACACGGGTATTAAAGCAAAAACGTGTTAACATCAGGTTGATACGGTTCTCGGATTCTTTTTCACAATAAAATTTGTGTCAATACGAACTGTTATCACATTCAACTAAGTCACTTAAACAGTGGTGATAAACACAATATACACATGAGCACTGAAGATGAAAGTGTTGCGACTTTCGAAAACAGCTGTTCTGCTCTGCTGTGTAAATTGAATAAAACTGATGTTGACTTTCCTGTGTGTCTTGGAATATTTATCATCATGTCTTTCTGAGATTTTAATTAATTTCGAACAATTATCCAATGAAACTTAATTCGATTTAACATAGCAATATAAACTGTTCGTTAAAATAACTACCATACAAATTTAAGCTAAGGCTGGAGCTACCAATAAAAATTGGAAAAACGTTCACATATACTTAAGTATAAAATCCAAACCAAAAAAGTTTGACTTAATGTATAATGGAACAAAAAATTCAGAAAAATGGGACATGAAGGAAATAATCAAACGGTAACACGGATATTAAAACAAAAACGTGTTTTAATATAAAATTGCAAAATCAAATTTGTGTAAATACGAACAGTTATCACATTCAACTAAGCCACCTAAAAGGTGGTGACAAACACAACATACACATGTGCTTTGATGATGAAAGTGTTGCGACTTTCGAAAACAGCTGTTCTGCTCTGCTGTGTAAGTTGAATAAAACTGATGTTGACTTTCCTTTGTGCCTTGGAATATTTATCATCATGTCTTTCTGAGATTTAAATTAAGTTCGAACAATTAGCCTATGAATCTGAATTCGATTTAATATAGCAATATAAACTGTTCGTTAAAATAACTACCATACAAATTTAAGCTAAGGCTTCAGCTACCAATGAAAATCGGAAAAACGTTCACATATACTTAAGTATAAAATCCAAACCAAAAAAGTTTGACTTAATGTATAATGGAACAAAAAATTCAGAAAAATGGGACATGAAGAAAATAATCAAACGGTAACACGGGTATTAAAACAAAAACGTGTTAACATCAGCTTGATACAGTTCTCGGATTCTTTTTCACAATAAAATTTGTGTCAATACGAACTGTTATCACATTCAACTAAGTCACCTAAACAGTGGTGATAAACACAATATACACATGAGCACTGAAGATGAAAGTGTTGCGACTTTCGAAAACAGCTGTTCTGCTCTGCTGTGTAAGTTGAATAAAACTGATATTGACTTTCCTGTGTGCCTTGGAATATTTATCATCATGTCTTTCTGAGATTTTAATTAATTTCGAACAATTACCAATGAATCTTAATTCGATTTAACATAGCAATATAAACTGTTCGTTAAAATAACTACCATACAAATTTAAGCTAAGGCTTGAGCTACCAATGAAAATCGGAAAAACGTTCACATATACTTAAGTATAAAATCCAAACCAAAAAAGTTTGACTTAATGTATAATGGAACAAAAAATTCAGAAAAATGGGACATGAAGAAAATAATCAAACGGTAACACGGGTATTAAAACAAAAACGTGTTAACATCAGCTTGATACAGTTCTCGGATTCTTTTTCACAATAAAATTTGTGTCAATACGAACTGTTATCACATTCAACTAAGTCACCTAAACAGTGACGATAAACATAATATACACATGAGCACTGAAGATGAAAGTGTTGCGACTTTCGAAAACAGCTGTTCTGCTCTGCTGTGTAAGTTGAATAAAACTGATGTTGACTTTCCTGTGTGCCTTGGAATATTTATCATCATGTCTTTCTGAGATTTAAATTAAGTTCAAACAATTAGCCTATGAATCTGAATTCGATTTAATATAGCTATATAAATGTTCGTTAAAAATAATAACCAAATACAAATTTAAGCGATGGCTTGAGCTACCAATTAAAATTGGAAAACGTTTTCATGTGCTTAAGCATAAAATGCAAACCAAAAAAGTTTGACTTATGTATGATGGAACAAAAAATTCAGAAAAATAGGACATGAAGAAAATAATCAAACGGTAACACGGGTATTAAAACAAAAACGTGTTAACATCAGGTTGATACAGTTCTCGGATTCTTTTTCACAATAAAATTTGTGTAAATAGGAACTGTTATCACATTCAACTAAGCCACCTAAAAAGTGGTGACAAACACAATATACAAATGAGCAATGATGGTGAAAGTGTTGCGACTTTCGAAAACAGCTGTTCTGCTCTGCTGTGTAAGTTGAACAAAACTGATGTTGACTTTCCTTTGTGCCTTGGAATATTTATCATCATGTCTTTCTGAGATTTAAATTAAGTTCAAACAATTAGCCTATGAATCTGAATTCGATTTAATATAGCAATATAAATGTTTGTTAAAAATAATCACCAAATACAAATTTAAGCTATGGCTTGAGCTACCAATGAAAATTGAAAAACGTTCACGTGTACTTAAGTATAAAATTCAAACCAAAAAATTTTGACTTAGGTATGATGGACCGAAAAAATTCAGAAAAATGGGACATGAAGAAAATAATCAAACGGTAACACGGGTATTAAAACAAAAACGTGTTAACATCAGGTTGATACAGTTCTCGGATTCTTTTTCACAATAAAATTTGTGTAAATAGGAACTGTTATCACATTCAACTAAGCCACCTAAAAGGTGGTGACAAACACAACATACACATGAGCTTTGATGATGAAAGTGTTGCGACTTTCGAAAACAGCTGTTCTGCTCTGCTGTGTAAGTTGAATAAAACTGATGTTGACTTTCCTTTGTGCCTTGGAATATTTATCATCATGTCTTTCTGAGATTTAAATTAAGTTCGAACAATTAGCCTATGAATCTGAATTCGATTTAATATAACAATATAAACTGTTCGTTAAAATAGCTACCATACAAATTTAAGCTAAGGCTTGAGCTACCAATGAAAATCGGAAAAACGCTCACATATACTTAAGTATAAAATCCAAACCAAAAAAGTTTGACTTAATGTATAATGGAACAAAAAATTCAGAAAAATGGGACATGAAGAAAATAATCAAACGGTAACACGGGTATTAAAACAAAAACGTGTTAACATCAGGTTGATACAGTTCTCGGATTCTTTTTCACAATAAAATTTGTGTAAATAGGAACTGTTATCACATTCAACTAAGCCACCTAAAAAGTGGTGACAAACACAATATACAAATGAGCAATGATGGTGAAAGTGTTGCGACTTTCGAAAACGGCTGTTCTGCTCTGCTGTGTAAGTTGAACAAAACTGATGTTGACTTTCCTTTGTGCCTTGGGATATTTATCATCATGTCTTTCTGAGAGTTTAATTAATTTCTAACAATTAGCCAATGAATCTTATTTCGATTTAACATAGCAATATAAACTGTTCGTTAATATAACTACCATACAAATTTAAGCTAAGGCTTGAGCTACCAATGAAAATTTGAAAAACGTTCACATGTACTTAAGTATAAGACTCAAACCAAAAAATTTGAATTAGGTATGATGGAACAAAAAATTCAGAAATATGGGTCATGAAGAAAATAATCAAACGGTAACACGGGTATTAAAGCAAAAACGTGTTAACATCAGGTTGATACGGTTCTCGGATTCTTTTTCACAATAAAATTTGTGTCAATACGAACTGTTATCACATTCAACTAAGTCACTTAAACAGTGGTGATAAACACAATATACACATGAGCACTGAAGATGAAAGTGTTGCGACTTTCGAAAACAGCTGTTCTGCTCTGCTGTGTAAATTGAATAAAACTGATGTTGACTTTCCTGTGTGTCTTGGAATATTTATCATCATGTCTTTCTGAGATTTTAATTAATTTCGAACAATTATCCAATGAAACTTAATTCGATTTAACATAGCAATATAAACTGTTCGTTAAAATAACTACCATACAAATTTAAGCTAAGGCTGGAGCTACCAATAAAAATTGGAAAAACGTTCACATATACTTAAGTATAAAATCCAAACCAAAAAAGTTTGACTTAATGTATAATGGAACAAAAAATTCAGAAAAATGGGACATGAAGGAAATAATCAAACGGTAACACGGATATTAAAACAAAAACGTGTTTTAATATAAAATTGCAAAATCAAATTTGTGTAAATACGAACAGTTATCACATTCAACTAAGCCACCTAAAAGGTGGTGACAAACACAACATACACATGTGCTTTGATGATGAAAGTGTTGCGACTTTCGAAAACAGCTGTTCTGCTCTGCTGTGTAAGTTGAATAAAACTGATGTTGACTTTCCTTTGTGCCTTGGAATATTTATCATCATGTCTTTCTGAGATTTAAATTAAGTTCGAACAATTAGCCTATGAATCTGAATTCGATTTAATATAGCAATATAAACTGTTCGTTAAAATAACTACCATACAAATTTAAGCTAAGGCTTCAGCTACCAATGAAAATCGGAAAAACGTTCACATATACTTAAGTATAAAATCCAAACCAAAAAAGTTTGACTTAATGTATAATGAAACAAAAAATTCAGAAAAATGGGACATGAAGAAAATAATCAAACGGTAACACGGGTATTAAAACAAAAACGTGTTAACATCAGCTTGATACAGTTCTCGGATTCTTTTTCACAATAAAATTTGTGTCAATACGAACTGTTATCACATTCAACTAAGTCACCTAAACAGTGGTGATAAACACAATATACACATGAGCACTGAAGATGAAAGTGTTGCGACTTTCGAAAACAGCTGTTCTGCTCTGCTGTGTAAGTTGAATAAAACTGATGTTGACTTTCCTGTGTGCCTTGGAATATTTATCATCATGTCTTTCTGAGATTTTAATTAATTTCGAACAATTACCAATGAATCTTAATTCGATTTAACATAGCAATATAAACTGTTCGTTAAAATAACTACCATACAAATTTAAGCTAAGGCTTGAGCTACCAATGAAAATCGGAAAAACGTTCACATATACTTAAGTATAAAATCCAAACCAAAAAAGTTTGACTTAATGTATAATGGAACAAAAAATTCAGAAAAATGGGACATGAAGAAAATAATCAAACGGTAACACGGGTATTAAAACAAAAACGTGTTAACATCAGCTTGATACAGTTCTCGGATTCTTTTTCACAATAAAATTTGTGTCAATACGAACTGTTATCACATTCAACTAAGTCACCTAAACAGTGACGATAAACATAATATACACATGAGCACTGAAGATGAAAGTGTTGCGACTTTCGAAAACAGCTGTTCTGCTCTGCTGTGTAAGTTGAATAAAACTGATGTTGACTTTCCTGTGTGCCTTGGAATATTTATCATCATGTCTTTCTGAGATTTAAATTAAGTTCAAACAATTAGCCTATGAATCTGAATTCGATTTAATATAGCTATATAAATGTTCGTTAAAAATAATAACCAAATACAAATTTAAGCGATGGCTTGAGCTACCAATTAAAATTGGAAAACGTTTTCATGTGCTTAAGCATAAAATGCAAACCAAAAAAGTTTGACTTATGTATGATGGAACAAAAAATTCAGAAAAATAGGACATGAAGAAAATAATCAAACGGTAACACGGGTATTAAAACAAAAACGTGTTAACATCAGGTTGATACAGTTCTCGGATTCTTTTTCACAATAAAATTTGTGTAAATAGGAACTGTTATCACATTCAACTAAGCCACCTAAAAAGTGGTGACAAACACAATATACAAATGAGCAATGATGGTGAAAGTGTTGCGACTTTCGAAAACAGCTGTTCTGCTCTGCTGTGTAAGTTGAATAAAACTGATGTTGACTTTCCTTTGTGCCTTGGAATATTTATCATCATGTCTTTCTGAGAGTTTAATTAATTTCTAACAATTAGCCAATGAATCTTATTTCGATTTAACATAGCAATATAAACTGTTCGTTAATATAACTACCATACAAATTTAAGCTAAGGCTTGAGCTACCAATGAAAATCGGAAAAACGCTCACATATACTTAAGTATAAAATCCAAACCAAAAAAGTTTGACTTAATGTATAATGGAACAAAAAATTCAGAAAAATGGGACATGAAGAAAATAATCAAACGGTAACACGGGTATTAAAACAAAAACGTGTTAACATCAGGTTGATACAGTTCTCGGATTCTTTTTCACAATAAAATTTGTGTAAATAGGAACTGTTATCACATTCAACTAAGCCACCTAAAAAGTGGTGACAAACACAATATACAAATGAGCAATGATGGTGAAAGTGTTGCGACTTTCGAAAACGGCTGTTCTGCTCTGCTGTGTAAGTTGAACAAAACTGATGTTGACTTTCCTTTGTGCCTTGGGATATTTATCATCATGTCTTTCTGAGAGTTTAATTAATTTCTAACAATTAGCCAATGAATCTTATTTCGATTTAACATAGCAATATAAACTGTTCGTTAATATAACTACCATACAAATTTAAGCTAAGGCTTGAGCTACCAATGAAAATTTGAAAAACGTTCACATGTACTTAAGTATAAGACTCAAACCAAAAAATTTGAATTAGGTATGATGGAACAAAAAATTCAGAAATATGGGTCATGAAGAAAATAATCAAACGGTAACACGGGTATTAAAGCAAAAACGTGTTAACATCAGGTTGATACGGTTCTCGGATTCTTTTTCACAATAAAATTTGTGTCAATACGAACTGTTATCACATTCAACTAAGTCACTTAAACAGTGGTGATAAACACAATATACACATGAGCACTGAAGATGAAAGTGTTGCGACTTTCGAAAACAGCTGTTCTGCTCTGCTGTGTAAATTGAATAAAACTGATGTTGACTTTCCTGTGTGTCTTGGAATATTTATCATCATGTCTTTCTGAGATTTTAATTAATTTCGAACAATTATCCAATGAAACTTAATTCGATTTAACATAGCAATATAAACTGTTCGTTAAAATAACTACCATACAAATTTAAGCTAAGGCTGGAGCTACCAATAAAAATTGGAAAAACGTTCACATATACTTAAGTATAAAATCCAAACCAAAAAAGTTTGACTTAATGTATAATGGAACAAAAAATTCAGAAAAATGGGACATGAAGGAAATAATCAAACGGTAACACGGATATTAAAACAAAAACGTGTTTTAATATAAAATTGCAAAATCAAATTTGTGTAAATACGAACAGTTATCACATTCAACTAAGCCACCTAAAAGGTGGTGACAAACACAACATACACATGTGCTTTGATGATGAAAGTGTTGCGACTTTCGAAAACAGCTGTTCTGCTCTGCTGTGTAAGTTGAATAAAACTGATGTTGACTTTCCTTTGTGCCTTGGAATATTTATCATCATGTCTTTCTGAGATTTAAATTAAGTTCGAACAATTAGCCTATGAATCTGAATTCGATTTAATATAGCAATATAAACTGTTCGTTAAAATAACTACCATACAAATTTAAGCTAAGGCTTCAGCTACCAATGAAAATCGGAAAAACGTTCACATATACTTAAGTATAAAATCCAAACCAAAAAAGTTTGACTTAATGTATAATGAAACAAAAAATTCAGAAAAATGGGACATGAAGAAAATAATCAAACGGTAACACGGGTATTAAAACAAAAACGTGTTAACATCAGCTTGATACAGTTCTCGGATTCTTTTTCACAATAAAATTTGTGTCAATACGAACTGTTATCACATTCAACTAAGTCACCTAAACAGTGGTGATAAACACAATATACACATGAGCACTGAAGATGAAAGTGTTGCGACTTTCGAAAACAGCTGTTCTGCTCTGCTGTGTAAGTTGAATAAAACTGATGTTGACTTTCCTGTGTGCCTTGGAATATTTATCATCATGTCTTTCTGAGATTTTAATTAATTTCGAACAATTACCAATGAATCTTAATTCGATTTAACATAGCAATATAAACTGTTCGTTAAAATAACTACCATACAAATTTAAGCTAAGGCTTGAGCTACCAATGAAAATCGGAAAAACGTTCACATATACTTAAGTATAAAATCCAAACCAAAAAAGTTTGACTTAATGTATAATGGAACAAAAAATTCAGAAAAATGGGACATGAAGAAAATAATCAAACGGTAACACGGGTATTAAAACAAAAACGTGTTAACATCAGCTTGATACAGTTCTCGGATTCTTTTTCACAATAAAATTTGTGTCAATACGAACTGTTATCACATTCAACTAAGTCACCTAAACAGTGACGATAAACATAATATACACATGAGCACTGAAGATGAAAGTGTTGCGACTTTCGAAAACAGCTGTTCTGCTCTGCTGTGTAAGTTGAATAAAACTGATGTTGACTTTCCTGTGTGCCTTGGAATATTTATCATCATGTCTTTCTGAGATTTAAATTAAGTTCAAACAATTAGCCTATGAATCTGAATTCGATTTAATATAGCTATATAAATGTTCGTTAAAAATAATAACCAAATACAAATTTAAGCGATGGCTTGAGCTACCAATTAAAATTGGAAAACGTTTTCATGTGCTTAAGCATAAAATGCAAACCAAAAAAGTTTGACTTATGTATGATGGAACAAAAAATTCAGAAAAATAGGACATGAAGAAAATAATCAAACGGTAACACGGGTATTAAAACAAAAACGTGTTAACATCAGGTTGATACAGTTCTCGGATTCTTTTTCACAATAAAATTTGTGTAAATAGGAACTGTTATCACATTCAACTAAGCCACCTAAAAAGTGGTGACAAACACAATATACAAATGAGCAATGATGGTGAAAGTGTTGCGACTTTCGAAAACAGCTGTTCTGCTCTGCTGTGTAAGTTGAACAAAACTGATGTTGACTTTCCTTTGTGCCTTGGAATATTTATCATCATGTCTTTCTGAGATTTAAATTAAGTTCGAACAATTAGCCTATGAATCTGAATTCGATTTAATATAGCAATAAAATTGTTCGTTAAAAATAATCACCAAATATAAATTTAAGCTAAGGCTTGAGCTACCAATGAAAATTGGAAAACGTTCACATGTATTTAAGTATAAAACTCAAACCAAAAATTTTGACTTAGGTATGATGGAACAAAAAATTCAGAAAAATGGGACATGAAGTAAATAATCAAACGGTAACACGGGTATTAAAACAAAAACGTGTTAACATCAGGTTGATACAGTTCTCGGATTCTTTTTCACAATAAAATTTGTGTAAATAGGAACTGTTATCACATTCAACTAAGCCACCTAAAAGGTGGTGACAAACACAACATACACATGAGCTTTGATGATGAAAGTGTTGCGACTTTCGAAAACAGCTGTTCTGCTCTGCTGTGTAAGTTGAATAAAACTGATGTTGACTTTCCTTTGTGCCTTGGAATATTTATCATCATGTCTTTCTGAGATTTAAATTAAGTTCGAACAATTAGCCTATGAATCTGAATTCGATTTAATATAACAACATAAACTGTTCGTTAAAATAGCTACCATACAAATTTAAGCTATGGCTTGAGCTACCAATGAAAATTGGAAAACGTTCACATGTACTTAAGCATAAAATTCAAACCAAAAAATTTTGACTTAGGTATGATGGAACAAAAAATTCGGAAAAATGGAACATGAAGAAAATAATCAAACGGTAACACGGGTATTAAAACAAAAACGTGTTAACATCAGGTTGATACAGTTCTCGGATTCTTTTTCACAATAAAATTTGTGTAAATAGGAACTGTTATCACATTCAACTAAGCCACCTAAAAGGTGGTGATAAACACAATATACACATGAGCACTGAAGATGAAAGTGTTGCGACTTTCGAAAACAGCTGTTCTGCTCTGCTGTGTAAATTGAATAAAACTGATGTTGACTTTCCTGTGTGTCTTGGAATATTTATCATCATGTCTTTCTGAGATTTTAATTAATTTTGAACAATTATCCAATGAATCTTAATTCGATTTAACATAGCAATATAAACTGTTCGTTAAAATAGCTACCATACAAATTTAAGCTAAGACTGGAGCTACCAATAAAAATTGGAAAAACGTTCACATATACTTAAGTATAAAATCCAAACCAAAAAAGTTTGACTTAATGTATAATGGATCAAAAAAATTCAGAAAAATGGGACATGAAGGAAATAATCAAACGGTAACACGGATATTAAAACAAAAACGTGTTTTAATATAAAATTGCAAAATCAAATTTGTGTAAATACGAACAGTTATCACATTCAACTAATCCACCTAAACAGTGGTGACAAACGCAACATACACATGAGCACTGATGATGAAAGTGTTCTGCTCTGCTATTTAAGTTGAATAAAACTGATGTTGACTTTCCGTTGTGCCTTAGAATATTTATCATCATGTCTTTCTGAGATTTAAATTAAGTTCGAACAATTAGCCTATGAATCTGAATTCGATTTAATATAGCAATATAAATGTTCGTTAAGAATAATCACCAAATACAAATTTAAGCTATGGCTTGAGCTACCAATGAAAATTGGAAAACGTTCACATGTACTTAAGCATAAAATTCAAACCAAAAAATTTTGACTTAGGTATGATGGACCAAAAAATTCAGAAAAATGGAACATGAAGAAAATAATCAAACGGTAACACGGGTATTAAAACAAAAACGTGTTAACATCAGGTTGATACAGTTCTCGGATTCTTTTTCACAATAAAATTTGTGTAAATAGGAACTGTTATCACATTCAACTAAGCCACCTAAAAGGTGGTGATAAACACAATATACACATGAGCACTGAAGATGAAAGTGTTGCGACTTTCGAAAACAGCTGTTCTGCTCTGCTGTGTAAATTGAATAAAACTGATGTTGACTTTCCTGTGTGTCTTGGAATATTTATCATCATGTCTTTCTAAGATTTTAATTAATTTCGAACAATTATCCAATGAATCTTAATTCGATTTAACATAGCAATATAAACTGTTCGTTAAAATAACTACCATACAAATTTAAGCTAAGGCTGGAGCTACCAATAAAAATTGGAAAAACGTTCACATATACTTAAGTATAAAATCCAAACCAAAAAAGTTTGACTTAATGTATAATGGAACAAAAAATTCAGAAAAATGGGACATGAAGGAAATAATCAAACGGTAACACGGATATTAAAACAAAAACGTGTTTTAATATAAAATTGCAAATTCAAATTTGTGTAAATACGAACAGTTATCACATTCAACTAATCCACCTAAACAGTGGTGACAAACGCAACATACACATGAGCACTGATGATGAAAGTGTTGCGACTTTCGAAAAGAGGTGTTCTGCTCTGATGTGTAAGTTGAATAAAACTGATGTTAACTTTCCTTTGTGCCTTGGAATATTTATCATCATGTCTTTCTGAGATTTAAATTAAGTTCGAACAATTAGCCTATGAATCTGAATTCGATTTAATATAGCAATAAAAATTTTCGTTAAAAATAATCACCAAATACAAATTTAAGCTATGGCTTGAGATACCAATGAAAATTGGAAAACGTTAACATGTACTTAAGCATAAAATTCAAACCAAAAAATTTTGACTTAGGTATGGTGGAACAAAAAATTCAGAAAAATGGGACATGAAGAAAATAATCAAACGGTAACACGGGTATTAAAACAAAAACGTGTTAACATCAGGTTGATACAGTTCTCGGATTCTTTTTCACAATGAAATTTGTGTAAATAGGAACTGTTATCACATTCAACTAAGCCACCTAAAAGGTGGTGACAAACACAACATACACATGTGCTTTGATGATGAAAGTGTTGCGACTTTCGAAAACAGCTGTTCTGCTCTGCTGTGTAAGTTGAATAAAACTGATGTTGACTTTCCTGTGTGCCTTGGAATTTTTATCATCATGTCTTTCTGAGATTTAAATTAAGTTCAAACAATTAGCCTATGAATCTGAATTCGATTTAATATAGCAATATAAATGTTCGTTAAAAATAATCACCAAATACAAATTTAAGCTATGGCTTGAGCTACCAATGAAAATTGGAAAACGTTTACATGTACTTAAGCATAAAATGCAAACCAAAAAAGTTTGACTTATGTATGATGGAACAAAAAATTCAGAAAAATAGGACATGAAGAAAATAATCAAACGGTAACACGGGTATTAAAACAAAAACGTGTTAACATCAGGTTGATACAGTTCTCGGATTCTTTTTCACAATAAAATTTGTGTAAATAGGAACTGTTATCACATTCAACTAAGCCACCTAAGAGGTGGTAACAAACACAACATACACATGAGCTTTGATGATGAAAGTGTTGCGACTTTCGAAAACAGCTGTTGACTTTCCTTTGTGCCTTGGAATATTTATTATCATGTCTTTCTGAGATTTAAATTAAGTTCAAACAATTAGCCTATGAATCTGAATTCGATTTAATATAGCAATATAAATGTTCGTTAAAAATAATCACCAAATACAAATTTAAGCTATGGCTTGAGCTACCAATGAAAATTGGAAAACGTTCACATGTACTTAAGTATAAAATTCAAACCAAAAAATTTTGACTTAGGTATGATGGACCGAAAAAATTCAGAAAAATGGGACATGAAGAAAATAATCAAACGGTAACACGGGTATTAAAACAAAAACGTGTTAACATCAGGTTGATACAGTTCTCGGATTCTTTTTCACAATAAAATTTGTGTAAATAGGAACTGTTATCACATTCAACTAAGCCACCTAAAAGGTGGTGACAAACACAACATACACATGAGCTTTGATGATGAAAGTGTTGCGACTTTCGAAAACAGCTGTTCTGTTCTGCTGTGTAAGTTGAATAAAACTGATGTTGACTTTCCTTTGTGCCTTGGAATATTTATCATCATGTCTTTCTGAGATTTAAATTAAGTTCGAACAATTAGCCTATGAATCTGAATTCGATTTAATATAACAACATAAACTGTTCGTTAAAATAGCTACCATACAAATTTAAGCTAAGGCTTGAGCTACCAATGAAAATCGGAAAAACGCTCACATATACTTAAGTATAAAATCCAAACCAAAAAAGTTTGACTTAATGTATAATGGAACAAAAAATTCAGAAAAATGGGACATGCAGAAAATAATCAAACGGTAACACGGGTATTAAAACAAAAACGTGTTAACATCAGCTTGATACAGTTCTCGGATTCTTTTTCACAATAAAATTTGTGTTAATACGAACTGTTATCACATTCAACTAAGTCACCTAAACACTGGTGATAAACACAATATACACATGAGCACTGAAGATGAAAGTGTTGCGACTTTCGAAAACAGCTGTTCTGCTCTGCTGTGTAAATTGAATACAACTGATGTTGACTTTCCTGTGAGTCTTGGAATATTTATCATCATGTCTTTCTGAGATTTTAATTAATTTCGAACAATTATCCAATGAATCTTAATTCGATTTAACATAGCAATATAAACTGTTCGTTAAAATAGCTACCATACAAATTTAAGCTAAGACATGAGCTACCAATAAAAATTGGAAAAACGTTCACATATACTTAAGTATAAAATCCAAACCAAAAAAGTTTGACTTAATGTATAATGGAACAAAAAATTCAGAAAAATGGGACATGAAGGAAATAATCAAACGGTAACACGGATATTAAAACAAAAACGTGTTTTAATATAAAATTGCAAAATCAAATTTGTGTAAATACGAACAGTTATCACATTCAACTAATCCACCTAAACAGTGGTGACAAACGCAACATACACATGAGCACTGATGATGAAAGTGTTGCGACTTTCGAAAAGAGGTGTTCTGCTCTGATGTGTAAGTTGAATAAAACTGATGTTAACTTTCCTTTGTGCCTTGGAATACTTATCATCATGTCTTTCTGAGATTTAAATTAAGTTCAAACAATTAGCCTATGAATCTGAATTCGATTTAATATAGCAATATAAATGTTCGTTAAAAATAATCACCAAATACAAATTTAAGCTATGGCTTGAGCTACCAATGAAAATTGGAAAACGTTCACATGTACTTAAGTATAAAATTCAAACCAAAAAATTTTGACTTAGGTATGATGGACCGAAAAAATTCAGAAAAATGGGACATGAAGAAAATAATCAAACGGTAACACGGGTATTAAAACAAAAACGTGTTAACATCAGGTTGATACAGTTCTCGGATTCTTTTTCACAATAAAATTTGTGTAAATAGGAACTGTTATCACATTCAACTAAGCCACCTAAAAGGTGGTGACAAACACAACATACACATGAGCTTTGATGATGAAAGTGTTGCGACTTTCGAAAACAGCTGTTCTGTTCTGCTGTGTAAGTTGAATAAAACTGATATTGACTTTCCTTTGTGCCTTGGAATATTTATCATCATGTCTTTCTGAGATTTAAATTAAGTTCGAACAATTAGCCTATGAATCTGAATTCGATTTAATATAACAACATAAACTGTTCGTTAAAATAGCTACCATACAAATTTAAGCTAAGGCTTGAGCTACCAATGAAAATCGGAAAAACGCTCACATATACTTAAGTATAAAATCCAAACCAAAAAAGTTTGACTTAATGTATAATGGAACAAAAAATTCAGAAAAATGGGACATGCAGAAAATAATCAAACGGTAACACGGGTATTAAAACAAAAACGTGTTAACATCAGCTTGATACAGTTCTCGGATTCTTTTTCACAATAAAATTTGTGTCAATACGAACTGTTATCACATTCAACTAAGTCACCTAAACAGTGGTGATAAACACAATATACACATGAGCACTGAAGATGAAAGTGTTGCGACTTTCGAAAACAGCTGTTCTGCTCTGCTGTGTAAATTGAATAAAACTGATGTTGACTTTCCTGTGAGTCTTGGAATATTTATCATCATGTCTTTCTGAGATTTTAATTAATTTCGAACAATTATCCAATGAATCTTAATTCGATTTAACATAGCAATATAAACTGTTCGTTAAAATAGCTACCATACAAATTTAAGCTAAGACTGGAGCTACCAATAAAAATTGGAAAAACGTTCACATATACTTAAGTATAAAATCCAAACCAAAAAAGTTTGAATTAATGTATAATGGAACAAAAAATTCAGAAAAATGGGACATGAAGGAAATAATCAAACGGTAACACGGATATTAAAACAAAAACGTGTTTTAATATAAAATTGCAAAATCAAATTTGTGTAAATACGAACAGTTATCACATTCAACTAATCCACCTAAACAGTGGTGACAAACGCAACATACACATGAGCACTGATGATGAAAGTGTTCTGCTCTGCTATTTAAGTTGAATAAAACTGATGTTGACTTTCCGTTGTGCCTTAGAATATTTATCATCATGTCTTTCTGAGATTTAAATTAAGTTCGAACAATTAGCCTATGAATCTGAATTCGATTTAATATAGCAATATAAATGTTCGTTAAGAATAATCACCAAATACAAATTTAAGCTATGGCTTGAGCTACCAATGAAAATTGGAAAACGTTCACATGTACTTAAGCATAAAATTCAAACCAAAAAATTTTGACTTAGGTATGATGGAACAAAAAATTCGGAAAAATGGAACATGAAGAAAATAATCAAACGGTAACACGGATATTAAAACAAAAACGTGTTAACATCAGGTTGATACAGTTCTCGGATTCTTTTTCACAATAAAATTTGTGTAAATAGGAACTGTTATCACATTCAACTAAGCCACCTAAAAGGTGGTGATAAACACAATATACACATGAGCACTGAAGATGAAAGTGTTGCGACTTTCGAAAACAGCTGTTCTGCTCTGCTGTGTAAATTGAATAAAACTGATGTTGACTTTCCTGTGTGTCTTGGAATATTTATCATCATGTCTTTCTGAGATTTTAATTAATTTCGAACAATTATCCAATGAATCTTAATTCGATTTAACATAGAAATATAAACTGTTCGTTAAAATAACTACCATACAAATTTAAGCTAAGGCTGGAGCTACCAATAAAAATTGGAAAAACGTTCACATATACTTAAGTATAAAATCCAAACCAAAAAAGTTTGACTTAATGTATAATGGAACAAAAAATTCAGAAAAATGGGACATGAAGGAAATAATCAAACGGTAACACGGATATTAAAATAAAAACGTGTTTTAATATAAAATTGCAAAATCAAATTTGTGTAAATACGAACAGTTATCACATTCAACTAATCCACCTAAACAGTGGTGACAAACGCAACATACACATGAGCACTGATGATGAAAGTGTTGCGACTTTCGAAAAGAGGTGTTCTGCTCTGATGTGTAAGTTGAATAAAACTGATGTTAACTTTCCTTTGTGCCTTGGAATACTTATCATCATGTCTTTCTGAGATTTAAATTAAGTTCAAACAATTAGCCTATGAATCTGAATTCGATTTAATATAGCAATATAAATGTTCGTTAAGAATAATCTCCAAATACAAATTTAAGCTATGGCTTGAGCTACCAATGAAAATTGGAAAACGTTCACATGTACTTAAGCATAAGATTCAAACCAAAAAATTTTGACTTAGGTATGATGGAACAAAAAATTCAGAAAAATGGAACATGAAGAAAATAATCAAACGGTAACACGGGTATTAAAACAAAAACGTGTTAACATCAGGTTGATACAGTTCTCGGATTCTTTTTCACAATAAAATTTGTGTAAATAGGAACTGTTTTCACATTCAACTAAGCCACCTAAAAGGTGGTGACAAACACAATATACACATGAGCACTGATGATGAAAGTGTTGCGACTTTCGAAAACAGCTGTTCTGCTCTGTTGTGTAAGTTGAATAAAACTGATGTTGACTTTTCTTTGTGCCTTGGAATATTTATCATCATGTCTTTCTGAGATTTAAATTAAGTTCGAACAATTAGCCTATGAATCTAAATTCGATTTAATATAGCAATAAAAATTTTCGTTAAAAATAATCACCAAATACAAATATAAGCTATGGCTTGAGATACCAATGAAAATTGGAAAACGTTAACATGTATTTAAGCATTAAATTCAAACCAAAAAATTTTGACTTAGGTATGATGGAACAAAAAATTCAGAAAAATGGGACATGAAGAAAATAATCAAACGGTAACACGGGTATTAAAACAAAAACGTGTTAACATCAGGTTGATACAGTTCTCGGATTCTTTTTCACAATAAAATTTGTGTAAATAGGAACTGTTATCACATTCAACTAAGCCACCTAAAAGGTGGTGACAAACACAACATACACATGTGCTTTGATGATGAAAGTGTTGCGACTTTCGAAAACAGCTGTTCTGCTCTGCTGTGTAAGTTGAATAAAACTGATGTTGACTTTCCTTTGTGCCTTGGAATATTTATCATCATGTCTTTCTGAGATTTAAATTAAGTTCGAACAATTAGCCTATGAATCTGAATTCGATTTAATATAGCAATATAAACTGTTCGTTAAAATAACTACCATACAAATTTAAGCTAAGGCTTCAGCTACCAATGAAAATCGGAAAAACGTTCACATATACTTAAGTATAAAATCCAAACCAAAAAAGTTTGACTTAATGTATAATGGAACAAAAAATTCAGAAAAATGGGACATGAAGAAAATAATCAAACGGTAACACGGGTATTAAAACAAGAACGTGTTAACATCAGCTTGATACAGTTCTCGGATTCTTTTTCACAATAAAATTTGTGTCAATACGAACTGTTATCACATTCAACTAAGTCACCTAAACAATGGTGATAAACACAATATACACATGAGCACTGAAGATGAAAGTGTTGCGACTTTCGAAAACAGCTGTTCTGCTCTGCTGTGTAAGTTGAATAAAACTGATGTTGACTTTCCTGTGTGCCTTGGAGTATTTATCATCATGTCTTTCTGAGATTTTAATTAATTTCGAACAATTACCAATGAAACTTAATTCGATTTAACATAGCAATATAAACTGTTCGTTAAAATAACTACCATACAAATTTAAGCTAAGGCTTGAGCTACCAATGAAAATCGGAAAAACGTTCACATATACTAAAGTATAAAATCCAAACCAAAAAAGTTTGACTTAATGTATAATGGAACAAAAAATTCAGAAAAATGGGACATGAAGAAAATAATCAAACGGTAACACGGGTATTAAAACAAAAACGTGTTAACATCAGCTTGATACAGTTCTCGGATTCTTTTTCACAATAAAATTTGTGTCAATACGAACTGTTATCACATTCAACTAAGTCACCTAAACAGTGGTGATAAACACAATATACACATGAGCACTGAAGATGAAAGTGTTGCGACTTTCGAAAACAGCTGTTCTGCTCTGCTGTGTAAGTTGAATAAAACTGATGTTGACTTTCCTTTGTGCCTTGGAATATTTATCATCATGTCTTTCTGAGATTTAAATTAAGTTCGAACAATTAGCCTATGAATCTGAATTCGATTTAATATAGCAATATAAACTGTTCGTTAAAATAACTACCATACAAATTTAAGCTAAGGCTTCAGCTACCAATGAAAATCGGAAAAACGTTCACATATACTTAAGTATAAAATCCAAACCAAAAAAGTTTGACTTAATGTATAATGGAACAAAAAATTCAGAAAAATGGGACATGAAGGAAATAATCAAACGGTAACACGGATATTAAAACAAAAACGTGTTTTAATATAAAATTGCAAAATCAAATTTGTGTAAATACGAACAGTTATCACATTCAACTAATCCACCTAAACAGTGGTGACAAATGCAACATACACCTGAGCACTGATGATGAAAGTGTTCTGCTCTGCTATTTAAGTTGAATAAAACTGATGTTGACTTTCCGTTGTGCCTTAGAATATTTATCATCATGTCTTTCTGAGATTTAAATTAAGTTCGAACAATTAGCCTATGAATCTGAATTCGATTTAATATAGCAATATAAATGTTCGTTAAGAATAATCACCAAATACAAATTTAAGCTATGGCTTGAGCTACCAATGAAAATTGGAAAACGTTCACATGTACTTAAGCATAAAATTCAAACCAAAAAATTTTGACTTAGGTATGATGGAACAAAAAATTCGGAAAAATGGAACATGAAGAAAATAATCAAACGGTAACACGGGTATTAAAACAAAAACGTGTTAACATCAGGTTGATACAGTTCTCGGATTCTTTTTCACAATAAAATTTGTGTAAATAGGAACTGTTATCACATTCAACTAAGCCACCTAAAAGGTGGTGATAAACACAATATACACATGAGCACTGAAGATGAAAGTGTTGCGACTTTCGAAAACAGCTGTTCTGCTCTGCTGTGTAAATTGAATAAAACTGATGTTGACTTTCCTGTGTGTCTTGGAATATTTATCATCATGTCTTTCTGAGATTTTAATTAATTTCGAACAATTATCCAATGAATCTTAATTCGATTTAACATAGCAATATAAACTGTTCGTTAAAATAACTACCATACAAATTTAAGCTAAGGCTGGAGCTACCAATAAAAATTGGAAAAACGTTCACATATACTTAAGTATAAAATCCAAACCAAAAAAGTTTGACTTAATGTATAATGGAACAAAAAATTCAGAAAAATGGGACATGAAGGAAATAATCAAACGGTAACACGGATATTAAAACAAAAACGTGTTTTAATATAAAATTGCAAAATCAAATTTGTGTAAATACGAACAGTTATCACATTCAACTAATCCACCTAAACAGTGGTGACAAACGCAACAAACACATGAGCACTGATGATGAAAGTGTTGCGACTTTCGAAAAGAGGTGTTCTGCTCTGATGTGTAAATTGAATAAAACTGATGTTGACTTTCCTTTGTGCCTTGGAATATTTATCATCATGTCTTTCTGAGATTTAAATTAAGTTCGAACAATTAGCCTATGAATCTGAATTCGATTTAATATAGCAATATAAACTGTTCGTTAAAATAACTACCATACAAATTTAAGCTAAGGCTTCAGCTACCAATGAAAATCGGAAAAACGTTCACATATACTTAAGTATAAAATCCAAACCAAAAAAGTTTGACTTAATGTATAATGGAACAAAAAATTCAGAAAAATGGGACATGAAGAAAATAATCAAACGGTAACACGGGTATTAAAACAAAAACGTGTTAACATCAGCTTGATACAGTTCTCGGATTCTTTTTCACAATAAAATTTGTGTCAATACGAACTGTTATCACATTCAACTAAGTCACCTAAACAGTGGTGATAAACACAATATACACATGAGCACTGAAGATGAAAGTGTTGCGACTTTCGAAAACAGCTGTTCTGCTCTGCTGTGTAAGTTGAATAAAACTGATGTTGACTTTCCTGTGTGCCTTGGAATATTTATCATCATGTCTTTCTGAGATTTTAATTAATTTCGAACAATTACCAATGAATCTTAATTCGATTTAACATAGCAATATAAACTGTTCGTTAAAATAACTACCATACAAATTTAAGCTAAGGCTTGAGCTACCAATGAAAATCGGAAAAACGTTCACATATACTTAAGTATAAAATCCAAACCAAAAAAGTTTGACTTAATGTATAATGGAACAAAAAATTCAGAAAAATGGGACATGAAGAAAATAATCAAACGGTAACACGGGTATTAAAACAAAAACGTGTTAACATCAGCTTGATACAGTTCTCGGATTCTTTTTCACAATAAAATTTGTGTCAATACGAACTGTTATCACATTCAACTAAGTCACCTAAACACTGGCGATAAACACAATATACACATGAGCACTGAAGATGAAAGTGTTGCGACTTTCGAAAACAGCTGTTCTGCTCTGCTGTGTAAGTTGAATAAAACTGATGTTGACTTTCCTGTGTGCCTTGGAATATTTATCATCATGTCTTTCTGAGATTTAAATTAAGTTCAAACAATTAGCGTATGAATCTGAATTCGATTTAATATAGCAATATAAATGTTCGTTAAAAATAATAACCAAATACAAATTTAAGCGATGGCTTGAGCTACCAATTAAAATTGGAAAACGTTTACATGTACTTAAGCATAAAATGCAAACTAAAAAAGTTTGACTTATGTATGATGGAACAAAAAATTCAGAAAAATAGGACATGAAGAAAATAATCAAACGGTAACACGGGTATTAAAACAAAAACGTGTTAACATCAGGTTGATACAGTTCTCGGATTCTTTTTCACAATAAAATTTGTGTAAATAGGAACTGTTATCACATTCAACTAAGCCACCTAAAAAGTGGTGACAAACACAATATACAAATGAGCAATGATGGTGAAAGTGTTGCGACTTTCGAAAACAGCTGTTCTGCTCTGCTGTGTAAGTTGAACAAAACTGATGTTGACTTTCCTTTGTGCCTTGGGATATTTATCATCATGTCTTTCTGAGATTTAAATTAAGTTCGAACAATTAGCCTATGAATCTGAATTCGATTTAATATAGCAATATAATTGTTCGTTAAAAATAATCACCAAATATAAATTTAAGCTATGGCTTGAGCTACCAATGAAAATTGGAAAACGTTCACATGTATTTAAGTATAAAACTCAAACCAAAAATTTTGACTTAGGTATGATGGAACAAAAAATTCAGAAAAATGGGCATGAAGTAAATAATCAAACGGTAACACGGGTATTAAAACAAAAACGTGTTAACATCAGGTTGATACAGTTCTCGGATTCTTTTTCACAATAAAATTTGTGTAAATAGGATTTGTTATCACATTCAACTAAGCCACCTAAAAGGTGGTGACAAACACAACATACACATGAGCTTTGATGATGAAAGTGTTGCGACTTTCGAAAACAGCTGTTCTGCTCTGCTGTGTAAGTTGAATAAAACTGATGTTGACTTTCCTTTGTGCCTTGGAATATTTATCATCATGTCTTTCTGAGATTAAATTAAGTTCGAACAATTAGCCTATGAATCTGAATTCGATTTAATATAACAATATAAACTGTTCGTTAAAATAGCTACCATACAAATTTAAGCTAAGGCTTGAGCTACCAATGAAAATCGGAAAAACGCTCACATATACTTAAGTATAAAATCCAAACCAAAAAAGTTTGACTTAATGTATAATGGAACAAAAAATTCAGAAAAATGGGACATGAAGAAAATAATCAAACGGTAACACGGGTATTAAAACAAAAACGTGTTAACATCAGCTTGATACAGTTCTCGGATTCTTTTTCACTATAAAATTTGTGTCAATACGAACTGTTATCACATTCAACTAAGTCACCTAAACAGTGGTGATAAACACAATATACACATGAGCACTGAAGATGAAAGTGTTGCGACTTTCGAAAACAGCTGTTCTGCTCTGCTGTGTAAATTGAATAAAACTGATGTTGACTTTCCTGTGTGTCTTGGAATATTTATCATCATGTCTTTCTGAGATTTTAATTAATTTCGAACAATTATCCAATGAATCTTAATTCGATTTAACATAGCAATATAAACTGTTCGTTAAAATAGCTACCATACAAATTTAAGCTAAGACTGGAGCTACCAATAAAAATTGGAGAAACGTTCACATATACTTAAGTATAAAATCCAAACCAAAAAAGTTTGACTTAATGTATAATGGAACAAAAAATTCAGAAAAATGGGACATGAAGGAAATAATCAAACGGTAACACGGATATTAAAACAAAAACGTGTTTTAATATAAAATTGCAAAATCAAATTTGTGTAAATACGAACAGTTATCACATTCAACTAATCCACCTAAACAGTGGTGACAAACGCAACATACACATGAGCACTGATGATGAAAGTGTTCTGCTCTGCTATTTAAGTTGAATAAAACTGATGTTGACTTTCCGTTGTGCCTTAGAATATTTATCATCATGTCTTTCTGAGATTTAAATTAAGTTCGAACAATTAGCCTATGAATCTGAATTCGATTTAATATAGCAATATAAATGTTCGTTAAGAATAATCACCAAATACAAATTTAAGCTATGGCTTGAGCTACCAATGAAAATTGGAAAACGTTCACATGTACTTAAGCATAAAATTCAAACCAAAAAATTTTGACTTAGGTATGATGGAACAAAAAATTCAGAAAAATGGAACATAAAGAAAATAATCAAACGGTAACACGGGTATTAAAACAAAAACGTGTTAACATCAGGTTGATACAGTTCTCGGATTCTTTTTCACAATAAAATTTGTGTAAATAGGAACTGTTATCACATTCAACTAAGTCACCTAAACAGTGGTGATAAACACAACATTCACATGAGCACTGAAGATGAAAGTGTTGCGACTTTCGAAAACAGCTGTTCTGCTCTGCTGTGTAAGTTGAATAAAACTGATGTTGACTTTTCTTTGTGCCTTGGAATATTTATCATCATGTCTTTCTGAGATTTAAATTAAGTTCGAACAATTAGCCTATGAATCTGAATTCGATTTAATATAGCAATAAAAATGTTCGTTAAAAATAATCACCAAATACAAATTTAAGCTATGGCTTGAGATACCAATGAAAATTGGAAAAAAAATTCAAACCAAAAAATTTTGACTTAGGTATGATGGAACAAAAAATTCAGAAAAATGGGACATGAAGAAAATAATCAAACGGTAACACGGGTATTAAAACAAAAACGTGTTAACATCAGGTTGATACAGTTCTCGGATTCGTTTTCACAATAAAATTTGTGTCAATACGAACTGTTATCACATTCAACTAAGCCACCTAAAAGGTGGTGACAAACACAACATACACATGTGCTTTGATGATGAAAGTGTTGCGACTTTCGAAAACAGCTGTTCTGCTCTGCTGTGTAAGTTGAATAAAACTGATGTTGACTTTCCTTTGTGCCTTGGAATATTTATCATCATGTCTTTCTGAGATTTAAATTAAGTTCGAACAATTAGCCTATGAATCTGAATTCGATTTAATATAGCAATATAAACTGTTCGTTAAAATAACTACCATACAAATTTAAGCTAAGGCTTCAGCTACCAATGAAAATCGGAAAAACGTTCACATATACTTAAGTATAAAATCCAAACCAAAAAAGTTTGACTTAATGTATAATGGAACAAAAAATTCAGAAAAATGGGACATGAAGAAAATAATCAAACGGTAACACGGGTATTAAAACAAAAACGTGTTAACATCAGCTTGATACAGTTCTCGGATTCTTTTTCACAATAAAATTTGTGTCAATACGAACTGTTATCACATTCAACTAAGTCACCTAAACAGTGGTGATAAACACAATATACACATGAGCACTGAAGATGAAAGTGTTGCGACTTTCGAAAACAGCTGTTCTGCTCTGCTGTGTAAGTTGAATAAAACTGATGTTGACTTTCCTGTGTGCCTTGGAGTATTTATCATCATGTCTTTCTGAGATTTTAATTAATTTCGAACAATTACCAATGAAACTTAATTCGATTTAACATAGCAATATAAACTGTTCGTTAAAATAACTACCATACAAATTTAAGCTAAGGCTTGAGCTACCAATGAAAATTGGAAAACGTTCACATGTACTTAATCATAAAATTCAAACCAAAAATTTTGACTTAGGTATGATGGAAAAAAAAAAATTCAGAAAAATGGAACATGAAGAAAATAATCAAACGGTAACACGGGTATTAAAACAAAAACGTGTTAACATCAGGTTGATACAGTTCTCGGATTCTTTTTCACAACAAAATTTGTGTAAATAGGAACTGTTATCAAATTCAACTAAGCCACCTAAAAGGTGGTGACAAACACAATATACACATGACCACTAATGATGAAAGTGTTGCGACTTTCGAAAACAGCTGTTCTGCTCTGCTTTTTAAGTTGAATAAAACTGATGTTGACTTTCCGTTGTGCCTTAGAATATTTATCATCATGTCTTTCTGAGATTTAAATTAAGTTCGAACAATTAGCCTATGAATCTGAATTCGATTTAATATAGCAATATAAATGTTCGTTAAAAATAATCACCAAATACAAATTTAATCTATGGCTTGAGCTACCAATGAAAATTGGAAAACGTTCACATGTACTTAATCATAAAATTCAAACCAAAAAATTTTGACTTAGGTATGATGGAAAAAAAAATTCAGAAAAATGGAACATGAAGAAAATAATCAAACGGTAACACGGGTATTAAAACAAAAACGTGTTAACATCAGGTTGATACAGTTCTCGGATTCTTTTTCACAACAAAATTTGTGTAAATAGGAACTGTTATCAAATTCAACTAAGCCACCTAAAAGGTGGTGACAAACACAATATACACATGACCACTAATGATGAAAGTGTTGCGACTTTCGAAAACAGCTGTTCTGCTCTGCTATTTAAGTTGAATAAAACTGATGTTGACTTTCCGTTGTGCCTTAGAATATTTATCATCATGTCTTTCTGAGATTTAAATTAAGTTCGAACAATTAGCCTATGAATCTGAATTCGATTTAATATAGCAATATAAATGTTCGTTAAAAATAATCACCAAATACAAATTTAATCTATGGCTTGAGCTACCAATGAAAATTGGAAAACGTTCACATGTACTTAATCATAAAATTCAAACCAAAAAATTTTGACTTAGGTATGATGGAAAAAAAAATTCAGAAAAATGGAACATGAAGAAAATAATCAAACGGTAACACGGGTATTAAAACAAAAACGTGTTAACATCAGGTTGATACAGTTCTCGGATTCTTTTTCACAATAAAATTTGTGTAAATAGGAACTGTTATCACATTCAACTAAGCCACCTAAAAGGTGGTGACAAACACAATATACACATGAGCACTGATGATGAAAGTGTTGCGACTTTCGAAAACAGCTGTTCTGCTCTGCTGTGTAAGTTGAATAAAACTTATGTTGACTTTTCTTTGTGCCTTGGAATATTTATCATCATGTCTTTCTGAGATATAAATTAAGTTCGAACAATTAGCCTATGAATCTGAATTCGATTTAATATAGCAATAAAAATGTTCTTTAAAAATAATCACCAAATACAAATTTAAGCTATGGCTTGAGATACCAATGAAAATTGGAAAACGTTAACATGCACTTAAGCATAAAATTCAAATCAAAAAATTTTGACTTAGGTATGATGGAACAAAAAATTCAGAAAAATGGGACATGAAGAAAATAATCAAACGGTAACACGGGTATTAAAACAAAAACGTGTTAACATCAGGTTGATACAGTTCTCGGATTCTTTTTCACAATAAAATTTGTGTAAATAGGAACTGTTATCACATTCAACTAAGCCACCTAAAAGGTGGTGACAAACACAATATACACATGAGCACTGATGATGAAAGTGTTGCGACTTTTGAAAACAGCTGTTCTGCTCTGCTGTGTAAGTTGAATAAAACTGATGTCAACTTTCCTTTGTGCCTTGGGATATTTATCATCATGTCTTTCTGAGAGTTAAATTAATTTCTAGCAATTAGCCAATGAATCTTATTTCGATTTAACATAGCAATATAAACTGTTCGTTAAAATAACTACCATACAAATTTAAGCTAAGGCTTGAGCTACCAATGAAAATTGGAAAAACGTTCACATATACTTAAGTATAAAATTCAAACCAAAAAAGTTTGACTGTATGTATAATGGAACAAAAAATTCAGAAAAATGGGACATGAAGAAAATAATCAAACGGTAACACGGGTATTAAAACAAAAACGTGTTTACATCACGTTGATACAGTGTAAATACGAACTGTTATCACATTCAACTAAGCCACCTAAACAGTGGTGATAAACACAATATACACATGTGCACTGAAGATGAAAGTGTTGCGACTTCCGAAAACAGCTGTTCTGCTCTGCTTTGTAAGTTGAATAAAACTGATGTTGACTTTCCTGTGTGCCTTGGAATATTTATCATCATGTCTTTCTGAGATTTTAATTAATTTCTAACAATTAGCCAATGAATCTAAATTCGATTTAATATAACAATATAAACTGTTCGTTAAAATAACTACCATACAAATTTAAGCTAAGGCTTGAGCTACCAATGAAAATTGGAAAAAGTTCACATGTACTTAAGTATAAAATTCAAACCAAAAAATTTTGACTTAGGTATGATGGACCGAAAAAATTCAGAAAAATGGGACATGAAGAAAATAATCAAATGGTAACACGGGTATTAAAACAAAAACGTGTTAACATCAGGTTGATACAGTTCTCGGATTCTTTTTCACAATAAAATTTGTGTAAATAGGAACTGTTATCACATTCAACTAAGCCACATAAAAGGTGGTGATAAACACAATATACACATGAGCACTGAAGATGAAAGTGTTGCGACTTCCGAAAACAGCTGTTCTGCTCTGCTTTGTAAGTTGAATAAAACTGATGTTGACTTTCCTGTGTGCCTTGGAATATTTATCATCATGTCTTTCTGAGATTTTAATTAATTTCTAACAATTAGCCAATGAATCTAAATTCGATTTAATATAACAATATAAACTGTTCGTTAAAATAACTACCATAAAAATTTAAGCTAAGGCTTGAGCTACCAATAAAAATTGGAAAAACGTTCACATATACTTAAGTATAAAATCCAAACCAAAAAAGTTTGACTTAATGTATAATGGAACAAAAAATTCAGAAAAATGGGACATGAAAGAAATAATCAAACGGTAACACGGATATTAAAACAAAAACGTGTTAACATCAGCTTGATACAGTTCTCGGGTTCTTTTTCACAATAAAATTTGTGTAAATACGAACTGTTATCACATTCAACTAAGCCACCTAAACAGTGGTGATAAACACAATATACACATGAGCACTGAAGATGAAAGTGTTGTGACTTCCGAAAACAGCTGTTCTGCTCTGCTGTGTAAGTTGAATAGAACTGATGTTGACTTTTCTGTGTGCCTTGGAATATTTATCATCATGTCTTTCTGAGATTTTAATTAATTTCGAACAATTAGCCAATGAATCTTAATTCGATTTAACATAGCAATATAAACTGTTCGTTAAAATAACTACCATACAAATTTAAGCTAAGGCTTGAGCTACCAATGAAAATTGGAAAAACGTTCACACATACTCAAGTATAAAATTCAAACCAAAAAAGTTTGACTTAATGTATAATGGAACAAAAAATTCAGAAAAATGGGACATGAAGGAAATAATCAAACGGTAACACGGATATTAAAACAAAAACGTGTTTTAATATAAAATTGCAAAATCAAATTTGTGTAAATACGAACAGTTATCACATTCAACTAACCCACCTAAAAAGTGGTGACAAACGCAACATACACATGAGCACTGATGATGAAAGTGTTGCGACTTTCGAAAAGAGGTGTTCTGCTCTGCTGTGTAAGTTGAATAAAACTGATGTTAACTTTCCTTTGTACCTTGGAATACTTATCATCATGTCTTTCTGAGATTTAAATTAAGTTCAAACAATTAGCCTATGAATCTGAATTCGATTTAATATAGCAATATAAATGTTCTTTAAAAATAATCACCAAATACAAATTTGAGCGATGGCTTGAGCTACCAATGAAAATTGGAAAACGTTCACATGTACTTAAGCATAAAATTCAAACCAAAAAAGTTTGACTTAGGTATGATGGAACAAAAAATTCAGAAAAATGGGACATGAAGAAAATAATCAAACGGTAACACGGGTATTAAAACAAAAACGTGTTAACATCAGGTTGATACAGTTCTCGGATTCTTTTTCACAATAAAATTTGTGTAAATAGGAACTGTTATCACATTCAACTAAGCCACCTAAAAGGTGGTGACAAACACAATATACACATGACCACTAATGATGAAAGTGTTGCGACTTTCGAAAACAACTGTTCTGCTCTGCTGTTTAAGTTGAATAAAACTGATGTTGACTTTCCGTTGTGCCTTAGAATATTTATCATCATGTCTTTCTGAGATTTAAATTAAGTTCGAACAATTAGCCTATGAATCTGAATTCGATTTAATATAGCAATATAAATGTTCGTTAAAAATAATCACCAAATACAAATTTAAGCTATGGCTTGAGCTACCACTGAAAATTGGAAAACGTTCACATGTACTTAATCATAAAATTCAAACCAAAAAATTTTGACTTAGGTATGATGGAAAAAAAAATTCAGAAAAATGGAACATGAAGAAAATAATCAAACGGTAACACGGGTATTAAAACAAAAACGTGTTAACATCAGGTTGATACAGTTCTCGGATTCTTTTTCACAATAAAATTTGTGTAAATAGGAACTGTTATCACATTCAACTAAGCCACCTAAAAGGTGGTGACAAACACAATATACACATGTGCACTGATGATGAAAGTGTTGCGACTTTCGAAAACAGCTGTTCTGCTCTGCTGTGTAAGTTGAATAAAACTGATGTTGACTTTTCTTTGTGCCTTGGAATATTTATCATCATGTCTTTCTGAGATTTAAATTAAGTTCGAACAATTAGCCTATGAATCTGAATTCGATTTAATATAGCATTAAAAATGTTCGTTAAAAATAATCACCAAATACAAATTTAAGCTATGGCTTGAGCTACTAATGAAAATTGGAAAACGTTCACATGTACTTAATCATAAAATTCAAACCAAAAAATTTTCACTTAGGTATGATGGAACAAAAAATTCAGAAAAATGGAACATGAAGAAAATAATCAAACGGTAACACGGGTATTAAAACAAAAACGTGTTTACATCAGGTTGATACAGTGTAAATACGAACTGTTATCACATTCAACTAAGCCACCTAAACAGTGGTGATAAACACAATATACACATGTGCACTGAAGATGAAAGTGTTGCGACTTCCGAAAACAGCTACTCTGCTCTGCTTTGTAAGTTGAATAAAACTGATGTTGACTTTCCTGTGTGCCTTGGAATATTTATCATCATGTCTTTCTGAGATTTTAATTAATTTCTAACAATTAGCCAATGAATCTAAATTCGATTTAATATAACAATATAAGGGTGATTCACACCGGCCTTGTTAATTCGTTAGTCGTTATTCGATAGTTTTTTACGTGTATTTTGTTTTTGTAAAATTAACAAATTATCGAACTGCCGAGTAACAAAGTACCAGTCTGGCAAGCTTGGTAATTTTCTTGTTACTCGGTAACAAAAAAACAACAGCTGTGTTTATTTGTGTTTATATTCTCATTACTGCAAAAAAGGAAAATTTTTGCAAAAGTAAGTAATTTTTCTATTTTTTTTTAACAAAATTGTTGCATTCGCTTTGATTATTAACTAATTTTCAGTGGAGCCGCTAAAGAAAATGCGCAAGCGGGAAAAACCGCAAAAGAAATGGAGCGAGAAAGAAAATAGCCTGATTTTGGATTATTTGTTGGAGAACGTGGAATTTTTAATTCAAAGTTATTTGAGGTCGTTTCTTCCACTTCTTCTTAGTAGTAGGGAACTGTATGTGCTGTGACCATTAAAAATATTAAATTTCAGCAATTAAATTTGAAATTTTTCAATTTTAATTGCCAAAATTCTCAAATTTCCCAAAATTCTCAAATTTCATTTTGTGTGTGTTCGTGTGTGTATTTTTTCCCACGGTTTAGTAGGGGCGTTCACATTGTTGTTTTTTTTTTTAAATAAAATGTTGGGGTAGGCGTGGGAATTTGTGTCTGTCCATATGTGACGTTGAGAATACATGTCCGTCGGTATGTGAGCGTGGGAATTTGTGTCTGTCCATATGTGACCTTGAGAATACATGTCCGTCGGTATGTGAGCGTGGGAATTTGTGTCTGTCCATATGTGACCTTGAGAATACATGTCCGTCGGTATGTGAGCGTGGGAATTTGTGTCTGTCCATATGTGACGTTGAGAATACATGTCCGTCGGTATGTGAGCGTGGGAATTTGTGTCTGTCCATATGTGACCTTGAGAATACATGTCCGTCGGTATGTGAGCGTGGGAATTTGTGTCTGTCCATATGTGACCTTGAGAATACATGTCCGTCGGTATGTGAGCGTGGGAATTTCTGTCTGTCCATATGTGACCTTGAGAATACATGTCCGTCGGTATGTGAGCGTGGGAATTTGTGTCTGTCCATATGTGACCTTGAGAATACATGTCCGTCGGTATGTGAGCGTGGGAATTTCTGTCTGTCCATTTACACTGTGTACGCCTGGTGAATAAAAAAATTTAGAAGCATTTTTAGGAATTACACTATTTAAAAAGTGTAGTAGTTATATATGGATACCCTTAATGTTTGTGGTTCGTTCCTTCTTGCTGGAGTGAGATTTTTTCTTTTATTTTTTTGCTTATTAAAATTTGGCGTGTTTACTTAAGATTTGTCGTCCAGCAATTCAGTGTTTTTTTTACTTTTTTGCTTGCAATGCTTGAGTCTGGAGGAATAATTTGATTATTCTGATCTTGAAGACGTTGTGAAAAAAAAAATTACTATTGCATAAATATTGAAACTGATGTTTTGTTTATTTTATACATGACGATCATCGATGGATTTTATTTGGGGATCTGGATGGTGGTGCGATTTCTGTATTTTGTAGAATATGAATATTTATGCTATGTTTAAGTGTGTGTGTTTTTTGTGTTCTGAGTGGCGGTTGGAATGTCTGGCTGTCAGACAGTCTGTGTGTGTGACGATTGGTGAGTCTGTATGACAGTCCGCTTTCTTGCTTTCCTGGTCAGTATAAAATGTGATAAGGTGTATATATTCATGCGTACATAAATATCTACAAATTTATTTCATTTACGCATATACATACAAACAAATAATAAGCGTTTATTCTTTGTGGCCAAATATTCCCTTGACCATTTGAATGAATGAATGAACGATTGTGTATGTTTGTTTGTGTGTTCTCTGAAAAAAATAAATATGTATGTAGGTTTTTTGTTTGAAATAAAAAGACATTTATTTTAATTTTTATAAGCATTTATTTAAAAGTTTGTTAACACTTTCATTTTTAAGTAAAATTGCATTCCTTAAGGCACAAACACCATAGTCGTGATAGCTACAATAGATATATATGGAATGCTTAGTTTCCATTTGTTTGAAATTAATGCAGCCAATGTCTTCAATGTTATAAACTGTTTGATGAATAATTTTTTCCAGCCATTTTTTCTTCTCTCCCCCCTTAACATATATTTGTGAATTTCTTATATTCGATTTTAAAAACTTGCAAACGCTTTGAAATGAGACTGATCCATCATTCCAGTTAATATGATGATAGTTTTTTGTTAACCAAACTGCTTCTCTCTGTTTTTTGGCTGATAAACATGCGAAATCAAAAGGAGGTTTTATGATGAAATTGAACCATTCCTTGTTGCTGAAAACTACAGCTAGTCCTTTTGCGATGAAGTCATTTGAATTAGTTTTGAAACCTTGCAAGTCTACAAAAACAATATCACCATCCATGTTATTTAATTTATAAGAGCTTCCGGACTTGACCTTTTATTGGTATGTATTCTATTACGCGGTCATGAATAAGAACGCAGTAAGCTGATGTTTTTGCTGGAATATTTGTTGCTGTTTCAAATTCAATTTTTATGTCGATTGGTCCGGTATTGAGCGTTTCGTTTTGGTGACTGACATCAACTACAATAATTGGAGCGTTATTTTTAAACTCTTGACCTGTTTAAAGAGGTTGGGGTTGTTTCATGTAGTAGCTTTGTTGGAATCTTAGATACATATCATATAGAATCGCATAGCGCTCATTTTTGAATTTTATATTAAGATCGTCATATGGGTAAGATGTTGAGTTTAAATGTACTTTTAAGTTAGTAAGATCACAATGAACAAACTTGTTTTCTTGTTGAAAGGCAATCAAGACAAAACGAGGGCGTTCTTTATTAGCGGCCAGTTTAACATTCCATATGTGATTGGTTCCCGTATTAAGGTGTGGATTCATATGACAATCCCAACTACGGAATGCCATTGGTATAGCAGCACCATTATTAAGTATTTTGATCATATTCAATTTACTATGATCAGATAATTGAACATGTGGAATTCTCCATGATATTAGTGAAATTGTAAGTTTTGCTTTCTCGGTGGAAACATTCGAGTGTACAAGATCTTCATCGTTCTTATTACGCAAGAGTATCAATTCATGTTTACCATTTAATAAAACTTTATTGTAGTCCTCAGCGAATCCTAAAAGAAGTTTGAGTGGTACATAGAAATTAAAATTTCCATTTTGAAGATCTATTTTATCAAGTTTATTCCATCCAGCATTTTGCAACACAACGCTTTCCGTAGGTGATAAAGAAACCAAATTTTTTATGGTACTGGTGGCTCCCAAATATCTTGTATGATCAATTTCAATACCATTCAGTTCATAGCGGATTTCATCAAAGAGATATGCAACAAAATTATTTTTCAACTGAAAGTTGGGTGTAGATTTCGATGTTTTTTCGTCTACAACAAGTCCTTCCACATATATATAGCTTTCACTGGGTAACACATATAGATCTTGGTTTTGTATTGAAATTCTTATTTCATCGTTGTTGTTAAAAGACTGAAGGTATGGTATGTATGTGTGATAATCCTTTTTGATAATATTTTCGTCAGATATTGGTTTATCTAAAACGTCTATTATTGAACTCATTTTGTTTTCAATTTAAAGTTCAGTGACTTGAGAAAACTCTTGTTTGCTGCTGTAAGCGATTTTTGACGAACAGATCTTTTCAATTGTTGCTTAGATTGTCACGTTTGAGAATTAGATGTTGCTGTAGTATTCTTTGATATACTCGTGTTGTATATTATCATTATTTAGTTGTCCTTAAATGTATTCGTATTGTAATTTCCTCACCTCTGAAATTAATTAAGTCGCCGTTTTGATCAACCACGCGAAGAGCTAGTGAACTTATCTCTCTGGAGTTTACTGGCAAATAAATAAGATTTTTGGGAATCTCAACTATTTTATATCCAGCCGGCACATTAATCGGAAATTCATGTAGTGTATGAGCTTTAGAATTATTCATATAAGTATTAACCACAATACTGCTTTCAATCCTCAAGAGATTCACCTTAAAGATATTCACTGGAAGATCAGAGTAATGTTCTTTGTTTGGCGTTAATATTCTGCTATTGAATCCTAAAAGTCTACCTATTGTATTTTCTTTATTAAAATATATTGGTTCTTTAGAGCTGCTGACTTTGACTTGCATTGTATTGTTATTGGCTTCAATCAAAATTTTGTTTTCTGGTCTATATCGTTTGTATTGTTCTTCTATATAGTCAACTATATCATTTAATTCATAAGATCCGATCGGTATTTCAATTACAAGTTCACCGATATAAAATATATTGTTGTAGACATCCACATTCGGGATACTGTTGTATGAATGAAAATCAGTTAGAGCACATTCCTAGGTTCCGTTTAAATCAATAGGAGGAAAATAATTAGCAGATAGCTCTGATGAATTGGAGCTCAGAGTCAATGTTATTGACATTGTGACTGTTTGATTGTAAATAAATGAGGTTAAACACACAGTATGATTTATAAGAAGCAGTTTCGTATTTATTGTTTATTTACTTATTTTAAACTAAATTAAATATTGATGCCATTGTTGTTGTTTTTGTTGTTGTTTATTTATTGTATTCTTCCATTTACAATATCTCATCTTTGCTTATCCAAGAATTGTGCTCATTACCAAAGCCCAGCCACTTGACAAACACCTTATGTCCTTTAGTTTTGAGAACCTTTTCAACTAGGTATGTATTAGGATATCTTGTTTTTGAAAGTTCTTCTTCATAGAATCCACCTTTAATAGGATTTCCGCGATAGTCTTCTAATATATATGTTGTAGGATATGTATTTTGTACTCTTTTAATTGTAAAGATTTCTGTTGTCCAATTCGGAGTATAACCTTTTTCAAAAATGTTTTTATATTTGCTTATGCGTACATGATCTCCTGCATTAAATTTTGACATTTTATACATCTTTAAATGACTGTATACTGTGTTTAAAAGCTGTTTTTCATTTGTTGAATTTACTTTAATCGGTGACATTTTAATGGTGCGATGAATTTTTCTATTGTATGCATCAAGTAAATCTCTATACATATCAATCCAATTATATGAACCATTTAAGCTAAATTCCTTCCACATCATTCCTTTTAATGTTCTATTGAATCGTTCTACTATTGAGGCTTTCATAGTGCTATATGTTGAGTAGTGATTAATATTGTATTTATTCATCAACTGACTGAAATGTTTATTGAAAAATTCTTTACCATCGTCTGTTTGCAAGTTTTTCGGTATTCGTCCCAATTTGAAAATATTCTCCATTGCCTGAGTTGTTTCGAATGCATTCTTTCTGCTCAAAGGTACTGCCCAAGCAAATTTTGAGAATGTATCAATTACAGTTAGCAAAAATCGATAATTTCTATTGTCTAAGGAATAATTTCCCATTTCAACTAAATCAGCTTGCCAAAGATCATCTATTCCTTTCATCACAACTCTACGACGTACAAAACGTTTTCGAGCCTGCTTATGCAATTCATTTACAACATTTCTCTTTGAAGACATCTTATTTTTCCAGTCGCTGTTTTAAGTGTGTTGTGATCTACTTGATGCACTTGCACCTATTGATACGAACATGTAATTTTCTATTCTATAAATTTTTTCCCGTAGCTCTTCAATTTCCATATCAAAAAGTGATTTATTACCATCCATTTTCTTATTGATATCCTGCAAATGAGCATTAAGATTTTCTAACTGGAAAGCTACTTCATGTTGCTGTTTTTTGAGTTCAGTTTGCAGAAACAATTTACTGATAACATCGTTTTCCTCCACAGCATTTGCAACATTTTTGATTCTCTTGTATTGGACATCAATGTTTTTGTTCGTATCCATAAAGAAGCCCAACAACTTAGGCGCATTTTTGGTTGAAATTACTTCACTTTTATCGTTAATATAATGCCCAAATTTATCAACGGACATGTTTTATATAAAAATCTATGTATGTATATAGTTTATACAATTATATTAGCTTCACGTAGTTCTTCAATAACTGAGACAATTTCGTTGTTGTGATTAGTATGGCCTGCAGACTGTGATGCAAGCAGTAGTCTAAGTCGATCTACCAACTCGTTTGGATCATCCCAGTATATATAGTTTGGATTATGAGGGTTAAACTGCATCAAACCCCTTCCTAAATAATTACTTTTTGTTACATCTGATGAGCCTGTATGATTGTCTCCTTTGAAAAGTTTTCCAATAATATGTTTGTACTTATGGGCTATGCTCCCTTTGATTTGACCATCAGACTTATAGCCTCTCCTGTGGGCATTGGTAGCAAGTAATATTTTTTTATAGATTTCAAGCTCGAATTTATCATAGTTTTTTGGTGCTTTATGAAACATTAAAGAAAAGAGCCCTGGCGTGAGCGCCCATATTTGTCCACCAACCTGTATCTTATCTTGATTTAACTCGATGGTGCTATTACCAAATCTCCATTCGTTATTATTATCTTTATGTGGACCATAGTTAGTATCTAGTTCGTTTCTCGATTGCAATAGTGATAAGTCAGAATAACTTTCTTCATTATTCGAATTTTGTGAGTAAAAGTCATCTTCATCATAATTACTCCTACTTTTACTATTAGATTGCTTAAACATTTTTTCTTCACTTAGTTTCTTGGGCGTACTCGTTTCCAATTTTATTGTTGAGTTCTGAGGATGAAAACTTTCATTGTCATCAATTCCAGTTTCCTTATCACTCGGTTCTTTTTTAACTGGTCTACCAATGTATTTAGAGCTATTGATAAATTCTTTTAAAGGTTCTGTGATAGGCTTGAATGTATCTGTTAAGTGCTGATGTGTATCTATATCACCAGTTTTTATACTACGAAGCTTTTTCTTCAAGATATTTCTTGTTGCCACCAAGTCTTTAAGAATTTGTTCATTCATTTTAGCTATCAGGTCAGTTCAATAGGAAGCAGATCAGGTTATCAGGTCAGTTTAACAGCTATCAGGTCAGTTTATCAGGTACCAGACCAGCTTATCAGGTCAGTTTGTCAGGTATCAGACCAGCTTATCAGGTCAGTTTAACAGGTATCAGATCAGCTTATCAGGTCAGTTTAACAGGTATCAGGTCAGTTTAACAGGTATCAGATCAGCTTATCAGGTCAGTTTAACAGGTATCAGGTCAGTTTATCAGGTATCAGATCCGCTTATCTGATCAGTTACAATAATCACATGTATAAAGTTTGAAGTCAGATTAAATACTGCAGGGTGCATTTGATGAACAGTAAATTATATTATGATGAAGAAATCAAATGACTTTCTATAACGACCATTGTTTAGTTCATTATCTTTACTTATCACCAAAAATCCGTATTTTTCCTTCCAACATTCTCTACAAATTCGTTGAAACATTTCAAAGTTCATGTCGCTGGCAACGTGATCATCATATACATGTTTCATATTTGTCGCATCTTGTTTAAACATAATAATTACATTAGCATTATCTCTTATCAAATGTTTTGGAATCCGCGTGTAAGTATGACACAAGTAAAATGAGTCTACGTTCTTATGACGACCCATACAAAAATATGCACGTATATTGTTTTGCTTTTCACATGCAACATCATCAAAAATCATAATTGAATTGCTTTTAGCTTCACTAGGAGGAACAACGTCCTCGTTTTCTGCAAATGTGTAGTATCCGATTCCTTTAATTGGTGAAATTAATTTCTTTAGGTATTCATATTTAGGTTGATATAAAGATTTTGAGTACAAGTAAATATTTTCAAACTTGAGACCATTAGGACTTTCCAGCAAACTAATCATTATGTTAGTTTTTCCACAATTTGAAGGACCAATTATTAATGCTCGAATAGAATTTGGTAACAAGGAACTATGTCTTATTTTTTTACTGTCATTTGAACAAATATCAGCATTACGAACTAAAATATTTTTATGTTGTTTTATGAAGCGCATTTTAATAACTACTTGCTAAACTTGCGAACAATATCTTTTATTGTAGATTAAATTAATATGGTTGTACTTTATAACAAAAGTTTTAGTCACAAACAAGCTATCGTTGGAGAAGGTTTACTAAATAAAGCAATAAATTCTCTACCTTTTGAATTACATCTTCCTGGATACCAGTATTGTGGACCTGGCACAAGATTACAAAAGCGTTTAGATAGAGGAGATAAAGGAATTAACTTATTGGATGCTGCTTGCAAAAATCACGATATTGCTTACTCGAAAAATAAAGACTTAAACAGCAGACATCAAGCTGACAAAATTCTTGAAAATACGGCTTGGGAAAGAGTTCTTTCAAAAGATAGTGATCTTGCAGAAAAAACATTTTCATATATAGTCACCAACGCAATGAAAGCAAAAACTAAACTTGGTATGGGTGTTGAAGCAAAGAAAAGGAATACAGTGAAAAGACCATCACCACGAATTCGTATAAATGACAAAAATCTGTTTCATAAAACAATTAAATCAGCAACAAAGATATTGAAGAAGGAAAAACCACAAGATATTAATTCAGCCATTAAGATTGCTCGTAAAGCTATCAGTAAATCTCTTAAGGGGAAAAAAGCTCGTGTTATAATACCGCGTATTATAAATGTTCCAAAAATTGGTGGTTTTTTGCCCATAATACCGATTCTAACTGCTCTAGGTGCACTTGGTAGTCTAGCAACTGGAGGTGCCTCTATAGCTAAGGCTGTAAATGCAACAAAGAATGCAAAAAAACAACTTGAGGAAGCCACCAGACACAATAAGGCAATGGAGTCTATTGCTGTGGGAGAAGGACTGTACCTTAAACCATATAAAAACGGTTATGGACTTGTTTGTAAAGATCATTCAAAAAACTATTAGAAATGCTACCCAAGAGACCATTATCAGAATTTGATCTAAGAAAATTTTCAAAATATATTCCACACTTTAGAGGAGTTTATATGTTGGATTCACTACCAAAACGACCAAAGACTGTAGAGTGTGGAATAATCAATTTGGATTTATCAACAGGCCCAGGTACTCATTGGGTAGCATACTATAAGAACAAGAATGAAAAACAATATTTCGACAGCTTTGGAAATTTACAACCTCCTCTAGAATTAATCAAATATTTAGGTAGAAATATTCAATACAACTACAATCAATATCAAAACTTTAATACATATAATTGCGGTCATTTATGTTTGAAATTTCTTTATGATATAACCAAAGATATTAAATAAAACACAATCATATATATTTATATACATACATATTTAAAAACATTTTGTTTTTTATTATTATTTTTTTTCTTGTTAATTACAAAATATATGAACATAACATATTTTTTACTGCCAAACGGGGTACTGGGAGTTTGGTATTAAAAACTCGTTCATCTCGCTTTCTAAGATCAGGTTTCGCTCTCCTTTTCTTTTTAGTCGATATTTATTATTCGAAAGATCTTCTAATTCTGCATTGGTCAATGCATTGTATCGGTTGGGGAGAAACATTATGTGGTTTTCCAGCTCAAGTTGAACTGTTTCCCCATACTTTGTTGTTACTCGCTTTGCACGTACGATAGTGTGTTTGGATAATTCATCTAGATCCTTTATATGGATTAAGGATTTTGTATTGTACGAATTAAATTTTTCCACTAGATCCATTGCGGTAGAAATTTTTCACAACTTATAGCTTTGAACTTTTATTGCAAACTAATCTCGATTTTAGCTTTCTAGACTGTAAGAAGCTTAACAGAAAATCCTTATACAATGATTTTTTTGTTTTATTTTTGACAAAAGACGAAGTGAGGAAAAATTAAATATATATATATATATATATATATATATGTATATATATATATATATATATATATATATATATATATAAGTATTTAAAACTAAGTAGTTGGAAAAGGATAGAGAGATGTCATATATACGTATTCATTTTTTTGAGTCGAATTTTAAATTATTTTCTGGACTAAAAACGCTGACATCGTTTTTTTTTTAATTTCATAACATACACCTTAGTACTGGTTCGTTGAAAACAATTATTAGTAGAGAACTAACAGTCAAAAAGATCGGAAGTAAATTTTAGTAATAGTATAAAATATTTCATAAAATCATGAGTGACATTAGAAACAAGCTCGCACAATTCTTCGTTGATTTTGAGAGATGTGTAATATACGAACACATGGAAATGGTGAAAATGTTCCTCGATATGTTGAATGAAAATGATGATTTTGGTATAATGGAAGATGAGGACAAGGACGATGGTCACTTTAAGTCTTGTCCATGGAGCCATCCAGATTGTGAGGAGGGGCCAGATACCTGCCGGTGCTCCGTATTTTACTTAAGAAAAATGATGATAAATCATTTAATTAATTCATATTATGCAATATTTCGATGAAACTAAATAATAAATCACCAAACAAAATAAAACAAATTCTGAATGTTTTTTCATTTTAAACATATTTGTACAATTTTTTTGTTTATTTCTCTTAACAATACAACAATTTTTTTTACTTATTAATAGATTTAACTACTTAAATAAACATAAAAATTATTACTTAAAAATAGGGATACAGTTATAGCACTGCTTCTTCCTCTTCTAGTCTTGAAATTTCCCACAGTAGCATGTCAAGTTCATAATCAGGATTAGTTTCCTCGATTCGAAAATGATACCATGCATATGTACTCATCTTATCACTTCTTATTTTTCTTTTATCGTCTGCATAATTTAATACTACTTTATTTATTTCATTTGTATAAATTTGATGAATTTTTGATTTAAATGTTAGCATATCATCATACACAGTCGACTTATTGAATAAGCAATTTCTATATGAAGCTATACTATAATTATTAAGAATGCACTTCTTTACTCCTTTCGATTTTTTAATATCACTTTGATGTTGCACACTAAAAGAGTACATTGTTGACCGCAATTCTACAAATTCCTTCATTACCTTTCCACAATTCTCATCCTTCATCATACCCAATACCTTTTTGTTTACCAGAAGAAATCCATATACATTGTCTTTTGGGTAATCTGATGTATCAAACTTATGGTCGAGGTCAGTTTTTATGTCAGCGTAAAAGTCTTCTGTTTTTACTGTGTAAATGAAAGAGTCAGTATCCATATAATTCAGTGATAAGTTTGACTTGAATTTGGGTTGCATGTACCCATAATGGAAATCATACATTTTCCATTTGGAAAGCTCTAATACACAAAACCCTAAATATATAGGCTTATTGTAATAGGTTTTCACTCTATTCATTTCAATCGCTACCATATTCTCAGAAAATATTGACAAACTATGAAAATTAGGTTTAGATATCCAATCTTGAGCTCCTAAATGATTACAGTTTGTCCTTTTCCAGTTCGTAACTATTCGTACATCTTTTCTCTTTTCCACATTCTCCATAGTTTTACCGTATACTGCATTATTTAACAATTTGAAAAAATTTTTTTCAAAAGTATTTTTTGCAGTAGCCCTATGTTTGGTATTCAAGTCTATATAACTTTTCAACCAGGTTGATTGCTTATAGGTGAGAATTCGATGCACTTTCTTTAGAACTAGACCATACTGTAAACATTGTTTAAGAACTCTATAATGTATGACATATGTTTGTTTTGTTGAAAAATCTGCAACTAATTTAATGTGCTTTGTTTGCAAAATTTTCTTATTTTCTGGACAGAAAGGTAGGTCATTGTGAGAGTCATGCAAATGAGAAGGACAGTCTAAAGTAACTTCATAGACATATCCATCACTTGAATTATCACCTATGGTTTTAGGATCCAGATTTAGCTCTTCAGCTGACAGCCATCTGAATCCACCATAAGGTAAATACTCAGACATAGCCCAACCGTAGAGGTTATTTGCGTCTAAGTACACAATAAATTCTGAGGGCTTTTCTCTATCGAAATCAGGTAGATATTTGTTGTTAGCCTTTGAATATCGGTTACTGCATTGTACAAGTCCACCACGTATTCCTTTCTTGAAGAAATTGTACATATCTATGTCCGTCAAAAGCTCTAGTTCTATATTTGTGTACTTTAGCATAGCATCCCACGATAGTCCTGGTGCAGTGTAATATTGACATGGATCTAAGTGGTAGATGTTCTTGCAAACCTTTCTACAACTTTCAAATATATCTGCAAGTAAGAGAACATCCGTTTTTAAATATACTTCCATGTAATCTTGCAAGGTTTTGCAGCCGAAACCATTCCAAACTTCTTTTGCATGCTCATAGTCTTCAATCGAGCACTCCTTATTATTGAGATGGTTGAAGAAATTTTCCCTTGCTGGAAGTTCACCAACATTCAATTTTTCAAAAGAATTAAGAAAATCATAGGGAAAGACGCCTTTTCTTCTCACTAGATCAAACTCTTTTTTTGTTTTAAATTGTCTTTTAATGATGTGAAAGTCTTGTTCTGAAAGATTATTAGCTAAAGATTCTAAGCTTTCAGGCATAAAGCGAATTGTGTCTAAAAATCTAAGTTCAAGGTTGTAGTTGTCGGTCATTTTTGAAAATCTAGATAGTGATATGTATAATTCTTTGTTGAGCGGAAGGACTTTTATATTGTCAGATTTTTTACCCAACTCTTTAACAAAAAGATGCGAGTCATAAGATGAATAATTGTGGAAATAGATTGGTATAAATTTTGGAATTTGAAATTTTAAATTGCATCTATTATGAGCTGCTCCTCTAAATTTACCACTTATGTGGCAGTGATCTCGCACTCTATCATTGCCTAGATATTTATGACAAATATGACAATTTATCGCATTTCGAAAATTAAAATTTTCGAAAGGAGTTAAAACATCCATTTCCCTTTTATTTACTAGATATTCATTATAAATATCTTCACAATCTTCAATCAAATTTTCTACAAACTTTTCTGCTGCATCCCTCCCCGTATATAATTTAAACTTATCTAAACTATCATTATGCTTACATTTAATATAATAACTAAAAGCACAAGGAATGTGCTTTTTGCGATACCTACTTTTGTCACTTACTCTAATATTAACCTCCTCCAGTATGCATTCAAAGTCTGCATACACAACAAATGGTACATCCATTTGTCGTTGGTGGTCTTTAAACTGCAACACGGCATTTTCCTCAGACGGCAGCTCCGCAACAATTTTCCCACATTCTTCTTTATGTCGCTCTAACGTCCTCTCATTGTGGGTGTATTGGAGGCAGCTATTACAGAAGACAAGTTTTTTGCAGTGCTTGGTAGTCTGAGATTTTAAAAGTCTGTGGAAAGAAAAAAGTTATAAGAATATATATTAATATATTTACGTAAATAAATGTATGTTTTATTACTTACTTTGATATATTTGTTATAAGAATATAATGCTGATATCCTTCAGCATTTTCTAATAATAACAAATTAATATGTTTAGCTTTTTCATTCTTGGTGTTATAGAATGGTCCAACAATCTCATTGCTTTCATCATTGTATCCGAACACATTGACGCTAATATTTGGATTGCTTTCTTCAAATATCCTGATACTCTTTAACGCCAACGGAAACTTTAAATTTTTGAAGTCAATCTCAATTCCGTTTTGCAAACATATGATATCAGCGCTGATGTCTGCAATGTTGTATGAGCAGCAACGTTGTGGTCTTTTAATATCAGATGTATCCAGTGCAGATATTATTGCCCATTTGAAACAATAAATGTCATTATTTTCAACATTTATACATGCCTTTTTACGTTTTAAGTTCTCCGGCGTACTTATCCAGTTCGATCCTCTCACCAAAGATGACTTATTTATAGCGATTTCGAGGCGAACAATTCTAATTAAAGTCCATCCTGAATCCCGTTCTTGAAATTCAGACATTTTGTTGTGGATTTCTTGAAATTACTTTGCCATAATTTCCTCAACATCATCTCCAATGCACAGAAGATCCATCTTTGCCCGGTGAGAAATAGTACACAATTCCATATCATCGCTTATAATTTTAATATACTCACCAATAAGAGTAATATTAAATTTAATAATGTTGTGTACGGCAAGACTATTTTCAAGTCTTTATTTGATGATATGTTTATTATCCATAGTAACATCTTCAAATAAAATACAATCTTTATTTACTGGAACTCCAAATGTTGTAATATTATTTTTAAAAGCACTATTTATTATATAATATTTGCATTCATTTGGAGCTTGAGACAGTAGATCATCCGCAGAATTTGAGATATCCATTTCTACTTCATTATTTTGTGTATTTGCCTGATCATGTGGAATAACTTGACTTATATCCATGTCTTGAGGAGGATTATCTACGGGCAAATAGCTTGGGTAATAATTAGGCATATTATTTTGCTCCAACTGTATAGGTACGCTATATTCAATGGGATATGGAATCTCCATAGGTGCTGTGAATTGGTTGGTTGACACTGGATACGGATATAAAGGATACGCTGGTACCTGCACTGGATACTGATACTGCACTGGATACTGATACTGCACTGGGTACTGATACTGCGCCGGATACTGATACTGCAAATTGTTTTGGACCATTGAGTTGTATGCATATGTTGAGGGTTGTATGGACTGTGCGATTTGTTGATATGTTGCTATGGGGTTGTACGCAGATGTTGGGGGTTGTATCGACTGTTGCACTTGTTGTGGTTGAACATGACCTTTGCAATGTTCTAAATAAGATTTTTGGTATTTATATACCTTATTACAGATATTGCACTTGAAAATTGATGAACTCATTTTTTTTTTATATTTTTATTTACACTTATAAAAATTATTTTGTTTATAGTGTACTTTTTTATTAAAAAATATATTGATTGCTTGAATAACAAGTAATATTACAAGGATTTATATATATATATATATATATATATATATATATATATATATATATTTAAATTCTGTCTTTGCTTAAATTATATGACACACTCTTATTTTTTGATATACAAATAATATGTTTTTTGAGAATATGTATTTATTTTGTGTCTTAGATTTATTAATAACACACAAGGAATTTTTTAATAGTCACGACTTGTTACTTTTAGATACAAAAATGTACTGAATTTTATCCTAAAAAATTTAGATTAATACAAATTCGTGAAAATTTTGTTTTGGTATAGTACGCTTCATTCCAACAAAGTAGCTTTGCGTTACTTTGCAAAAGTAGCGTATCTGCTGATAGAAACGGTTAAGATTAAAAAATTAGAAAAGAAACTGCTACGTGGACAAAACATTGTGGTATCTGATATACACAGAATGCCGAGGCATGCTTATGCATGCAAATGCGTTAGAAAATATTTAGGAGAATGAAACTGCTACGTGGACAAAATTTATGTAAACAAACATTATGATATGTGATATACACAGGATACGGAGGCATGCTTATGCATGCAGATACGCCACAAAATTTTGTAGCAAAAGAAACTGCTACGTGGACAAAACATTGTGGTATCTGATAAACTACAAAATGTTTGTAGCTTCACAAGTTTTCAAAGCAAAATTATCAAATTTTGAAGTTGAGCTTTTATTTGTACAATGAAGCCCTTCTGGTACACACCATTATATCGGAGACTTCAGCGTCACCATTTGAAGGAGTATTTAAGAAAAGCCAGACAGGAAGAGTTCGAGAAACATCTTGAAGGAGATGAGGAGCTTTTCCTAGAGCTGTCTTCGCAACCATCTTCATCTAACCCACTCCAAAAAATAGATGAAGAATATGAAGAGATGCTGACAGGTGACGATGACCTATTTTTGAGCATCAATACTCAGCCTGCCGAAGCTGGTAGTGAATCCAATAGAAGTGAGGTAAGCAACAAACCGCACATAGAAATATTGGAAGTCCAAATGCTCCCAAAAATTGATGTCCCAATGTTTCTTGCATTATACGAAGATACCAACGATCAATTGTTGATAGAGGCAGCTGCCGCAGTGGAGGCAGCTTTATATTAAAAAATATATGTAAATGTATGTATAAATATTACATATTAATAAAAATTAAAACAATGTATATGTTTAAACAATGGTTCATTCATTCATTCAAATGGTCAAGGGAATATTTGGGGACAAAGAATAAACGCTTATTATTTGTTTGTATGTATATGCGTAAATGAAATAAATTTGTAGATATTTATGTACGCATGAATATGTACACCTTATCACATTTTATACTGACCAGGAAAGCAAGAAAGCGGACTGTCATACAGACTCACCAATCGTCACACACACAGACTGTCTGACAGCCAGACATTCCAACCGCCACTCAGAACACAAAAAACACACACACTTAAACATAGCATAAATATTCATATTCTACAAAATACAGAAATCGCACCACCATCCAGATCCCCAAATAAAATCCATCGATGATCGTCATGTATAAAATAAACAAAACATCAGTTTCAATATTTATGCAATAGTAATTTTTTTTCACAACGTCTTCAAGATCAGAATAATCAAATTATTCCTCCAGACTCAAGCATTGCAAGCAAAAAAGTAAAAAAAAACACTGAATTGCTGGACGACAAATCTTAAGTAAACACGCCAAATTTTAATAAGCAAAAAAATAAAAGAAAAAATCTCACTCCAGCAAGAAGGAACGAACCACAAACATTAAGGGTATCCATATATAACTACTACACTTTTTAAATAGTGTAATTCCTAAAAATGCTTCTAAATTTTTTTATTCGCCAGGCGTACACAGTGTAAATGGACAGACAGAAATTCCCACGCTCACATACCGACGGACATGTATTCTCAAGGTCACATATGGACAGACACAAATTCCCACGCTCACATACCGACGGACATGTATTCTCAAGGTCACATATGGACAGACAGAAATTCCCACGCTCACATACCGACGGACATGTATTCTCAAGGTCACATATGGACAGACACAAATTCCCACGCTCACATACCGACGGACATGTATTCTCAAGGTCACATATGGACAGACACAAATTCCCACGCTCACATACCGACGGACATGTATTCTCAACGTCACATATGGACAGACACAAATTCCCACGCTCACATACCGACGGACATGTATTCTCAAGGTCACATATGGACAGACACAAATTCCCACGCTCACATACCGACGGACATGTATTCTCAAGGTCACATATGGACAGACACAAATTCCCACGCTCACATACCGACGGACATGTATTCTCAACGTCACATATGGACAGACACAAATTCCCACGCCTACCCCAACATTTTATTTAAAAAAAAAACAACAATGTGAACGCCCCTACTAAACCGTGGGAAAAAATACACACACGAACACACACAAAATGAAATTTGAGAATTTTGGGAAATTTGAGAATTTTGGCAATTAAAATTGAAAAATTTCAAATTTAATTGCTGAAATTTAATATTTTTAATGGTCGAAGCACATACAGTTCCCTACTACTCTTCTTCATTAATGTCTTCAGGTGAACTATCTTTTAAGTCATCACTTTCACTGCTATCTATGAGTATGTTGTGAAGAATGCAGCATACGAGTATCCATTCGTTGCAGTATTTTTGACTACTTTCGTTTTGAATTCGAATCCTTAGTTCTTTTAAACTGCAAAAACGCTCTTTTAATATGCCGAAGCAGTGTTCAATCCTAACTCGGTATCTGCTATGCTGCTTGTTGAATTGCTTTCTTTTAGCTGGTTCAAATTGTTGAGAGTTGCTTCTGTAAGGCGTTATAATGATGTTACTGAGGGGGTATGCTGAATCTCCGGCAACCCATTCCTGTCCGGAAAAGAATCTTGGCTGATGTTTGTAAAGCGAACAATTTTTAAATATTTTTGCATCGTTTTAAATTTTTTACTATTTTTGTTTTTGCACTTTCTCGAGGTATTTTTGCTTTTTAATAAATTTAAATCATCTGTTTTGTAGCAAAAGTTACCGCACTACTGAGATAGAACAAAAAGTGTGTTCACAGTAAAGTGTTTCAACAAATTACCAACTAACAAATTACCGGATTAACAGACTCGGTGTGAATACCCCTACAAACTGTTCGTTAAAATAACTACCATACAAATTTAAGCTAAGGCTTGAGCTACCAATGAAAATTGGAAAAAGTTCACATGTACTTAAGTATAAAATTCAAACCAAAAAATTTTGACTTAGGTATGATGGACCGAAAAAATTCAGAAAAATGGGACATGAAGAAAATAATCAAATGGTAACACGGGTATTAAAACAAAAACGTGTTAACATCAGGTTGATACAGTTCTCGGATTCTTTTTCACAATAAAATTTGTGTAAATAGGAACTGTTATCACATTCAACTAAGCCACCTAAAAGGTGGTGACAAACACAATATACACATGAGCACTGATGATGAAAGTGTTGCGACTTTCGAAAAAAGCTGTTCTGCTCTGCTGTGTAAGTTGAATAAAACTGATGTTGACTTTTCTTTGTGCCTTGGAATATTTATCATCATGTCTTTCTGAGATTTAAATTAAGTTCGAACAATTAGCCTATGAATCTGAATTCGATTTAATATAGCATTAAAAATGTTCGTTAAAAATAATCACCAAATACAAATTTAAGCTATGGCTTGAGCTACTAATGAAAATTGGAAAACGTTCACATGTACTTAATCATAAAATTCTAACCAAAAAATTTTCACTTAGGTATGATGGAACAAAAAATTCAGAAAAATGGAACATGAAGAAAATAATCAAACGGTAACACGGGTATTAAAACAAAAACGTGTTTACATCAGGTTGATACAGTGTAAATACGAACTGTTATCACATTCAACTAAGCCACCTAAACAGTGGTGATAAACACAATATACACATGTGCACTGAAGATGAAAGTGTTGCGACTTCCGAAAACAGCTACTCTGCTCTGCTTTGTAAGTTGAATAAAACTGATGTTGACTTTCCTGTGTGCCTTGGAATATTTATCATCATGTCTTTCTGAGATTTTAATTAATTTCTAACAATTAGCCAATGAATCTAAATTCGATTTAATATAACAATATAAGGGTGATTCACACCGGCCTTGTTAATTCGTTAGTCGTTATTCGATAGTTTTTTACGTGTATTTTGTTTTTGTAAAATTAACAAATTATCGAACTGCCGAGTAACAAAGTACCAGTCTGGCAAGCTTGGTAATTTTCTTGTTACTCGGTAACAAAAAAACAACAGCTGTGTTTATTTGTGTTTATATTCTCATTACTGCAAAAAAGGAAAATTTTTGCAAAAGTAAGTAATTTTTCTATTTTTTTTTTAACAAAATTGTTGCATTCGCTTTGATTATTAACTAATTTTCAGTGGAGCCGCTAAAGAAAATGCGCAAGCGGGAAAAACCGCAAAAGAAATGGAGCGAGAAAGAAAATAGCCTGATTTTGGATTATTTGTTGGAGAGCGTGGAATTTTTAATTCAAAGTTATTTGAGGTCGTTTCTTCCACTTCTTCTTCATTAATGTCTTCAGGTGAACTATCTTTTAAGTCATCACTTTCACTGCTATCTATGAGTATGTTGTGAAGAATGCAGCATACGAGTATCCATTCGTTGCAGTATTTTTGACTACTTTCGTTTTGAATTCGAATCCTTAGTTCTTTTAAACTGCAAAAACGCTCTTTTAATATGCCGAAGCAGTGTTCAATCCTAACTCGGTATCTGCTATGCTGCTTGTTGAATTGCTTTCTTTTAGCTGGTTCAAATTGTTGAGAGTTGCTTCTGTAAGGCGTTATAATGATGTTACTGAGGGGGTATGCTGAATCTCCGGCAACCCATTCCTGTCCGGAAAAGAATCTTGGCTGATGTTTGTAAAGCGAACAATTTTTAAATATTTTTGCATCGTTTTAAATTTTTTACTATTTTTGTTTTTGCACTTTCTCGAGGCATTTTTGCTTTTTAATAAATTTAAATCATCTGTTTTGTAGCAAAAGTTACCGCACTACTGAGATAGAACAAAAAGTGTGTTCACAGTAAAGTGTTTCAACAAATTACCAACTAACAAATTACCGGATTAACAGACTCGGTGTGAATACCCCTACAAACTGTTCGTTAAAATAACTACCATACAAATTTAAGCTAAGGCTTGAGCTACCAATGAAAATTGGAAAAAGTTCACATGTACTTAAGTATAAAATTCAAACCAAAAAATTTTGACTTAGGTATGATGGACCGAAAAAATTCAGAAAAATGGGACATGAAGAAAATAATCAAATGGTAACACGGGTATTAAAACAAAAACGTGTTAACATCAGGTTGATACAGTTCTCGGATTCTTTTTCACAATAAAATTTGTGTAAATAGGAACTGTTATCACATTCAACTAAGCCACCTAAAAGGTGGTGATAAACACAATATACACATGAGCACTGAAGATGAAAGTGTTGCGACTTTCGAAAACAGTTGTTCTGCTCTGCTGTGTAAGTTGAATAAAACTGATGTTGACTTTCCTGTGAATCTTGGAATATTTATCATCATGCCTTTCTGAGATTTTAATTAATTTCGAACAATTATCCAATGAATCTTAATTCGATTTAACATAGCAATATAAACTGTTCGTTAAAATAACTACCATACAAATTTAAGCTAAGGCTTGAGCTACCAATAAAAATTGGAAAAACGTTCACATATACTTAAGTATAAAATCCAAACCAAAAAAGTTTGACTTAATGTATAATGGAACAAAAAATTCAGAAAAATGGGACATGAAGGAAATAATCAAACGGTAACACGGATATTAAAACAAAAACGTGTTAACATCAGCTTGATACAGTTCTCGGGTTCTTTTTCACAATAAAATTTGTGTAAATACGAACTGTTATCACATTTAACTAAGCCACCTAAACAGTGGTGATAAACACAATATAAACATGAGCACTGAAGATGAAAGTGTTGCGACTTCCGAAAACAGCTGTTCTGCTCTGCTGTGTAAGTTGAATAGAACTGATGTTGACTTTTCTGTGTGCCTTGGAATATTTATCATCATGTCTTTCTGAGATTTTAATTAATTTCGAACAATTAGCCAATGAATCTTAATTCGATTTAACATAGCAATATAAACTGTTCGTTAAAATAACTACCATACAAATTTAAGCTAAGGCTTGAGCTACCAATGAAAATTGGAAAAACGTTCACATATACTCAAGTATAAAATTCAAACAAAAAAGTTTGACTTAATGTATAATGGAACAAAAAATTCAGAAAAATGGGACATGCAGGAAATAATCAAACGGTAACACGGATATTAAAACAAAAACGTGTTTTAATATAAAATTGCAAAATCAAATTTGTGTAAATACGAACAGTTATCACATTCAACTAAGCCACCTAAAAAGTGGTGACAAACGCAACATACACATGAGCACTGATGATGAAAGTGTTGCGACTTTCGAAAAGAGGTGTTCTGCTCTGCTGTGTAAGTTGAATAAAACTGATGTTAACTTTCCTTTGTACCTTGGAATACTTATCATCATGTCTTTCTGAGATTTAAATTAAGTTCAAACAATTAGCCTATGAATCTGAATTCGATTTAATATAGCAATATAAATGTTCGTTAAAAATAATCACCAAATACAAATTTGAGCGATGGCTTGAGCTACCAATGAAAATTGGAAAACGTTCACATGTACTTAAGCATAAAATTCAAACCAAAAAAGTTTGACTTAGGTATGATGAAACAAAAAATTCAAAAAAATGGGACATGAAGAAAATAATCAAACGGTAACACGGGTATTAAAACAAAAACGTGTTAACATCAGGTTGATACAGTTCTCGGATTCTTTTTCACAATAAAATTTGTGTAAATAGGAACTGTTATCACATTCAACTAAGCCACCTAAAAGGTGGTGACAAACACAATATACACATGACCACTAATGATGAAAGTGTTGCGACTTTCGAAAACAACTGTTCTGCTCTGCTGTTTAAGTTGAATAAAACTGATGTTGACTTTCCGTTGTGCCTTAGAATATTTATCATCATGTCCTTCTGAGATTAAAATTAAGTTCGAACAATTAGCCTATGGATCTGAATTCGATTTAATATAGCAATATAAATGTTCGTTAAAAATAATCACCAAATACAAATTTAAGCTATGGCTTGAGCTACCAATGAAAATTGGAAAACGTTCACATGTACTTAATCATAAAATTCAAACCAAAAAATTTTGACTTAGGTATGATGGAACAAAAAATTCAGAAAAATGGAACATGAAGAAAATAATCAAACGGTAACACGGGTATTAAAACAAAAACGTGTTAACATCAGGTTGATACAGTTCTCGGATTCTTTTTCACAATAAAATTTGTGTAAATAGGAACTGTTATCACATTCAACTAAGCCACCTAAAATGTGGTGACAAACACAATATACACATGAGCACTGATGATGAAAGTGTTGCGACTTTCGAAAACAGCTGTTCTGCTCTGCTGTGTAAGTTGAATAAAACTGATGTTGACTTTTCTTTGTGCCTTAGAATATTTATCATCATGTCTTTCTGAGATTTAAATTAAGTTCGAACAATTAGCCTATGAATCTGAATTCGATTTAATATAGCAATAAAAATGTTCGTTAAAAATAATCACCAAATACAAATTTAAGCTATGGCTTGAGATACCAATGAAAATTGGAAAACGTTAACATGTACTTAAGCATAAAATTCAAACCAAAAAATTTTGACTTAGGTATGATGGAACAAAAAATTCAGAAAAATGGGACATGAAGAAAATAATCAAACGGTAACACGGGTATTAAAACAAAAACGTGTTAACATCAGGTTGATACAGTTCTCGGATTCTTTTTCACAATAAAATTTGTGTAAATAGGAACTGTTATCACATTCAACTAAGCCACCTAAAAGGTGGTAACAAACACAACATACACATGAGCTTTGATGATGAAAGTGTTGCGACTTTCGAAAACAGCTGTTCTGTTCTGCTGTGTAAGTTGAATAAAACTGATGTTGACTTTCCTTTGTGCCTTGGAATATTTATGATCATGTCTTTCTGAGATTTAAATTAAGTTCGAACAATTAGCCTATGAATCTGAATTCGATTTAATATAGCAATATAAATGTTCGTTAAAAATAATCACCAAATACAAATTTAAGCTATGGCTTGAGCTACCACTGAAAATTGGAAAACGTTCACATGTACTTAATCATAAAATTCAAACCAAAAAATTTTGACTTAGGTATGATGGAACAAAAAATTCAGAAAAATGGAACATGAAGAAAATAATCAAACGGTAACACGGGTATTAAAACAAAAACGTGTTAACATCAGGTTGATACAGTTCTCGGATTCTTTTTCACAATAAAATTTGTGTAAATAGGAACTGTTATCACATTCAACTAAGCCACCTAAAAGGTGGTGACAAACACAATATACACATGAGCACTGATGATGAAAGTGTTGCGACTTTCGAAAACAGCTGTTTTGCTCTGCTGTGTAAGTTGAATAAAACTGATGTTGACTTTTCTTTGTGTCTTGGAATATTTATCATCATGTCTTTCTGAGATTTAAATTAAGTTCGAACAATTAGCCTATGAATCTGAATTCGATTTTATATAGCAATAAAAATGTTCGTTAAAAATAATCACCAAATACAAATTTAAGCTATGGCTTGAGCTACCAATGAAAATTGGAAAACGTTCACATGTACTTAATCATAAAATTCAAACCAAAAAATTTTGACTTAGGTATGATGGAACAAAAAATTCAGAAAAATGGAACATGAAGAAAATAATCAAACGGTAACACGGGTATTAAAACAAAAACGTGTTAACATCAGGTTGATACAGTTCTCGGATTCTTTTTCAAAATAAAATTTGTGTCAATACGAACTGTTATCACATTCAACTAAGTCACCTAAACAGTGGTGATAAACACAATATACACATGAGCACTGAAGATGAAAGTGTTGCGACTTTCGAAAAGAGGTGTTCTGCTCTGCTGTGTAAGTTGAATAAAACTGATGTTAACTTTCCTTTGTGCCTTGGAATACTTATCATCATGTCTTTCTGAGATTTAAATTAAGTTCAAACAATTAGCCTATGAATCTGAATTCGATTTAATATAGCAATATAAATGTTTGAAAATTGGAAAACGTTCACATGTACTTAAGCATAAAATTCAAACCAAAAAAGTTTGACTTAGGTATGATGGAACAAAAAATTTAAAAAAATGGGACATGAAGAAAATAATCAAACGGTAACACGGGTATTAAAACAAAAACGTGTTAACATCAGGTTGATACAGTTCTCGGATTCTTTTTCACAATAAAATTTGTGTAAATAGGAACTGTTATCACATTCAACTAAGCCACCTAAAAGGTGGTGACAAACACAATATACACATGACCACTAATGATGAAAGTGTTGCGACTTTCGAAAACAGCTGTTCTGCTCTGCTGTTTAAGTTGAATAAAACTGATGTTGACTTTCCGTTGTGCCTTAGAATATTTATCATCATGTCTTTCTGAGATTTAAATTAAGTTCGAACAATTAGCCTATGAATCTGAATTCGATTTAATATAGCAATATAAATGTTCGTTAAAAATAATCACCAAATACAAATTTAAGCTATGGCTTGAGCTACCAATGAAAATTGGAAAACGTTCACATGTACTTAATCATAAAATTCAAACCAAAAAATTTTGATTTAGGTATGATGGAACAAAAAATTCAGAAAAATGGAACATGAAGAAAATAATTAAACGGTAACACGGGTATTAAAACAAAAACGTGTTAACATCAGGTTGATACAGTTCTCGGATTCTTTTTCACAATAAAATTTGTGTAAATAGGAACTGTTATCACATTCAACTAAGCCACCTAAAAGGTGGTGACAAACACAATATACACATGAGCACTGATGATGAAAGTGTTGCGACTTTCGAAAACAGCTGTTCTGCTCTGCTGTGTAAGTTGAATAAAACTGATGTTGACTTTTCTTTGTGTCTTGGAATATTTATCATCATGTCTTTCTGAGATTTAAATTAAGTTCGAACAATTAGCCTATGAATCTGAATTCGATTTTATATAGCAATAAAAATGTTCGTTAAAAATATTCACCAAATACAAATTTAAGCTATGGCTTGAGCTACCAATGAAAATTGGAAAACGTTCACATGTACTTAATCATAAAATTCAAACCAAAAAATTTTGACTTAGGTATGATGGAACAAAAAATTCAGAAAAATGGAACATGAAGAAAATAATCAAACGGTAACACGGGTATTAAAACAAAAACGTGTTAACATCAGGTTGATACAGTTCTCGGATTCTTTTTCAAAATAAAATTTGTGTCAATACGAACTGTTATCACATTCAACTAAGTCACCTAAACAGTGGTGATAAACACAATATACACATGAGCACTGAAGATGAAAGTGTTGCGACTTTCGAAAAGAGGTGTTCTGCTCTGCTGTGTAAGTTGAATAAAACTGATGTTAACTTTCCTTTGTGCCTTGGAATACTTATCATCATGTCTTTCTGAGATTTAAATTAAGTTCAAACAATTAGCCTATGAATCTGAATTCGATTTAATATAGCAATATAAATGTTTGAAAATTGGAAAACGTTCACATGTACTTAAGCATAAAATTCAAACCAAAAAAGTTTGACTTAGGTATGATGGAACAAAAAATTTAAAAAAATGGGACATGAAGAAAATAATCAAACGGTAACACTGGTATTAAAACAAAAACGTGTTAACATCAGGTTGATACAGTTCTCGGATTCTTTTTCACAATAAAATTTGTGTAAATAGGAACTGTTATCACATTCAACTAAGCCACCTAAAAGGTGGTGACAAACACAATATACACATGACCACTAATGATGAAAGTGTTGCGACTTTCGAAAACAGCTGTTCTGCTCTGCTGTTTAAGTTGAATAAAACTGATGTTGACTTTCCGTTGTGCCTTAGAATATTTATCATCATGTCTTTCTGAGATTTAAATTAAGTTCGAACAATTAGCCTATGAATCTGAATTCGATTTAATATAGCAATATAAATGTTCGTTAAAAATAATCACCAAATACAAATTTAAGCTATGGCTTGAGCTACCAATGAAAATTGGAAAACGTTCACATGTACTTAATCATAAAATTCAAACCAAAAAATTTTGATTTAGGTATGATGGAACAAAAAATTCAGAAAAATGGAACATGAAGAAAATAATTAAACGGTAACACGGGTATTAAAACAAAAACGTGTTAACATCAGGTTGATACAGTTCTCGGATTCTTTTTCACAATAAAATTTGTGTAAATAGGAACTGTTATCACATTCAACTAAGCCACCTAAAAGGTGGTGACAAACACAATATACACATGAGCACTGATGATGAAAGTGTTGCGACTTTCGAAAACAGCTGTTCTGCTCTGCTGTGTAAGTTGAATAAAACTGATGTTGAATTTTCTTTGTGTCTTGGAATATTTATCATCATGTCTTTCTGAGATTTAAATTAAGTTCGAACAATTAGCCTATGAATCTGAATTCGATTTTATATAGCAATAAAAATGTTCGTTAAAAATAATCACCAAATACAAATTTAAGCTATGGCTTGAGCTACCAATGAAAATTGGAAAACGTTCACATGTACTTAATCATAAAATTCAAACCAAAAAATTTTGACTTAGGTATGATGGAACAAAAAATTCAGAAAAATGGAACATGAAGAAAATAATCAAACGGTAACACGGGTATTAAAACAAAAACGTGTTAACATCAGGTTGATACAGTTCTCGGATTCTTTTTCAAAATAAAATTTGTGTCAATACGAACTGTTATCACATTCAACTAAGTCACCTAAACAGTGGTGATAAACACAATATACACATGAGCACTGAAGATGAAAGTGTTGCGACTTTCGAAAAGAGGTGTTCTGCTCTGCTGTGTAAGTTGAATAAAACTGATGTTAACTTTCCTTTGTGCCTTGGAATACTTATCATCATGTCTTTCTGAGATTTAAATTAAGTTCAAACAATTAGCCTATGAATCTGAATTCGATTTAATATAGCAATATAAATGTTTGAAAATTGGAAAACGTTCACATGTACTTAAGCATAAAATTCAAACCAAAAAAGTTTGACTTAGGTATGATGGAACAAAAAATTTAAAAAAATGGGACATGAAGAAAATAATCAAACGGTAACACGGGTATTAAAACAAAAACGTGTTAACATCAGGTTGATACAGTTCTCGGATTCTTTTTCACAATAAAATTTGTGTAAATAGGAACTGTTATCACATTCAACTAAGCCACCTAAAAGGTGGTGACAAACACAATATACACATGACCACTAATGATGAAAGTGTTGCGACTTTCGAAAACAGCTGTTCTGCTCTGCTGTTTAAGTTGAATAAAACTGATGTTGACTTTCCGTTGTGCCTTAGAATATTTATCATCATGTCTTTCTGAGATTTAAATTAAGTTCGAACAATTAGCCTATGAATCTGAATTCGATTTAATATAGCAATATAAATGTTCGTTAAAAATAATCACCAAATACAAATTTAAGCTATGGCTTGAGCTACCAATGAAAATTGGAAAACGTTCACATGTACTTAATCATAAAATTCAAACCAAAAAATTTTGATTTAGGTATGATGGAACAAAAAATTCAGAAAAATGGAACATGAAGAAAATAATTAAACGGTAACACGGGTATTAAAACAAAAACGTGTTAACATCAGGTTGATACAGTTCTCGGATTCTTTTTCACAATAAAATTTGTGTAAATAGGAACTGTTATCACATTCAACTAAGCCACCTAAAAGGTGGTGACAAACACAATATACACATGAGCACTGATGATGAAAGTGTTGCGACTTTCGAAAACAGCTGTTCTGCTCTGCTGTGTAAGTTGAATAAAACTGATGTTGACTTTTCTTTGTGCCTTGGAATATTTATCATCATGTCTTTCTGAGATTTAAATTAAGTTCGAACAATTAGCCTATGAATCTGAATTCGATGTAATATAGCAATTAAAATGTTCGTTAAAAATAATCACCAAATACAAATTTAAGCTATGGCTTGAGATACCAATGAAAATTGGAAAACGTTAACATGCACTTAAGCATAAAATTCAAACCAAAAAATTTTTACTTAGGTATGATGGAACAAAAAATTCAGAAAAATGGGACATGAAGAAAATAATCAAACGGTAACACGGGTATTAAAACAAAAACGTGTTAACATCAGGTTGATACAATTCTCGGATTCTTTTTCACAATAAAATTTGTGTAAATAGGAACTGTTATCACATTCAACTAAGCCACCTAAAAGGTGGTGACAAACACAATATACACATGAGCACTGATGATGAAAGTGTTGCGACTTTCGAAAACAGCTGTTCTGCTCTGCTGTGTAAGTTGAATAAAACTGATGTCAACTTTCCTTTGTGCCTTGGGATATTTATCATCATGTCTTTCTGAGAGTTAAATTAATTTCTAGCAATTAGCCAATGAATCTTATTTCGATTTAACATAGCAATATAAACTGTGCGTTAAAATAACTACCATACAAATTTAAGCTAAGGCTTGAGCTACCAATGAAAATTGGAAAAACGTTCACATATACTTAAGTATAAAATTCAAACCAAAAAAGTTTGACTGTATGTATAATGGAACAAAAAATTCAGAAAAATGGGACATGAAGAAAATAATCAAACGGTAACACGGGTATTAAAACAAAAACGTGTTTACATCAGGTTGATACAGTGTAAATACGAACTGTTATCACATTCAACTAAGCCATCTAAACAGTAGTGATAAGCACAATATACACATGTGCACTGAAGATGAAAGTGTTGCGACTTCCGAAAACAGCTGTTCTGCTCTGCTTTGTAAGTTGAATAAAACTGATGTTGACTTTCCTGTGTGCCTTGTAATATTTATCATCATGTCTTTCTGAGATTTTAATTAATTTCTAACAATTAGCCAATGAATCTAAATTCGATTTAACATAGCAATATAAACTGTTCGTTAAAATAACTACCATACAAATTTAAGCTAAGGCTTGAGCTACCAATGAAAATTTGAAAAACGTTCACATATACTTAAGTATAAAATCCAAACCAAAGAAGTTTGACTTACATCCCAATTCTATACAACAATTCCCTGGGATTTTTTCCCAATTCCCTGTTCCCCTATTCTAAATAAAATCTCCCAGGGAACTGTTTCCCTTTTCCCATTTCCCTTATTCTAAATGAAGTTCGAATTGTGAAACTCTTCCCCCGGAATAAAAGTAGGTATCACGAATATCAAATATTGGGAGAATGTAATAAAAAGACTTGGGAGATTTTCCGCCAAAAAATTCAAAGGGAATTGAATAAAAAACCTTGTCTTTATGCAATTCTTTGATATATTTTTTTATTTTTAAAAATGATTGAAACTATTGTATACATATCTAATTTTGTTATAATAATATACACATTTATAGTCCAATTATAAAAAAAAATTATTAGAGATTATTTCCAATATTATTCCTAATGGTTTCGGCAATGGACAAATATTGCGACGACGCTATGGATTCACACCACTCCTCCTATCTTGAATATTTATGTCATCTACATTTTCAGTATCGGTTACTTAGGTGTTGCATTTAAAATGAATGCATATATTATGCAAGGCACAGCATATATTTGTTATTTTGCTGCCTTTACTGGAGCGTAGTGTAGCTCTGTAGTACCTAGAATGCATTTCCATCTATTTTTTAACTCCTAACGAATTAATTTGTGGTTGGGTGTTGGCCTTTAGCTACTCTAACAGATACTTGAATGCCGGTTTATTTACTCAATAATATTTTTCGAACCTTTGAAATTAAACATAATAAAAACGTATGTAAAAATAAAAATTTTTTTTTAATGTACTTACAAGGCTTGCGGCAACTCGAGTGGGTTGCTAGCATCCCGTAGATATCTCCTTTTAATTTTTTGCTGCTTTTGCTGTACTTCAGCGTATTCCATTTCAGCAACATTAATCATAAACGCAACATTAACTTTTTTCGTTTATTTTTGGCACTATTTTTATTATAAGAATTTTGTGATTGTGGATTTTAAATTTTAATTACAAAATTGTTCACAAAACTTAGCAGCTGTAGAAAACCGGCTGATTTCGATTTTTCGAAATCCCTTTCCCTTATTATTCTCTTCCCAAACTGTTTGGAATAAGGGAATTTTATTTTTGGGAGAAATGATTTCCCAGGGAACTCTATTCCCTGGGAATATTTACAATTGTTGTGTTTATGTATAATGGAACAAAAAAGTCAGAAAATTGGGACATGAAGAAAATAATCAAACGGTAACACGGGTATTAAAGCAAAAACGTGTTAACATCAGCTTGATACAGTTCTCGGATTCTTTTTCACAATAAAATTTGTGTAAATACGAACTGTTATCACATTCAACTAAGCCACCTAAACAGTGGTGATAAACACAATATACACATGAGCACTTAAGATGAAAGTGTTGCGACTTTCGAAAACAGCTGTTCTGCTCTGCTGTGTAAGTTGAATAAAACTGATGTTGACTTTCCTGTGTGCCTTGGAATATTTATCATCATGTCTTTCTGAGATTTTAATTAATTTCGAACAATTCGCCAACGAATCTTAATTCGATTTAACATAGCAATATAAACTGTTCGTTAAAATAACTACCATACAAATTTAAGCTAAGGCTTGAGCTACCAATGGAAATCGGAAAAACGTTCACATATACTTAAGTATAAAATCTAAACCAAAAAAGTTTGACTTAATGTATAATGGAACAAAATATTCAGAAAAATGGGACATGAAGAAAATAATCAAACGGTAACACGGGTATTAAAACAAAAACGTGTTAACATCAGATTGATACGGTTCTCGGATTCTTTTTCACAATAAAATTTGTATAAATAGGAACTGATATCACATTCAACTAAGCCACTTAAAAAGTGGTGACAAACACAATATACACATGAGCACTGATGATGAAAGTGTTGCGACTTTCGAAAACAGCTGTTCTGCTCTGCTGTGTAAGTTAAATAAAACTGATGTTGACTTTCCTTTGTGCCTTGGAATATTTATCATCATGTCTTTCTGAGATTTAAATTAAGTTCGAACAATTAGCCTATGAATTTGAATTCGATTTAATATAGCAATATAAATGTTAGTTAAAAATAATCACCAAATACAAATTTAATCTATTGCTTGAGCTACTAATGAAAATTGGAAAACGTTCACATGTACCTAAATATAAAATTCAAACCAAAAAAGTTTGACTTAGTACGATGGAACAAAAAATTCAGAAAAATGGGACATGAAGAAAATAATCAAACGGTAACACAGGTATTAAAACAAAAACGTGTTAACATCAGGTTGATACAGTTCTCGGATTCTTTTTCACAATAAAATTTGTGTAAATAGGAACTGTTATCACATTCAACTAAGCCACCTAAAAAGTGATGACAAACACAATATACACATGAGCAATGATGATGAAAGTGTTGCGACTTTCGAAAACAGCTGTTCTGCTCTGCTGTGTAAGTTGAATAAAACTGATGTCAACTTTCCTTTGTGCCTTGGGATATTTATCATCATGTCTTTCTGAGAGTTAAATTAATTTCTAACAATTAGCCAATGAATCTTATTTCGATTTAACATAGCAATATAAACTGTTCGTTAAAATAACTACCATACAAATTTAAGCTAAGGCTTGAGCTACCAATGAAAATTGGAAAAACGTTCACATATACTTAAGTATAAAATTCAAACCAAAAAAGTTTGACTTTATGTATAATGGAACAAAAAATTCAGAAAAATGGGACATGAAGAAAATAATCAAACGGTAACACGGGTATTAAAACAAAAACGTGTTTACATCAGGTTGATACAGTTCTCGGATTCTTTTTCACAATAAAATTTGTGTAAATACGAACTGTTATCACATTCAACTAAGCCACCTAAACAGTGGTGATAAACACAATATACACATGCACTGAAGATGAAAGTGTTGCGACTTTCGAAAACAGCTGTTCTGCTCTGCTGTGTAAGTTGAATAAAACTGATGTTGACTTTCCTGTGTGCCTTGGAATATTTATCATCATGTCTTTCTGAGATTTTAATTAATTTCTAACAATTAGCCAATGAATCTTAATTCGATTTAACATAGCAATATAAACTGTTCGTTAAAATAACTACCATACAAATTTAAGCTAAGGCTTGAGCTACCAATGAAAATTTGAAAAACTTTCACATATACTTAAGTATAAAATCCAAACCAAAGAAGTTTGACTTACATCCCAATTCTATACAACAATTCCCTGGGAGTTTTTTCCCAATTCCCTGTTCCCCTATTCTAAATAATATCTCCCAGGGAAATGTTTCCCTTTTCCCATTTCCCTTATTCTAAATGAAGTTCGAATTGTGAAACTCTTCCCCCGGAATAAAAGTAGGTATCACGAATATCAAATATTGGGAAAATGTAATAAAAAAACTTGGGAGATTTTCCGCCAAAAAGTTCAAAGGGAATTGAATAAAAATCCTTGTCTTTATGCAATTCTTTGATATATTTTTTTATTTTTAAAAATGATTGAAACTATTGTATACATATCTAATTTTGTTATAATAATATACACATTTATAGTCCAATTATAAAACAAATTATTAGAGATTATTTCCAATATTATTCCTAATGGTTTCGGCAATGGACAAATATTGCGACGACGCTATGGATTCACACCACTACTCCTATCTTGAATATTTATGTCATCCACATTTTCAGTATCAGTTACTTAGGTGTTGCATTTAAAATGAATGCATATATTATGCAAGGCACAGCATATATTTGTTATTTTGCTGCCTTTACTGGAGCGTAGTGTAGCTCTGTAGTACCTAGAATGCATTTCCATCTATTTTTTAACTCCTAACGAATTAATTTGTGGTTGGGTGTTGGCCTTTAGCTACTCTAACAGATACTTGAATGCCGGTTTATTTACTCAATAATATTTTTCGAACCTTTGAAATTAAACATAATAAAAACGTATGTAAAAATAAAAATTTTTTTTTAATGTACTTACAAGGCTTGCGGCAACTCGAGTGGGTTGCTAGCATCCCGTAGATATCTCCTTTTAATTTTTTGCTGCTTTTGCTGTACTTCAGCGTATTCCATTTCAGCAACATTAATCATAAACGCAACATTAACTTTTTTCGTTTATTTTTGGCACTATTTTTATCATAAGAATTTTGTGATTGTGGATTTTTAATTTTAATTGCAAAATTGTTCACAAAACTTAGCAGCTGTAGAAAACCGGCTGGTTTCGATTTTTCGAATTCCCTTTCCTTTATTATTCTCTTCCCAAACTGTTTGGAATAAGGGAATTTTATTTTTGGGAGAAATGATTTCCCAGGGAACTCTATTCCCTGGGAATATTTACAATTGGGGTGTTTATGTATAATGGAACAAAAAATTCAGAAAATTGGGACATGAAGAAAATAATCAAACGGTAACACGGGTATTGAAGCAAAAACGTGTTAACATCAGCTTGATACAGTTCTCGGATTCTTTTTCACAATAAAATTTGTGTAAATACGAACTGTTATCACATTCAACTAAGCCACCTAAACAGTGGTGATAAACACAATATACACATGTGCACTGAAGATGAAAGTGTTGCGACTTTCGAAAACAGCTGTTCTGCTCTGCTGTGTAAGTTGAATAAAACTGATGTTGACTTTCCTGTGTGCCTTGGAATATTTATCATCATGTCTTTCTGAAATTTTAATTAATTTCGAACAATTCGCCAACGAATCTTAATTCGATTTAACATAGCAATATAAACTGTTCTTTAAAATAACTACCATACAAATTTAAGCTAAGGCTTGAGCTACCAATGAAAATCGGAAAAACGTTCACATATACTTAAGTATAAAATCCAAACCAAAAAAGTTTGACTTAATGTATAATGGAACAAAAAATTCAGAAAAATGGGACATGAAGAAAATAATCAAACGGTAACACGGGTATTAAAACAAAAACGTGTTAACATCAGATTGATACGGTTATCGGATTCTTTTTCACAATAAAATTTGTGTAAATAGGAACTGATATCACATTCAACTAAGCCACCTAAAAAGTGGTGACAAACACAATGTACACATGAGCACTGATGATGAAAGTGTTGCGACTTTCGAAAACAGCTGTTCTGCTCTGCTGTGTAAGTTGAATAAAACTTATGTTGACTTTCATTTGTGCCTCGGGATATTTATCATCATGTCTTTCTGAGATTTAAATTAAGTTCGAACAATTAGCCTATGAATCTGAATTCGATTTAATATAACAATATAAACTGTTCGTTAAAATAACTACCATACAAATTTAAGCTAAGGCTTGAGCTACCAATGAAAATCGAAAAAACGTTCACATATACTTAAGTATAAAATCCAAACCAAAAAAGTTTGACTTAATGTATAATGGAAAAAAAAATTCAGAAAAATGGGACATGAAGAAAATAATCAAACGCTAACACGGGTATTAAAACAAAAACGTGTTAACATCAGCTTGATACAGTTCTCGGATTCTTTTTCAAAATAAAATTTGTGTCAATACAAACTGTTATCACATTCAACTAAGTCACCTAAACAGTGGTGACAAACACAATATACACATGAGCAATGATGATGAAAGTGTTGCGACTTTCGAAAACAGCTGTTCTGCTCTGCTGTGTAAGTTGAATAAAACTGATGTTGACTTTCCTGTGTGCCTTGGGATATTTATCATCATTTTTTTCTGAGATTTTAATTAATTTCGAACAATTAGCCAACGAATCTTAATTCGATTTAACATATCAATATAAACTGTTCGTTAAAATAACTACCATACAAATTTAAGCTAAGGCTTGAGCTACCAATGAAAATCGGAAAAACGTTCACATATACTTAAGTATAAAATCCAAACCAAAAAAGTTTGACTTAATGTATAATGGAACAAAAAATTCAGAAAAATGGGACATGAAGAAAATAATCAAACGGTAACACGGGTATTAAAACAAAAACGTGTTAACATCAGATTGATACGGTTATCGGATTCTTTTTCACAATAAAATTTGTGTAAATAGGAACTGATATCACATTCAATTAAGCCACCTAAAAAGTGGTGACAAACACAATATACACATGAGCACTGATGATGAAAGTATTGCGACTTTCGAAAACAGCTGTTCTGCTCTGCTGTGTAAGTTAAATAAGACTGATGTTGACTTTCCTTTGTGCCTTGGAATATTTATCATCATGTCTTTCTGAGATTTAAATTAAGTTCGAACAATTTGAATTCGATTTAATATAGCAATATAAATATTTGCTAAAAAAAATCACCAAATACAAATTTAATCTATGGCTTGAGCTACTAATGAAAATTGGAAAACGTTCACATGTACTTAAGTATAAAATTCAAACCAAAAAAGTTTGACTTAGGTATGATGAAACAAAAAATTCAGAAAAATGGGACATGAAGAAAATAATCAAACGGTAACACAGGTATTAAAACAAAAACGTGTTAACATCAGCTTGATACAGTTCTCGGATTCTTTTTCACAACAAAATTTGTGTAAATATGAACTGTTATCACATTCAACTAAGCCACCTAAACAGTGGTGACAAACACAACATACACATGAGCACTAATGATGAAAGTGTTGCGACTTTCGAAAAGAGATGTTCTGCTCTGCTGTGTAAGTTGAATAAAACTGATGTTAACTTTCCTTTGTGCCTTGGAATATTTATCATCATGTCTTTCTTAGATTTAAATTAAGTTCAAACAATTAGCCTATGAATCTGAATTTGATTTAATATAGCATATAAATGTTTGTTAAAAATAATCACCAAATACAAATTTAATCTATGGCTTGAGCTACTAATGAAAATTGGAAAACGTTCACATGTACTTAAGTATAAAATTCAAACCAAAAAAGTTTGACTTAGGTATGATGGAACAAAAAATTCAGAAAAATGGGACATGAAGAAAATAATTAAATGGTAACACGGGTATTAAAACAAAAACGTGTTAACATCAGGTTGATACAGTTCTCGGATTCTTTTTCACAATAAAATTTGTGTAAATAGGAACTGTTATCACATTCAACTAAGCGACCTAAAAAGTGGTGGCAAACACAATATACACATGAGCACTGAAGATGAAAGTGTTGCGACTTTCGAAAACAGCTGTTCTGCTCTGCTGTGTAAGTTGAATAAAACTGATGTTGACTTTCATTTGTGCTTCGGGATATTTATCATCATGTCTTTCTGAGAGTTAAATTAATTTCTAGCAATTAGCCAATGAATCTTATTTCGATTTAACATAGCAATATAAACTATTCGTTAAAATAACTACCATACAAATTTAAGCTAAGGCTTGAGCTACCAATGAAAATTGGAAAAATGTTCACATATACTTAAGTGTAAAATTCAAACCAAAAAAGTTTGAATTTATGTATAATGGAACAAAAAATTCAGAAAAATGGGACATGAAGAAAATAATCAAACGGTAACACGGGTATTAAAACAAAAACGTGTTAACATCAGATTGATACGGTTCTCGGATTCTTTTTCACAATAAAATTTGTATAAATAGGAACTGATATCACATTCAACTAAGCCACTTAAAAAGTGGTGACAAACGCAACATACACATGAGCACTGATGATAAAAGTGTTGCGACTTTCGAAAAGAGGTGTTCTGCTCTGCTGTGTAAGTTGAATAAAACTGATGTTAACTTTCCTTTGTGCCTTAGGATACTTATCATCATGTCTTTCTGAGATTTAAATTAAGTTCAAACAATTAGCCTATGAATCTGAATTCGATTTAATATAGCAATATAAATGTTCGTTAAAAATAATAACCAAATACAAATTTAAGCGATGGCTTGAGCTACCAATTAAAATTGGAAAACGTTTACATGTACTTAAGCATAAAATGCAAACCAAAAAAGTTTGACTTATGTATGATGGAACAAAAAATTCAGAAAAATAGGACATGAAGAAAATAATCAAACGGTAACACGGGTATTAAAACAAAAACGTGTTAACATCAGCTTGATACAGTTCTCGGGTTCTTTTTCACAATAAAATTTGTGTAAATACGAACTGTTATCACATTCAACTAAGCCACCTAAACAGTGGTGATAAACACAATATACACATGAGCACTGAAGATGAAAGTGTTGCGACTTCCGAAAACAGCTGTTCTGCTCTGCTGTGTAAGTTAACTGATGTTGACTTTTCTGTGTGCCTTGGAATATTTATCATCATGTCTTTCTGAGATTTTAATTAATTTCGAACAATTAGCCAATGAATCTTAATTCGATTTAACATAGCAATATAAACTGTTCGTTAAAATAACTACCATACAAATTTAAGCTAAGGCTTGAGCTACCAATGAAAATTGGAAAAACGTTCACATATACTTAAGTATAAAATCCAAACCAAAAAAGTTTGACTTAATGTATAATGGAACAAAAAATTCAGAAAAATGGGACATGAAGAAAATAATCAAACGGTAACACGGGTATTAAAACAAAAACGTGTTAACATCAGATTGATACGGTTCTCGGATTCTTTTTCACAATAAAATTTGTGTAAATAGGAACTGATATCACATTCAATTAAGCCACCTAAAAAGTGGTGACAAACACAATATACACATGAGCACTGATGATGAAAGTATTGCGACTTTCGAAAACAGCTGTTCTGCTCTGCTGTGTAAGTTAAATAAAACTGATGTTGACTTTCCTTTGTGCCTTGGAATATTTATCATCATGTCTTTCTGAGATTTAAATTAAGTTCGAACAATTAGCCTATGAATTTGAATTCGATTTAATATAGCAATATAAATGTTTGCTAAAAAAAATCACCAAATACAAATTTAATCTATGGCTTGAGCTACTAATGAAAATTGGAAAACGTTCACATGTACTTAAGTATAAAATTCAAACCAAAAAAGTTTGACTTAGGTATGATGAAACAAAAAATTCAGAAAAATGGGACATGAAGAAAATAATTAAATGGTAACACGGGTATTAAAACAAAAACGTGTTAACATCAGGTTGATACAGTTCTCGGATTCTTTTTCACAATAAAATTTGTGTAAATAGGAACTGTTATCACATTCAACTAAGCCACCTAAAAAGTGGTGGCAAACACAATATACACATGAGCAATGATGATGAAAGTGTTGCGACTTTCGAAAACAGCTGTTCTGCTCTGCTGTGTAAGTTGAATAAAACTGATGTTGACTTTCATTTGTGCCTCGGGATATTTATCATCATGTCTTTCTGAGAGTTAAATTAGTTTCTAGCAATTAGCCAATGAATCTTATTTCGATTTAACATAGCAATATAAACTGTTCGTTAAAATAACTACCATACAAATTTAAGCTAAGGCTTGAGCTACCAATGAAAATTGGAAAAACGTTCACATATACTTAAGTGTAAAATTCAAACCAAAAAAGTTTGAATTTATGTATAATGGAACAAAAAATTCAGAAAAATGGGACATGAAGAAAATAATCAAACGGTAACACGGGTATTAAAACAAAAACGTGTTTACATCAGCTTGATACAGTTCTCGGATTCTTTTTCACAATAAAATTTTTGTAAATACGAACTAAGCCGCCTAAACAGTGGTGATAAACACAATATACACATGAGCACTGAAGATGAAAGTGTTGCGACTTCCGAAAACAGCTCTTCTGCTCTGCTGTGTAAATTGAATAAAACTGATGTTGTCTTTCCTGTGTGCCTTGGAATATTTATCATCATGTCTTTCTGAGATTTTAATTAATTTCTAACAATTAGCCAATGAATCTTAATTCGATTTAACATATACTATTAATTTTAATATTAATCAAGCTTATGGTCGTCTTTTATCAAATTATATTTGGTCTAATTTTTATTCGATATTTCGTTAACAGCTTGTTAACATCTTCAGGAAATAAAAATTATTAAAATTTTATAGACAATTGGTTTTGAAACATGACATAAAAAAAAAACTATTCACAATATTTGTTTTTCAAATTCAATACCACATAAAATATTTTTTCAACATTAACAATTTATAGTAAAACAAACTTTTTCAACATTAACAAATTATAACGAACATTTTTATAACAAATATATATATATATATATAAATATATATATATATACACATATATACATATATATATATATATATATATATATATATATATATACACATACATACATATACATACATACATACACATGCACATATATACATATACATACACACACATATATATATACACACATATATATATATATATATGCGCACATATCCACATAGCTATACATATAAACACACATACACATACATATACACATACATACATACATACATAGATATACACACGTACACACACATATACATATATATACATATACATACACACACATATATATATATACACATACATATATATATATATATACATACATACATACATATGTACACACATATACACATATCCATACATACACACATACACATATAAACATATACACATATACATATATACATACATACATACATATATACATATATACACATATATATATACATATATACACATACATACATATACATACATACATACATACACAAATACATACATATACACATACACACACACATACACACATGTATACATATATATACATACATACATACATACGTGCATACATACATAGATACATATACATACATATACACACACATACAAATACATGTACACATATAACTACATATACATCCACACACATATACATGTATATACACCTATATACACATAGGCAATAATTTTAACAATTAGTATAAATTAATATATAATAACAATAATACAATAAATTATCCCTAGCAAATAATAGTTTATATTAACAATTATATTATTTAAATCTGCAATTCTTACTAACTAAATGTCTATAATTCTGTGCTAATTTTTCTGTATCTATTTTAAAATTTATTCTGTGTGATGAAGGTACGTTTATTATTTCTAACATTTCTAACATTAATCGACGTTTGTAGTTATTTTCTGTATTTAATATTGAAACATTTTCAAAATCTGGAAAATGATACGCCTTAGAACAATGGGAAGATAAAGCTGTTTTCTGTGAATTTATATCCCTATATTTTTGATCTGATTTGTGACCTGCTATCCTAGTCTTTAATTTATTCTTGGTCGTACCTATGTACACTTTATTACAATTCTCTATATCATTACCCTTGCATGGTATTTTATATACTAAATTTGATCTATCCCATTTTTCAATTTTATCTTTATTTTTACTAAATAGTCTGTTTAATGTATTGTGCGTTCTATGAGCTTTTTTATATTTACCTGTATCGTAAATTTTAGATTTTGTCAACCTTTCTGATATTCCTGGTATGTATGTTAAAGATTTAAATAATTTTTGTTCTGTATTAATATTAGTATTTTCTGTTCTTCTATTTCTATATTGTGATATTAATTTATTTATAATATGATTAGGAAAATTTTTATTTTCTAATATATTTATAACCTTCTTTTTATTGTTATAGTGAAATTGTTTGTCACTTATATTTAGAACCCTTTCTATAAAATTTTTAGCTGTGTTTATAATAATGTGTCTACTATGTTTTGAATAGTAATTAATCATTCTTCCCGAAGCAGTAGGTTTCTGGAACCAATCTATTATTAATTTATTACCTCTCCTAATAACTAAAGTATCTAAATAAGGAAGTCTCAAGTCCTTTTCCTTTTCAGCAGTAAATTTAATGTTCGAATTAAAATTATTCAATGCTGATAACATATTATCTATCTCCGATGTATGAATAATGCAAAATAAATCATCTACATATTTTGTCACTATTTTAGGTTTTATATTAAGTTTTTGAATTGATTTGTCTAATAATTCCTCCATTACTATATCTGCTATTATTGGAGATGCTGGTGATCCCATAGGAAGACCCCTTTGTTGCATATATATATTGCTATTATATTGAAAATACCTATTATCTTCTATACAAAATTTTAAAATACGGAAAAATAAATGTTTGTCAATCCTTGTATACCTTGCTATCATTTCCCATTTGTTTTCAATTGTATTAATTGCAAAATCAATAGGTACACTTGGGAATAGGGAAACTACATCAAAAGAAATCAAGCTTTCATTATCAGATATACGTTGGCTCCTAATTTTATTCACAAATTCTATTGAATTTTTGATATTATATTTAGAATCCTTAGTAATATTTTTTAAAATATTTGTAATATATCTGCATAGTTCATATGAAGGTGAATTAATAAAAGAACATATAGGTCTTAATGGAAAATTTTCTTTATGAATTTTTGGTAATCCATATATACGAGGAGCAACTGCAGCATTTGTTTTTAGCCTATTCTTATCATTAGATGTTATATCTTTCTTAAATAATTCTTCAACTATATCATTATTGATTTTTTGGTATTTGGTTGTTGGATCTCTATTAATTAAATTATAATTTGTAATATCTCCTAAAATACTATTGATTCTTAAATCATAATCCTGTTTACTAATGGCTACAGTTACATTACCCTTATCCGCATTTACAATAAGTATATCTTTATTTTCCCTTAAGAAATTAGTAGCTTTCTTAGCTTTATCTAATATAAACTTATCTCTATTTGTTAATTGAATTTTATTTAAATGGTTATCAATAACCGTAGTTAATCTATTTAAGGGAAAATAAAGATATACTTATTGTAAATGCGGATAAGGGTAATGTAACTGTAGCCATTAGTAAACAGGATTATGATTTAAGAATCAATAGTATTTTAGGAGATATTACAAATTAAAATTTAATTAATAGAGATCCAACAACCAAATACCAAAAAATCAATAATGATATAGTTGAAGAATTATTTAAGAAAGATATTATAACATCTAATGATAAGAATAGGCCAAAAACAAATGCTGCAGTTGCTCCTCGTATATATGGATTACCAAAAATTCATAAAGAAAATTTTCCATTAAGACCTATATGTTCTTTTATTAATTCACCTTCATATGAACTATGCAGATATATTACAAATATTTTAAAAAATATTACTAAGGATTCAAAATATAATATCAAAAATTCAATAGAATTTGTGAATAAAATTAGGAGCCAACGTATATCTGATAATGAAAGCTTGATTTCTTTTGATGTAGTTTCCCTATTCCCAAGTGTACCTATTGATTTGGCAATTAATACAATTGAAAACAAATCGGAAATGATAGCAAGGTATACAAGGATTGACAAACATTTATTTTTCCGTATTTTAAAATTTTGTATAGAAGATAATAGGTATTTTCAATATAATAGCAATATATATATGCAACAAAGGGGTCTTCCTATGGGATCACCAGCATCTCCAATAATAGCAGATATAGTAATGGAGGAATTATTAGACAAATCAATTCAAAAACTTAATATAAAACCTAAAATAGTGACAAAATATGTAGATGATTTATTTTGCATTATTCATACATCGGAGATAGATAATATGTTATCAGCATTGAATAATTTTAATTCGAACATTAAATTTACTGCTGAAAAGGAAAAGGACTTGAGACTTCCTTATTTAGATACTTTAGTTATTAGGAGAGGTAATAAATTAATAATAGATTGGTTCCAGAAACCTACTGCTTCGGGAAGAATGATTAATTACTATTAAAAACATAGTAGACACATTATTATAAACACAGCTAAAAATTTTATAGAAAGGGTTCTAAATATAAGTGACAAACAATTTCACTATAACAATAAAAAGAAGGTTATAAATATATTAGAAAATAAAAATTTTCCTAATCATATTATAAATAAATTAATATCACAATATAG